>CM052797.1:112021173-112050635 GCA_028533885.1 Nasua narica | reverse complement strand
AATTTTATATCCTGAGACTTGACTGAATTCCTGTATGAGTTCTAGAAGTCTTGGAGTGGAGTCTTTTGGGTTTTCCACATAAAGTATCATATCATCTGCAAAGAGTGAGAGTTTGACTTCTTCTTTGCCAATTTGGATGCCTAAATAAATAAAATCTTTAAAAAATAAAATAAAATCATCTGCTGTGTGTCTAAATGCTGTAGTATTAGAAATGGTAGGGTATCTTGAGAGCAGAGAGCAGAGAACAATCCTTTTTCTTTGGGAGATCCAGGTAAAAAACAAAAATGTACCAATCTGTAAAGAATTGGGCATAGACTCAAACTGAATTAGGTTTTAGTCCAATATTTGCAAATCTAACACTTGCATGACCTTGAACAAAATATCTCAATCTCTACCTTAATGTTCTCATCTGAAAAATACAATAGTAGCCACCTCCAAAAAATGAGTTGCTTTGAAGTATAATAGGTATGTTGTAGAGAAAACTTTTAGGAAAGTTTTGAATCATAGTACCTTCTTGTCCACCCTTCTCTTTTTCTCTCTCTCTTTCTTTCCTCTCTCTGTCTTTTGTTCCTATAGAAAGGTAAGGAAGCAGGAAAGCACCTGCTTAGGGCATAAGAGTTTACTCACGGCTGGAATACGAGGGAGGCAGCCTGGTGGCACCTGCACACAATGATGACAGTTTGGACAAGGCTAGGTTACCCAAGTTTCACTTGTCATATTAGAGATTCTGAACTTCAGAATTAAAACCATCTACAACCATTTCGCTTATGGTATACAGCATAAATACGACTTTATTGTTTCAGTAAATCCTCGCTGGGGAAGAAGTTGCAAATAACTTTGCTGTTTGCACAGGAACTTCCTAAAAATCCATTTATCTGAACAACTTGCATTCAAGTAAATGGCACCTCCTCAAAGCACTTGACTTCCATGATAATAGTTTACACTTCTAACACTCACTTAAAAATATTTGTCTTCTATATCATCCAGTCTTAAAGTGTGATATTATGAACTTTGCTTCAGAGTTCCAATCAGATCCTTGATTTAGGTTATCTGCCTTAAAGTGTCTCCAAGTTTATTAATACTATGTCATTGACCTACTTTTGAGAAGCTACAAAGACAGTCAAAATAGTCACCTCCTTCACTACAACAAATAAGAAACTCGGCTTGCCTTATCAAGAAATTAATTTGGTGTTTTTGTTTTGTTTTGTCTTCTAGGAATGGATAATAAATGGACTTTATCTTTAATTGCTTTTAAAATTGTTGTTTTGTTTTAAACTTTCATGGGGTTTCATGAAACTGGAATCATTAAGAGTATAAGTTTGGCAACAGGGGAATAATAAACTAAAATAAAGAAGAAAGGTGAACCAGTAAGACAAAACCTATTGCAAGCATCTAAGAAAAGCCAATAAATTAAACTGAAACAGTGGCAATGCAGGGGGAAAGAAGTTACCAGGTTAGAGCACCATGTCTGATGGGAGATCAGCAGGGCTTTGTGAGGGATAAGGTTTAGAAGTAAGGAGGAAGTAGGATTACATGACTCCTGAGATTTGAATCTTCGAGACTTTACAAGAATCAGCCAGTTCATTAACACTAATAGAAAATAAAGATATAAGATTCATGGGCTGGGCTGGGTAATGGGATTGGTGTTCAATTACTGAATTTGAAGAATTTGTAGCAGTGGATTTCAACTGGGAGCACTTTCCACCCCAACAGCCCCAGTCCCACAAGGGGCTTTGGACAATGTCTGGAAACATTTTTGGTTGTTACAACTCAGGGTGTAGCAATAACTATCAGACCAAAATCAGGAATCTTGCTAACCATTCTACAAGGTACAGGAGAGTGCCCCTCCCACAACAAAGAATTTTCCTAAGATGCCAATTATGCCACAGCTAAGACTCTCTGGTCGAGGGGTGCCTGGGTGGCTCAGTCGGTTAAGTGTTTGTTCAGATCATGACCCCAAGATCCTGGGATCAAGCCCCATGATGAGCTCCCTGCTCCAAAGGAGTCTGCTTTCCTCTTGCCCTTCCCCTGTCTTGTGGTTGTTCTGGATTTCTCTCTCTCTCTCTCATTCTCTCTCTCTCAAAAAAAATACATATTATATATCATATATTTATTATTATATATCTACATAATATTTAGAATATATAATATAATGATATAATTATAATAATATGATATATAATATATTTAATATGTATTAACATATATACTTTATATTTATATATATATATAAAGACACTCTTGTCTGTAGGGAAAAATAGATAACAAACTATTTGTTAAAATACTTACTGAATTAATAACTTCTATACCTAACTGTAAATCCAAGGCAATTCATTATAAACAATACAAAAATGGTATCAGAGAGGAGCATAATTTTTCAGGAAGGAAGAATGAGTAATTTGTTCTCTCCGAGCATATTCTGCTCCTCCTCAAACTAGCCTTTGCCCTGATTGTTTCTGTCACTCTGGTGATCTCTTTTTTTAAATGCTACCTATTGAAATCCTACCCATCTTCCAAGATCTGTATCAAGGTCATGCTATTTTTTTTTTAAGATTTTATTTATTTTGACAGAGAAAGAGAGCATGTGTAGGGGCAGAGGGAGAAAGAGAGGGAAAAGGAGGCTCCTAGCTGAGCAGGGAGCCCAAAGTGGGGCTTCTTCCCAGGGCCTTGAGACCATGACCCGAGGCAAAGGCAGAAGCTTAACTAAGTGAACCACCCAGCAGCCCAAGGTCATGCTATTAATTCAAGAGTTCTGTCCACATACCACAGCTCTGCCTCCTGTGAAGCAGCAGTTCTCATAGTGCTTTATTTAAGTTACTGGTTCAAGTCCTCTTTTACGGTATAACACTCCAATCTCTAGTGTACTATATTTCCAATTTCTTACAGGAGGCACATTTATGCCTCATTTATTTACCCTTTCACATTCTAGCAGGGACCTTGCTTTTGCCCAAAGATTTGATGGGCAGCAAACTCACACAGCGTTGAACTCCCCTTCCCCCATGATAACTGGGCAAAGCTACATTATTCATCAGGTGTCTGCACAAGTTTTGTTATGGTTTGTTTTTCAAAAACAGGTAAAATTATGACTTACACACAGATCTAAAAAGAACACAAGTTGAAGATTTTATTTAACAAATTAATGAAATGAGAGAAGCAGGCAGATGTTATGACCGGTTCAAAGAAGAAGTCAAAGAAGTATAAATTCATAGGGAGAAAAGACTATTGAAATGAATTTACAAATAGATGAACACCAGCTTCTCCTGGGGAAGGGGAGGAAAGGTGACTGAACCTCCCCTGGACAGAATATATTTGTATGTCTATAGACAAGAGTGGATTTGCTTTGCTTTCTCTTATCCAGGATTTACAGAGTCATAAAATAGACTCCCAGAGAATCTAGTCAGATAACTCCAAAGAGTTTGCTTTTAACAACGCATGCTTTTCCCTTAAAATACACATTTTCCCTTACAGCTTTTTTTTTTTAAGATTTTACTTATTTATTTGAGAGAGTGAGAGAGAGAGAGAGAACACAAGGGGCAGAGGGAAAGGAAGACGGAGAAGCAGATTCTCCTGCTGTGCAGGGAGCCCTACCTGGAACCCAGGGAGCAGGGGTTCCCGGGATCAGGACCCAAGCCAAAGGCAGATGCTTAACTAAGTGAGCCACCCAGGTATCCCTTCCTTACAGTTTTAAGAACTTGCCCCCCAAGATCTAAACCTTTTAAATTAAGAGGAAAAAAAAAAGTTTCCAGAGGAGAGTAGCAATTAGATCTATTCTAAACTATTGCATGGTTTTCATCTGACTTTCCCTTCTGATGCCCTTGCAATCTTGTGCAATAGAATGCACTCTATTGCATAGGTAGACCCATAGAATACCACCTCGGGTTTGATGTTTATGTAATAGATTATGTCGTGGTTTTTTTTTGTTTGTTTGTTTTCTGTTTTTTGTTTTTAAAGATTTTATTTATTTATTTGACAGAGAGAGAGATCACAAGCAGGCAGAGAGGCTGGCAGAAAGAGAGGGGGAAGCAGGCTCCCTGCTGAGCAGAGAGCCCTATGCAGGGCTCTATATCAGGACCCTGAGATGATAACCTGAGCCGAAGGCAAAGGCTTTAACCCACTGAGCCACCCAGGTGCCCCGATTATGTCGTTTTGTGGCACTTAAAAATATCACTTTTAAGTGATGTAATTTCTCTTTATTTGACCATTATTTCAGGGTACACGAGCAGTAGGTTGCTATTCATTTCTTCAGAAAATATTTTCTCAAAAAAAAATAATGTGTTGGGCATGAGAAAAAAAGTATTGGAATATTTATGTGTATGTGTTTGTACCTGTACCACTGTAAAGCTATACCTGTATTACCCATTATATATATCATTGTGAAATAAGTTAAAAAAAATAATAATAGCGGGCTAAACTGCAAAATTATTTACAATGAAAAGTATACTCTCTGCAGTTTCTTAAAACACTTTGAGTTCTTATATTAGGCTTCAACAGATTACCCTTCTAAGTGTTCCCAGTTACTTTTGGTCTTACAGTTTCATCTATTGCTGACATGAATTTCTAATTTCTCAGACTGGGTCTGTGTCAGACAGAGCTCAGATCTCCTGTTTACGCCAATGGTAATTTCCTCCAGATTTGGGTTCTAAGTCAGGGACCACACAAAAGCTTTACTTAATATTTTTTTTCTAAAAAAAAAAAAAAAAAAATTTCCTAAAGCTTCTAGCGCTTGCAAATTTTAGTTTTAAAAATTCTTTCCCAAGGTTGGTATTATATCTCTCCGCCCAGTAATCCTTCTTTTCCCTTCCTACATCATGCTTTTCTTTTTGAGGATAAACCAAAACATTGGAAAGATTATATTTAGGCTTTAAAAAATGCCTTTCCTTTATTTCAAGAGGTGCTAAACCCTTTTAGGTTATTATACTAGTTTATGATCAAAGCGCTTAGGATAAGTCAGTTTAAAAATGAAGAAAAGGAAAAGCTTTGAAAGAGACTGTGACTGAAACCAAATTACCTAAAATTCCCCAATGACTAAAATATTTCACAAATATGATGACAATGATCATGACAATAATAAAAGTGAAATTTATTGGGCACCTCATATATCAGAAACGATTCTAAAATGCTTCACATATATGACCTCGTGAGAACTTCATGTGATAGGAAATATTTAAAAAATATTAACCTCTGCTTCGTTTCACCCATTCCTCATTCTTTTATTCAATTGGGATGACATTTGATATTTTCATCTCTTTAGTTGGAGTTGTAACAACAGACATGCAAGAAAGGAGACCCAATGCTTTATTTTTGAATTTCAAATAGACACTTACATTCTTGGCATAGTTTGTATGAAATAAAGGATTTTAGAGGTTTTTTTGTTGTTCTTTTTTTTTTTTTTCATTCTTTAGAAGCAAAATTCAGAGCCTAAAATGACTGAAGGCATAAAACTTATTTCATGAACAATAGGCATCGGAGAATGTGTAATCAGTAATAGCCAGTCTTCCTACATACTCAGTAAAAAAGATGAAATGCACTAGATATTAAAGAGATGATTTTATTCAGGCCATTGCAATAGAGAAGTTCATTAATGAAGAACAACTTAAAGAAAAAGGAGGCTTGGGGTTTTGTAGAGGCAAATAAACAAAGGTGTGGTGGGAAAAGGGAGAGGTCCTTCTTATCTGAGAATGTGTGAGACTATGATGGTCTTCTGCTATTTGCCTTTTCTGGAAAAGAAAAGGCTAGAGGATTTCTTAACCTCAACTACTTCCCAGAAACACAAAGTTCAACATCATCACCACATTAGAGAACTATCCCATGGACTAGAATTAAGACATAAGATCAGGAAAGTGAGCAAAAGATTTAAATGCTGTTGTGGACTTTGTAAAGGTAGTTTGTGCTTTGACCTCACCCCTATCCCTCAGGTAGCATTTGGCCAAAATCCTAATACGAAATCTGGGACAGAACAGAGATTAGTGTGAGGGTCTGTGACCAGGGGAGATATATACGTTGCTGAGTGTAGCCTGGGAGAGCATCAGGTCTCGGATCCACCCAGTTGTCAATTCTCCTCTCTCTCCCAATTCAGCAAGGCCCCACCCCAGTTCCTGCAGGGCTCGACATCAGTAGGAAGAATATAAGAACATGCAGCACAGTGTATCTGCTTGGAAAGTCAGACACAGCCTCAGCAGTCTCATCACATTTTCATGGAGGTGCCAAAGGGCATGCAGTTTCCTGGCAAATGCTAGATGGGAGTCTGGTCTCAGATCAATAATTCCCACTGGATACCTTCCATCTTTCTTGTTGCAGCTCAGCAGGACCTTTAGGGCTACTAGCTCCCTCTAGTCTCTTTCCTAGCATCTTTTTTATACCCTTTAGGAAACACAGAAATGGCATTCATCTTTATATGTCAATATATCATTAGTGTTCAATATATGTTTGAATACCAAACTCAAAAGCTGTGGCATGTCCCTGATTCAGGTAGGTCATGGTTTCTCAATCTTAGTACTATTGTCATTTGGGCAGGACATTTCTTTGCTTTGGGGGACTGAAGAGCTATCCATTCATTACAAAATGCTTCCCAATATCTTTGACTTCTACTCACTAGATGCCAGCAACATTACTCCCTTCCAACTGTTGTAAGTTGTAACAATCAAAAATAACTTCTCCAGAATTTGGTAAATATCCTGTGAGGACAAAATGACTCTTGATTGGGTGAGAGCTACTGGTTAAGCTATGGCTTGCCTTTGAAAGTGATTGGCATAGAAGTGGTAGGCATATGACATTGTTCTAGCCAATGAGAGTAAAGTAGAGTCATACGGAGGTACTCCCTCTGTCTCAGTTTTCTCAGGCTGCTATAACAAAATACTATAGTCTGGGTGGCTTTAACAATAGGAATTTACTTTCTCACAGTTCTAGAAGCTACAAAACCCAAGATCAAGGTACCTGCCTATTTGATTCCTGGTAAGAGCTCTCTTCTTGGCTTTCAGATGGCTGCTTTCTCCTTGTGCCATCCCATGGGGGAGAGAGAGAAAGAGAGAGAGAGAGAGAGAGAGAGAGAGAGAGATCATCTCTCTTCCTTCCTTGTTTTATAAGACCCCAGTCCTATCAGATTAGTATTCCAACCTCTAACTACATTTAACCTTAATTATCTCCTAAAGACCCTATCAGATAGAGCCACATTGGGGGTTAGGGTTTCAACATGAATTTTGGGGGAACACAATTCAGTTCATCATATCTTCTGAGATGGGTTTTCTTTTTTTTATTTTCCCCACTCTTACAAGGAACCATTCTGTTTCTGCCTTTCAGCATGGCCATTTGGGGAGTTGATTCATGGATCTATCTATGAATGCCACCTTGAGAAGTCTATCTAACCCACTGATGATGATGATTAAAGAGTAGAAACAATTTTTAATTTTTCTGCTCAAATTGATTTATTCCAACCCAGTATTACCTATGCATTAATGCCTCAAGCTTCACTTCTAACCTGCTCTGGCTCTCTGATCAATAATAAATCCACAAGCTTCCAATATACAGTAATGAACAAAAAATTAAACCACCACAACAGAGTTTGTGAAGAGAGATCATCCAAATACATGGTCCCAAATTTATCTGTAAGAAGTTCATGTTTTATTCTGCTTGGCTGCAGGAAGAAGTCTACAGTCTCCAGTAGTAAGGAGAAAGGGTAACCCTCATCAGGAAGGCATAAAAAGCATACCTGTGTGTGACACAGACAGACCCAGAATAGATGACATTTTTCAAGAGTCAACACACCTTACTATGTCCTAGAAGAGACAAAAAGCAAGAAAATCCATATGAGGATGTGACAGCACTTTAGAAGTGCCAGATTTTCTATATAGGGAAAGTTTAGAGGAGAAGATTTGCTTGGAAGGATGTCAGGAAAGAGTAGAGTATGGAATTTATCTTGAAGCTACACATTATTTGGCCCCACAACTGAGAGGACAGGATGCCTAGGGAAAAACCACCATAAGCAATCCTACATGTAAACCTGGATGAAAAGTCTTGATTTAGTATAGCAACTTGAGAATAGCTCTGCTGACCAAGGTATTTAGTAAGGATGTTTCACTGCATCGAATTCAAGACCCTGTAGACCCACTTGTCCTATCACTGTAGAAGGTGACTTCCACCCATACTTCAGGATGGTTGTGAGGTCAGGAGACCACTGTAAACCTAGAAGGATACAAATATGTATTTGTGTCATGTTGGTGTAGATTTGTAAATTATTAATCATGGACTAACCAAAGTTTCTCTTCTCAAGGGATTATGATCTCCTGACATAAAGTATTCTCTATCTTGGGGCACCTGGGCGGCTCAGTTGGTTAAGCATCTGCCTTCTGCTCAGGTCATGATCCCCGACTCCTGGGATCAAGCTTTTGCTCACTGAGCTCCCTGCTCATCAGGGAGACTGATTCTGCCTCTCCCTCTGTCTGCCACTTCCCCTGCGTGTGCTCTCTCTTTATCAAATAAATAAATAAAATCTTTAAAGAAAAAAAAAGAATTCTCTAACTCTTACTTTTGTATCTTCCACACTTTGACCAGAGTAACTGAACAATTAAATGTTTCTGGAGGCAAATGAGAAACTATTCAAATGTATATTTGTCACAACTCAGTAAGGTTGCAGACATAAGAACAAAACTCAAGCCAAAGGAGGAACTGAACATTGGCAGAATGAGGATGTAAGTTCTGTAGGAGACCACACCTGTCTAGGTCAGCACTGTATCTCTGATGGTGTGACCAGAGCCTGACTGGTATACAGCTGTCACTCAAAAAATATTCATTAAATGAACTAAAAAGTCATGGATTTACCTTTGTCCTTTAGTCAACAGCTCCTAAATGTGGGATAGTTTTCTTTCTTTCTTTTTTTAAAAGATTTTATTTATTTATTAGAGAGAGAGAGATCACAAGTAGAGAGGTAGCTGGGGGACGGGGGAAGCAGGATCCCCACTGAGCAGAAAGCCTGAAGCAGGGCTTGATTCCAGGACCCTGAGATCATGACCTGAGCCAAAGGCAGAGGCTTAGCCCACTGAGCCACCCAGGCACCCCTATTTCTAACTTTTTAAAAATAAGTTGTTCTACATTTTTTCATTATTTATTTAGACCTGCCCATGGTTTTATTTTTTCCTCATTCTCCTTATTTGTTGATCAACAAAGGCATCTGAAAATTTTCTGTAACAAAAACTTCATGCATTCAGAAGCAAGGAAAGCAAAGCGTTTAGGGGATCTGGATTCCAGATCAAAGGCAAATTTAAAAGAAATCATAGATGCCTGGTGCAAAACTGAACCCAAAGGTAAAACATATAACTCTCTGCCTGCTTTAATTGGCAAAGTGAGTAGATAGTCAATATGGGGGATTGTTGAGAGCAGGACATTCACTTCAGAGCTGATCAATACCAGACCTGCCTCAGGGGAAAGAGATCTCACTAAAGCTATGCCACCTGCTCCTAAAACCACTTCAAAAAGAAAGGAGGAGGGAAATTTTCTTCACACAATATAAAGCCTATTTCTCAGAAGGTAAATATATAAAAATTGAAACAAAAAAGACATACTAATATTTTTCCCTAGGCATTCTAGTTGATGAGACTTGCTGTATTTTATTTAGGAGTTTTCTAGAAAGTTGCATGCATGAAAAACAAAATAGAAAATATTATCTTCAATTTAATTTATAAAATGAAAAAAAATTATTTAGGCTGTTTAGAATGGTGAAAAGTAACCAAATACAATAATAGCATATGCCTATTTAACCCATAGTAGTGTTTAGCCTTTTATCACATAGTATCATCATTTGATTTTTGAGTTTTGTCAAGCAGAGTTGGTGACTGATCAGACAAGAATTGATATTCCCATTTGACAGATTAAGGAAATAAAATTCAAAAGAAAAGTGATTTCAAAGAGGTTGCAGAGTTAAAATTTTAGAAGTGGAACAGAAAAATAGTGTTTTCTATCTATATTAGATTAAGAATAAAAGTTTCAACTCAGCAATGTCAACTTCAACAACAACAACAAAAAAATTACAAAAATTAAAGCAAATGAAGTACAAAGTGTAAAAAAGGTAATAATATAGATCAGAGTGTAAATTGGTGAAATAGGAGACAGAAACAATAAAGAAAGTCAAAGGAATGGAAAACTGACTCTGAGAAGATCAATGAAGTTGGTGAGTATCTGCCAAATTTATCAAGAAAAAAAGAGAAGACACAAATACTGAAATTGGAAGTGGGAGAGTTGACATTACTACAGACTCTACAGGTAATAAAAGTGTAATATCTATAACTCTTATGGATACTGTTAAATAAATAAATTTGACAAGTCAAATTAAATGGGAAAATTCCTTTAAAGACAGAAATTACTAAAGCTTATTCAAGAAAAATTAGATAACTTAAAATTTACTATGTATTAAAATAATTGCATTTGTAGTTTAAAAGCCTTCCTACAAAGACAATTCTAAGTGTAGATAGTTTCACTGGTAAGTTCTATCAAATATGTAATAGATAAATATTATCAATTCTATGTAAACTCTTCCAAAAAAATTAAGATGAAGGAAAACTTCTGAATTTATTTTATGAGATTATTGTTACTCTGATACCAAAATCAGACAAAAACATTACAAGAAAACTATGGACCAATAACACTCATCAACATAGATGCAAAATTTAATCAAAATGTTAGTATGTAAAATTTAAATACATATACATATGTGTATTATATGTATTTGTATATATATGTACACTTATGTATATATATAAAAATGTATATGTATATGTCACGACCAAGTGGGGTTTATCCAAGAAATGCAAGATTGATTTAGTGTTAGGATCGATCAGTGTAATTCACTATGTTAACAATAAAATAAGAAAAGTGAGACAATGATTTTAATAGTCACAATAAAAAAAAAAAAAGGCATTTGACAAAAGCCACGGTCCTTTCGTTGAAAAATCTCTCAGCAAACAGGTAGCAGAAGAGAACTTCTTCACTTCAATAGAACACATCTACCAAAACTTACAAGTGTCATACTTAATGGTGAAAAACTGAGTACTTTTCCCCTATGATGAGGAACAAAAAAAGATTGTCCACTCTCACTACTTCTATTCAGTAGTACTAGAAGTTCTTGACAATACAATCAGGCAAGAAGCAGAAATAAAAACATTACATTTGAAAGGAGAAGTGAAATGAATTTACCTCACATAATCTGATTATCTATATAGAAAATCTGATGGAATTAAAAAAAAAAGCACCACTTAGTAAGTGAGTTTGACAGGGTGACACGATGTGGAGAAATAGAATTGGACATAATAAATCTGTCCCAACAGAACACTTGGCCAAGTTATTAGCACCTGCCAGGACAGTAACGGCTAGGGCTCCAGCCTGCCTTACTTCATTATGTCTAAGTCCCATACAAGGTAATCTGCCCTTTTCATCTCCCCCCTTCAAAATATTCCAAGTGCACATTTTCAGCTGAGATGGGACAAGGTGATCTTTTGTCCTCCTGTTTCAGCTCTAATACTATAAACCAGTGTCCTTTCTGTGGCATATTACTGCCACATTTTTCATCATATGTTCTTTGGTGGTGATTTTGCTATTCAAAATGGCCCTCAAAAGTAGTGCTGAATATCTGTTTAATCTTCCTAAGAACAAGAGAGCTGTGATGTGTCCCAGAAAGAACCTACATGTCTGAAGAAAGCTTTATTCCATCAGGAGTTATAATGCCATTGGCCATAAATTCAAAGTTAATGAATCAACAATATATTTTCAATTAGGTGCCTTAAACAAAAATGCACATAAAACAAAGTTATGTACTGATCAGTTGATAAAAATGTGACTACGGGCTTATAGTAATCTAAACCTCTATTTCCCCTAGGAGCAATGGTGCAGCATTCACTAATTCAGTGTTTGTGGTGACTATAGAACACAACTTCCAAGAACAATGAGAATTGACTGTATCCTAGAAAGATTTGTATCAAATTTACTGAGAAATAAGAAACTCAAAACTCAATTTAAAAAACTCAATTAAAATGACCTACTTATTTGAGCAGATGCATCCTCAAAAAGGATTTATGGATAGCAAATAAGCATACGAAAAGATGAACAGCATCATTAGAGAAACGGAAATTAAAACCACAATCAGATATCAATCCATGCCTATTAGAATGGCTAAAAGTAAAAGGATGTGGAGAAACTAGAGCTTTCTTATACTGGTAGTGGCAATGTAAAATAGTACAAGTTGGGAAATTACTTTGTAATTTTCTTTAAGCATTAGACATGAACTGGCCATATGATCCAGCCATTCTGCTCTTACTTATTTTCCCAAGTGTAATGAAAACATATGTCCCTACAAAGACTTGTACATGAATGGAATGTTCACAGAAGCTTTATTTGTATTAGTCCCCAAATAGAAATAATTCAAACTTCTATCAACAGATGAATGGATAAACTTTGGAGTCTCCGAAAATGGAATACCACTCACCAATAAAAAGGAATGAACTATAGATATACAATATGACACTCATAAAATTCAAAATAAGGCAGAGTGGAAGTAGCCAAATGAAAAGGAATGCATACTGTGTCTATTTACATAAAACTCTGAAAAATATAAGCAGATCTGTGGTGCGGGAAAGCTGATCACTGGTCACCTGAGGTCTGGGACTAGGGAATGTAGAGTAGGAGAAGAGGAAGCATGTGTAGGAAGGATGACAATGGGGCAGCAAGAGACTTTTAAGATGATGGATATGTTCATTATCTTCTTTGTAATGATGATACCTACTTCTATCAAAAGTTATCAAATTGTACACTTTATAGAAAAGCAAAAAATTAAATATATATATACAGTTATATCAATTATAACATATAACATAGGCATATATTTTTTAAAATGGCACTACAGCTCCCCAAATTAATGTTTTTTTTCTTACTCCTGGTTTGATGCTCTTTGTACTACATCATTTGTGAAGTAGTTATATATAACTACTACTATATAACTATATATAGTTATATAGCTATAAATACAGAATATATATATATACAGAACTATACATAATATAGAATATATATACACATATACACACATACACAGAACTATATAGAACTAGAACTATACAGAATATATGCATATATATAATGGCTAAATAATCACACATAGTAATTTTTTAGTCATCACACTACAACACATTAGCTACTGGAAACACATGACCCATACATCATTTGTGCCTCACATTAGGTGTATGGGGGCAGGGAGAATGTTATACTGTAGTAAAAATAATATTCGTAGGGGCACCTGCGTGGCTTAATTGGTTGAGCATCCAACTCTTGATTTCGGCTTGGGTCATGATCTCAGGGTCATCGGATCGTGGGATTGAGCCCTGTGTTGGGTTCCATGCTCAGCGTCGAGTCTGCTTAGAACTCTCTCACCCTCTCCATCTGCCCCTCCCCTCTCACATTCTTTCTCTGTCTCTCAAATAAATAAATCTTGAAATAATAACATTTGTAAAGCAACTACTATCATGCAGGAACAATGTTGAGTTCTTCATATGTTACTTTATTTCATTATTACAAAATCCTTTAAGATATGAAAATTTTCTCATTTTATAATTAATAAAACTGGGGCACAAGAAATTAAGTAAGTTTCTCAATGTCATATTATCAGCAAGAAATTGAGCTGCAATTTAACCCCAAATTTTGGTAACTCCAGAGTTCATGTTTTCCTATCTTACATGACATATATTATATTACTCTATATATTACTTATATATATATATAATATATAATACATATCATATATTATACTATATTATATGTTAGATATTATAAATATATTCTTATGTAATATCTCTGAAATGATTGATCTGAGGACTTTTGAAATCTAAGCTCTTTTGTCATAATTCTATATGTAAAATATCTATTCTCCTATTTAAATCATTAACCCTTCTTAAAATGATGTAATAAGCACAATTTTTACATAGTAAATTCATATTTATACAAATTTTTGTCAGTGCAAAATATATATTTGGGAAAATGTGCAATTTCTTAGTTAAGTACCAAACTCCAGCTGTGTGCATCAGTGAAGAATGTTTCCACTCCAATTGTTAAAATTAATTATTTGTTTATGTAAGACATTCTGCCTTCATTAATGCACATGATTAAATAGAAATGCTTCAGAACACAATACTCATTAACCTCACTGTAGTAAAAGGAATCTCAAAGTCAGTCAAGAGTCTTATAAGTACAAGTACAATAAAGGCAAAGGATCTTTCTTAAGCTATTCAAGGTTTGCCTGAAAAAGAAAAATCTAAATTTTGTTGATGTATTTGCTTACTGTTTTTCATTTGAAAGACTTCAATCAGTGTACTACCTTTGATTATAAAAGTGTATATGTGCATGTGCATACTCACATGTGTCCATTTATGCATACAAAAACAAAAGCAAAATGAGGTCTTAAAGTGGAGTTAGAGTCTTTTCTTTGGGCCTAAAGCTATGAGTCCCTTATAGTCATTCTTTGCAGAGCAAAGGTCAACTAACTGAATAACAATGCATATGTGGTTTTGTCTAACAATACTACGAATCAATCTTTATCTGAAGTGCTACACATTGTTAAGAGTTCATTGAACTAATCACTTTAAAAAAAAATTTCAATCTTCCTCGTAGGTTGATATGCAAGTAATTAAATGAGATTTAGTGTTTCAATTGAAAAATACTCATGTAAACCTAATAATGAACAAGAAGGAAAGGAGACAGTAATTAATTTATTTCCAATCTACAAATGGTTTGAAACGTTGTTGCTAAAGACACAAGGAGAGTTGAGCATATAACCCAAGACTTACATTAACTTTGGAAAATGAATAGATCATGTCTCTGTATTGTGTTACTCAAAATTATGATGAACATATAAAAAATTTTTTCTATTTTACTCTAAGTGCTGACTTCATGTTATTATGTTCATTTGAGAATGCAGTTATATATGTAAGGAAAATAGTAAGTACTCAAGTTGGTTTCACTTGAAGAAATTAATAGAGTGAAAAATGAGGCGCTTGTTGCCAATCATGAATTAAGATAGATTGTTCCCGATGTATAATACTTGGCCTATTGTTAGGTCATGGCATGCCTTTTGATGAACTGTAGAACTAACCCAAAAATATCTGTCCTTTTTGCTATTCTTACTGGTCCATGACACTCAATTCTACAGACTTTGTTTTTATAGATAGGAACTACTTCTTGATAATTGACAAAAGGAATTATTAAACATTACTAAGATTTAGAATTTGCAAGTTGAAAGAATTTATGGAGGACAATAAACATGTTGCTAAAAAGTCTGGCTGCCATATAAAGATGGGAAATGCTACACACCCCCACTCTAGGTTTAGGCACAAAGGGTCTTTTAGAAACATCAATCTTATCTTGAGTTGCACATTTCTAGGATCAATATGATCTAGTGCTAGCCTGCAGTAGCATGGGCTCATGTGATTTCCCTCCTCACTGACTTTCTTCAAATCACACCAGCTTTCTTTCTATTTTGTGAAAGATATATTCTGTTTCTCATGTCAGGAATCTTGCACATGCTGTTCCTTGTACCTGGAATGATTTTCTCTCTCTCACCTTTTTCTAGCCAATTCTTACTCATCTCCCAGAGTGTACCATAAATTTTCAAATCGATGACTCACTCACTGATTTTAGTATAAGTTCAAAATCTCCCCTACTTTCTCAAATCATTCTGTATATAGTTGGAATAAGGTAATAGACTTTGGTTATAAGAATGTATTGATATTATGGGGTACCTGGGTAGCTCAGTCTGTTAAGTGACCAACTCTTGATTGAGGCTCAGGTCACAATCTCAGAGTCCTAGGATTGAGCACCATAATGGACTCTGCACTTCGCAGGGATTCTGCCTGAGAATTCTTTCCCTCTCCCTCTACTCCTACCCCACTCAAATAAATAAATCTAAAAAAAAGAATGTATCAATATTGATTCATTTATTGTAATAAATGTGCCATACTACTGTAAGGTCTCTCTTCCCCACACTCTGTGAGTTCCATACATGAAGGACCTCAAGTGTATTCTCCACTGTATGTGCCAGTGCCTACACAATGTCTTACATATAGTAAGCATTTTATGTACATTTTTATATGAGTAAATGGTAAATACATAAACATACTGAAGTCCATCTGATTGTCAGGTAATCGTAGCACTTCCAGCATTTTAGTTATTATCATCATTTTTCAAATATCCACCTCAGTCCCCCAGCTCACTTTGGGTTCCTCTAAGTTGCAGACCATTTCTATATGTACATCTTCAGAATTTAAGAAGCTCCAGGCACACACAAGGCACTCAAAAATAGCTTGTTCATAATAAAGAATATTATGGTCTATATGCCATATGTTATTTATATAGGAAGCTGTATAAATAAGGCTAAATTTGTTGTATTGGAGGTAATTTTGTTCCTTTGCATTCAACCTTACATTGATGCCTCACTTTTAAAAATAAAACCATATGAGTTTCATTTGTGGTAGAAATTTTTGGAGGGTATTTATTGATTATCACCATGTTATCAATAGTCTTTGTAACAATAATCATGAAAAAATGTTTTTATCAACACTCAATATTTTTTTCTTTTATACAAAATAAACAACTTATTTGTTTATTAAATGCATTGACCTAAATGAGAACAATAGATAGATATTTGATTCCTCACAGGAGATGCTTTTGTTGTTGTTGTTGCTTAAAGATTTTATTTATTTATTTGAGAGGGAGAAAGAGAAAGTATGAGGAGGGGAAATGGCAGAGAGAAAGAGAGACAAGCAGACTTCCCACTGAGCAGAAAGCCTGATGCAGGGCTCAATCCCAGGATCTTGAGATCATGACCTGAGTCCAAGACAGATGCTTAACTGACTGAGGCACCCAGATGCCCGTGTTGTTTTTGAAGTTTTAACTACCCTCAATATATATTTCCATATATGTTTTCTACATAGATACCAAATTTTTAATTAGAAATTTGCAATAAAAGAGACACAAAGCATTTAAGAGTGATATTTTAATTTATTAAAGATTTTGAAAGTAAATGACCATCACAGTTTCTACCTATACCACATTAATTCAAATTAGATGCATTTACAAAATAATATTTAAATGCATACAAGGAACTTCCAGAAAGGAACTTTTAAATATCAGTTTTAATAACTGACACACTTATGAAATCTTAGAAGATAAATTTATATATAAAAATTGCTGCTTAAAATAAAATATGAAAAGTTCATTAGAGGAATTTCCTGCTAAGTTGCCCTGAAAATAATTTATCAGTCCCATGCAAATTATTAATAAACAACCAAATGTATAGAATCATCAGAATGTAGTGTTTGTAATATCAATTCCTGTTCAATTATTTTCTTTACTAATAACCCATCTAATAAATAAGGACATTAAAAATGATCTCACATTTTATACCCATTTTTCATCCTTCTTTAAGCTAGGCAGCATTGTTCAGTTAAGCATGGAAATCCCATTGACCTCCGAAGGACTCTGGGTTTTGGTCATGTCCCCAGGGTACACTGCAAAATGAGAAATTATTCCTCTTGACATTAAGGTCATAGGAGAGAAGAAAATTCTTTCACAAAACAGTGGAAATGATCTCCCTTGTGTCAGAAAGCAACAGAGTTAGATATATTTTTAATCGTTTTTGAACTTGGTGGGAAAAATGTTAGGCAGAGAAAAAGAAATGCAGTGACAAAAGTCTTCCTGATGTCTAATTATGAATGTTTATCTTGTCCATAAAGCAGTCTTCAAAACATTACACATTGATTTACTTAGTAATACTCAGGGATTTTTAAACCTCATTTTTATTTAATTTTTGTTTTATTTATTTTTTTTAACTTTTTATTTTTTGAGAGAGAGAGAAAGAGAGAGAGCGCACTTGCACAACCGTGAGTGGCAGAGGGAAGAGAGAATCTCAAGCAGGCTTCACACTTAGCACCAAGCCATAAAGGGGCTTGATCTCACAATCCTGGGGGCTTGATCTCACAATCCTGAAAACATGACCTGAGCTGAATTTACGAGTCCCACGCTTAACTTTAATGAGCCATCCTGGCACCTCTAACCTTTTTTAATCTTTAATATAAACAGGTAATAGGAACTCTCATTTTTTACGCCATTCCTTTGGAAGAGAAGTTGGCATCAGGTGCATTACAAAATAAATTTGGAGAAACTGGGGGATTGTGTGGGGTTTTTTTTGTAATAAAATATATCACCACATTATGCCATAATTGTTACCATTTGGCACATAGTACCTTCCTCATGTGTGAATCTACTAGCAGGCTGACAATTCCTTGAAGGCTATCACCAAATCCTGATCTTCATATGCCTGGTTCTTGGCTTAAGACAGGTAAATCAACAAAGGCTTCCTAAATCGACTGTAAATGAGTGAAGAAACCCACCTCTGCTTCTCTTCCCTTTCCGTAAGTGGCGGCGTCTACTGTCAGTAACCATCTATAGCTACCGATTGGGTTGGAATTAGGGCAACCAGAATCTAGAAGCTCAGAGAAGGAACCCTGAAAAACACAACACAGATGTCTAAAGAACAGGGACCATTTTTGCAGCTCTTGCCTCTGATGGGACACAGTGAGTTGGTATCTGCCTCTTGCAAGAAGGGCTTGGAGGCACTGGTAGGATATCCTGTTGTTTTCTGCTGGGACACGACCACCAGGAACAAACCAGCCAGAAGAGGGAATATTTGGTTTTAGCTCTTCTTCCTGCCTTCCACTCCCTGGAACAACCTGTTTGGGCACAGTAAGCCAGGAAGTCAGGTGGCAAACAAACAAAGAAACAAACAAAAACAACTTATTCTGTGAAGTTCTAATTTCAACATCTCAAAGTAGCAAATAGAAGAGCAAGTATGAAGTTGAAGGAAAATGCCTTAATAACCAGCACATGACACTATATTAGATTACAGAACAATCAATGATCAACTTCTTGATCGCTAAGGCTTTCCCTGAGGCCCATGAAAATGAGTGGAAAATTAAAGGTGCTTAAAATTCTTTGTTGAATTGAAATAATTTATTCATTTTTAAGTTAATTTTACAAATATTTATTAAAACAAATATTTATTCCAGGCACTGCTGGATACTTCGGATAAAAACATGATTAAGACACCATCTCCCCTTTCAGATAATTTACAGCCTAATGAGGGAAATAGATTGTAAACAAAAGCAACCACAGGTGGTCAGTGTGGTATTTGTATAAGGGGGACTAAGATTTGGGGAAGGACAGAAGAAAAGATCCTCCTACTGAAGAGATGGATATTTAGTCCATTTGGCCCACAATAAGCATCATTCCAGTTTCTGCTCTAGACTTTGGGAGTACAATGGGGACCCCGATGAACCTACTCTCTTCCTTTCCTGAGCTTACAGACTAGTGGAGGAAAGAGACAAGTAAGGAAGACCTTCCTCTCATTTACCACAGAATTGATTTAGCCGTCAGTCTAACTGAGCAGTTATTGTTCAGTGCCCTTCTGTCCTCTGTGGGGGAAAGGGCATCCTTAGACACCATCCGTGCTTTCAACCTGGCTTCAAACGTAGATAACGTAGAGCGTCAGTGACTGCAGTGACCCTAAAGGACAGCAACAGTAGATCACTGGAAAGACTAATACTCTATAACTCCACTGATCATCAACAATGTCACCACTCCGGACCCGGCAAGGCAACCACGGAGGTGCTGCAGAGGTGGATCACACAGCACAGCGCTTCTAAAACCACAACAATTCCATTGCTAGTCTGTGGGGGGGAGAACGAGTCTGGGCTCTGGATTTAGACCCAGGTCAGAATTGTGAATCTCCCATTTACTAGCTGACATACTACAGACAAGTTATTTAAACTGTCTGAGCCTCACTTTGGTGATCAGAAACCTAAGTAACATAGCACCCACTTTGTGTGGTTATTTTGGAAACAAATGGATACTTTTATAGCCCCTAATGCTCTGCCTGGGCAAAGATGATAGTTCTCCCTGGCATCTGGTCCCTTATATTCTTTGGACTGTTTTAAAGTTGAATTCCACTATCAGAACAACTCCAAGAATTACATGTGCATGGATTAGTTACTAATCCCACCACACAGTTAAAAGAAAGAAATAGCAAATGCCTTTTTCCCCTCCTTTTTCTTGCTGATGTCCTATTACAAATCCATGGCAGAATGTAGTCTACAAACCTGGCCTCCGGATTTCCAGTAGCATTAATTATAGATGGAAAGGGGGAAAAGCACACACATTTTAGAATAAATACGCAGAGAAACAAATAAGTAGACAAGTCAATAAATGAATGAATACATTAATAAGGGGGTGTGTATTTACTAGAGAAAGGCTTAATCACTTTGATTAATAGTATGTGAAATTATAAGACCTGAAAAATAAAGCATATCAGTAAGAGATCTTATACAATTGCTACTAACTACTGCATACCAATGCATAAAATAAATATTCAGAATTTACAACACAGTCTGACTTTTTAGAAGTATCTGCAGAGATTAAAACGCACACCCACTCTCAGACACACGAGGTGAATATCTTCCAACGCTAAAGCAACCATCATGTAAGTATTCTCAGAGAAGCAAAACAGAGACCAAATCAAAAAGAAGGATTATGTCAGGGAAAGCTGGTCCTCCAACCCAGGTTGCCTACAATTATAAATAGAAAGATTTGAGCCTCCAGGGGTTACTTTGTTTAACTTTTATTTTTTAAAGAAAAGAATAAAATGCAATAAACTCTAATAGAAACCATGTTTCTCTTCTGGTTCCAGAAGGGATTACAATATTATTCATATTTCTATATACCTCACTCTATGAAAAAGGAATCTCAGTAAGAGAACAAAAAGGGAAAACAACTATAGATTTGTTTTAACATTTCAGAGAGAAAATGGTAACAAAGAAATCCCCATTTGAAAAGAAAAATGCATTTTTCTCCCAATGGCTAAGGAAAACCACATTATTGAACTTTCTAGTCATAGAATGCAGTTGTAGAAAAATCACATGGTGGAAACTTTTTACCCTGCATCTGCAGGGTCCTGAAAAGTCCAGTGGGTGAGTAGGGGCCATGATATCTTAAAAAGAAAATGACAGGGGCTCCTGGGTGGTACAGTTGGTTAAGCGCCTGACTCTTGGTTTTGGCTCAGGTCATTCTTTCAGTCTTGAGACCAAGTCCCCCATTGGGCTCCACACTCAGTGCAGCGTCTGCTAGAGATTCTCTAGCCTTCCCCCTACCTACTCCCACTTGTGAGCTCTCTGTCTCTCTCTCAAATAAATAACTCATCAAAGAAAAGAAAGAGAGAGAATGACGGCAACACCTGATGGAGGAGATTGGTTACCTTGAATGAGAATCATTACATAACCTAATGAGGAAAATTTACATATATGCAAAATAGCCGAGCTTTGCAAAGGAATCAAAAACCTTTAATTGTGTCGGTCACCTGGGTGGCTTAGTTGGTTAAGCATCTGCCCTTGATTCAGGTCATGAGCCCAAGGTCCTGGGATTGAGTCCAGGCTCCCTGCTCAGTGGGGATTCTGCTTCTACCCCTTCCTTTACCACACTCCCCCTGCTTGTGCTCTCTCCCTCTCTCAAAAAAATAGGTAAAATTTTTAAAACAAACAAAATCGAAGTCTTTAATTGTGTGAGGCAAGGCTTAAATTTTGAAAAAGCCCCTGTAAGCTGTGTGATGCTACCTGTTAAAATGATGAGAAATAATAGTGTGCAGCTGTTCTCTGAGATGTCACCACCATTTACTGGCCCCTTCTATTGGACAGTGGCAGAACCTACCTACCTAAGAGAAATAGAAGCTACACGTCGTTGAAGTCCATACCGGTGGGATAACACTATTTGTTTAGGATTTCAACACACCCATTCTCTTCTTAAAGAACAAATCTAAGACACTGTTTTGGCTTATGCGTTTTTCTTTCTATTTCACCAGACATGAAGAGCTGGTGAAAGATCTGTGAACTGGACATCTAACCACAGCAAAGTCTGAGTCAAGTCACCTTTGGCCCTCTTAAGATCGACTTCTTCCAAAACTAACGGACCCAGCGTGCCCTTTAACGTTTAAATAGATCTGCCTGTGTGGATATCGTACACACCTCAAAATTAACCCATCACAAGTTTACCCATCCCTTTTGTCTTACTGGCTCCTATTCCTTCTCTTCTTCCCATATCCATCCGTGTGATCAGTAATCTACAAAATTGTCCAAACCATAAAATTGGCTGTCACCATTTATTAATCTCTCTAAAACACTCGAGTATCTACTTACAAATATTTTACCTCCTACATATCTCTGAATGCATATCCTCGTTCAATCACCACTGCATATGCACTTGTTCAGCCCACCATTATCTAGTCTCTGTTATTAAAACTGTCCCACCTGATCTCCCCACACACTATCCTACTCTCCTTCTATCTGGTTTCCGCACAAATGCCATACATCGCTAAATGTCCATCTGATCATGTCAGTTTCCTGCTTAAAACTCACTTACTGCTTTCTGCTAAATTTGGATGGGTCTAAACTTTTTTATGTAGTTTCTAAGAGCTTCATGTCTCACCATTATTTCTTCTTAGGGTCCAATAAAAAACTGTCCATACATCTCATTCTTGGGTGGATTCTAGCATGAATATACAATTAAGAATTTCTGGGTCTGACACAATAAATATGGTGAGGAGGAGCAGCTAGACCAAAAAAGAGAAAAAGTGCTTAAAATTTTCTATTAAAAACCAACTATTTCAAGTTATTAGGCTGAGTGTTTTTACCACATTGTATCTTTTAATCTCATACGCTTCCCGCAAAGATGGTTGGTTACTCTCCCTATTTCATCATTGAGGAAAGTGAAGGTCTAGGAAAAAGGTCTAAAATCACCTAGAGCTCATTATTGCCAGGACCGGGGTTTAAATTCAGGTTTGTCATTAGCCAGTTGTCATGTTTTCCTAACCCCTCCAGTTCATGGTGCAAGTGAGCCACAGCAATGGTAGGACTCCTACCCTGTTTGTTGCAAGGTCTCTCTCCCACTTCTTTCCATCTCCATGGAGGAGAATGAACTAAAGAACTAGTAAGGTGGATTAAATAATTATCTCACTTAGCAACAGAAAGAATGAATGATTGACTTATACTTTTTCTCTTTTCCTTGGTAAGAGAGAACCCCTAAAACAGGAGTTGAGAACTTTTCTAGGATAGACAGGACTATAAATCCTAAAAAAGGGTTGTGCCTTTATGGTGGACTTCTGGGAAGATCTTTGGCCACGTTTTGAGTAGAAAGTGGAGTTTTGGAAACTAAAGAATTTCTGATGACCACAGGACAATAGAGATGGTCTGGGCACAGCCAGAGATAACATTCTCTGAGTGTTCTCAGCTCCATCCTTGGCTCATGGAGAATGCCCATGGTGATCTCAGGGTGCCTTTGTATTAATGGTATTTTCCACTTATCGGATATTGTCTTAGCTCAAGTCGCCACAACAAAATACCATGGGGTGGCTTAAGCAACAGAATTTATTTCTCATAGTTCTGGAGGCTGGGAATTCCAAGATCAAGTTGCTTGCCGATTCAGTTCTTGGTGATAGACCCTCTTTCTGAGTTACAGGTGGCTGCCTTTTTGTATCTTCACATGGTGGAGAGAAAGCTGTCTCTTTTCCACTTCTGATATGAACACTAATCCCACTATGGGAGCCCTACTTTCATGAACTCATCTAAACCTAATTATCTACCAAAGGCCCTGCCTTCAGATGCCATCATATTGGGAGTTAGGGCTTCAACATATGAACCTTGGGGGGACACATTCAGTCTATAATATAAAACCATATGGCAGTCACTATGCTATTAACATCACATATATTACCTCATTGATATTCACAAGGCAACCACTAAGGTTAAATATACAGAGATACCTCACAGTATGATCCAATTCTCTTTGGACCCAAACAGGACAACAATAACCTGTTTTTTTTCCCAGAAAAATTATTTTATTTCCCAGTATCAGTCTGTTAGTAGGAATAACATTTTTACTAACTGATGCCCTAAAGTCTCTGAAATGTACTGTAGCTCTCATCAGAAATCCATCACCCTTCTTTCCTCCACGATGACAGTTGCAACCTCATGTACTTAGTTGCATGTGGCCTGCATCTCAGTCCTTCCTGTATAATACTTCTTGGTTGATTAAATACTCTAGTCCTGGCTGTCCCTGACTTTGTTCAATCATGTTAAAGACTTTGATATATGTCACTTTAGCAGCCCTTCTTTCCCTCTCAGTGTCTGCTAAATATTTTATTTTATTATTTTATTTTACTTTATGTTTTAGAAAGAGAGAGAGAGAGTGGGAAGGGGCAAAGGGATAGGGAGAGAGAGAATCTTAAGCAGACTCCACAGTGAGTATAGAACCAGAAGATGAGCTCCATCTCACAACCCTGAGATCATGACCTTAGCTAAAATCAAGAGTGAAAGCTCAACCCACTGAGACAATATTTTAATAAAAATTCCACTCCTTCTGCTCTTTTCTGGTGTTCATAGTATTTTCATTTTCAGTATCCTTACCTCCTTCTTTCTGCCTCACCTCCTGTTACTGGCAGCCTAATCACAAGTGCACTTGATGTTCTAGACTGAATAACAGATACCAAAGATGTCTACATCCTGATGCTTGAAAATGGTGACTATGTAAACTTTCATGGCAAGAGAGGCTTTCTAGATATTACTAAGGATCTCGAGATGGGGAGATTATCGTGGATTATCCAGATAGAACCAATGTAATCACAAGGGTCTTGATAAAAGGAGGCAGGAGGATCAGCTTTAGAAGTAGGAAATGTGATGACAGAAACAAGTGACTGTAGTCACGAGGGGAAGGAGCCACATACCAGGAATGGAGGACAACCTCTAACGCTGGAAAGACAAAGAAATGGGTTCTCTCCTTCACAAGGAGGCTTCAAAAGGAGCCAGTGCTGCTGACATCTTGACTTTATATCAGTGACTCTCATTTTGGGCTTCTGAATTTCAGAATTTATAAGATAATGGTTCTGTGTTGTTTTAAACCACTAAGTTTGTAGCAATTTGTTACAGCACTAATAAAAAACAAATATCCCTTTTCACAGACCATTCTTTAAAAATCCTTTGATAAGTAAGTCCTATGGAGGACTTACCTAACAACTGACATGTTCTAAATGACTAAAAATACTAATTGTTTAAATATAAAGCAGGGCTGGATTAAGGAGTGTGGAAGACCTTGAAAGGGAAATAACTTTCATCCCCATGATACTTACATGTTGTTTCAGCATGTGTTTGGTCAGACAAAACTGATTCTTTTTTCCTCACCAATGACTTCCACGGCCCAGTATGTGATATCATACATGTAGCTCATGAGCAGTATTGATTTACTGAATGACTGGATGCCATATTTTTAAACCAAGGGCTTATTTACATTTATGACTCTTAAATCTAGATGATGAAATATGCCACCCATTCTCAGAAGTCAGTGCTAGGAAAGGCTTCACTTGGTTTCAGGATATCAACTGCTCTGACCACCAATCTCAGAAAGCCGTCCGCCGGCTACTGTAGGGTTGAGGTTACAAACCTGTAGTGTACAGCTTGTATAGGACTGACAAAGAAACTATTCTCAAAACAGAGAAATCACCTCTGAAATTTTGTATACGTTTATCTACTCAGTTGAAGTAGAACCAATATTTCACCAATGAGAAAGGATTGCAAGTGAACACCTAAGTTAACTGGAATCGTGTTTCATCAGTGTCATTTTCTTGCTTCTGACAGACTGGTGTCAGTGGAATATCCAGCTACCTGTCCTTCATCTGCCGTTGATTCCCAAATAATTCTTAAAAAAAAAAAAAAAAAAAGCTAGTCTTTGTGTTGGAGCCAACAAAAGTATGGCTTCCTCAGGAAGCACTGAAAAATAAAATCATCCTTTTTTTAATCACTCAAAATCTTCAATTCAAAATGTCCAACTTTATGGCAGCCTTCTCCCAGTCTTCAGGTTATCAATGAGGTTTTATAAAATTTATATTACATAGAAGCAGGAGAAAAAAAACAAAAACAAAACCTTTATTTTGAGAGTGATGAAACAGGGCTCCTGATCTTGCTTTGGTAAGTGACTTGACCCTACAAGGCAAGATGCAAAGTAAACAGGAGGATGAGTGCGAATTTACAAGGGTGCTAGTCTTTTCTTTGTCACCAAACTTCATTAACTTTAAGTAAAATCTTTATAGTTGAGACAATTATAGTCTGGTAAATGTGGATTCAATTCTAGGCTAACTTGCTTACTAGCTAAGTAAACTTGAACAAATTATTTAACCTTTCTAAATCTCAGATTTTCATTTATAAACTGAATAAAAGCAAAAATAATAATGGGAAGGGTGTATTCATGCCCTGAAATATTATTGATTGAATGCCTTATTGAGACTGTGTTAGACTTTCCAGTTAGAGGGAAAGCTACTACTTGGTCTCCTGGGATTATTGTACAAATTAAGGAGATAATTCTTGGGGTGTTTTACTACCTAAAACATAATAGGCCCTTAAAAAATATTAACTATTAGAAGTAGTTGACCTAATAGTGGTAAAATAGGGAACACTGGTAAGAATGCCGCTAGTCCATGTTTATGTCTTCCTCAGGATTAATGAAGAATGTGACATTCTTCATTATGTAGATATATATCTACATATATATTATGAAAATTATGTAACATTTTAGGAGCAGAAATGTTATGTGAAAGCAAGACATTAATATTCACAAATGCTACAATTTTCCAGTAACAAATGGAGAGCTCAATAGTACTCAATCCCCACATCTGCCATCCTTTTGGCAGCCAGGAAACAAGGCATATTTTCAATTTATATGGTAGTTTACCTTTTACACCACACCAGGTCTAACACATTCTAAAAGAGAAAGCTCATTCTTCAAAGAATACACATCTTGCCTTGTGTGAAGATTCTGTTAGCTTCCTGAAGAAACTGTTACTGCTTTGTACTGCTGCTAATAAACGACCATTGTATCTGGTACTGTGTTGGATATTTTTGGAGAAACTAAGCAGGATAATTCTGATGTTTTAGAAACCAAGCTTAAATGAATCCAGCAAATAAGTGTACCTGAATATAGACAAAGTATTCCTGAATATGAAGAAGTGCCTTGGTGAGTGGGGATAATCCACTAGAGCAAACCTTGGCAACAGGAAATAGGTTGAATTTTGAGTAGATATGTGTCCAGAATCTGGATCAGGGAAAGAATTCATCATCACAACCTTTCGATTCCAGGGCATAGGCAATGATAGTGTGTTGGTTGCACAGAGTTTGAGCTAGAGAAAGAAGGTGTTTAAGAGAATCAGGATGAATACACAGCAACACATTCTAATATTTTTTTTTTTTTTTTGCCATTTCTTACCTTTCTTCCAAAATCTGGTCATAATGTATATTATTTTAATATTTATTTATTATTTTTATTTATTTTTAATTTTGATTGATTTGTTTATTTTTAAGAAAGAGAGAGAGAGCAGGGGTAGCAGAAGCAGAGGGAGATGGAGAAATGGAATCTTAGGCAGACTCCATGCACAGCATAGAGCCTGACATGGGGCTCAATCTCACGACCCTGAGATCTTGACCTGACTCACAATCAAGAGTCAGATGCTTAATTGACTGAGTCACCCAGGAACCCCATTAATGTGTATTATTTTAGATCTTTCTCTTGTCACTGATCTCTCCTACATCATGAACTCAGGTCTCCAGTACATTTTTTTTTTTTTTTTTTACTTAGTGAATCCTCTTGCTTTATGCTAAACTGGTTTAGCATGTATAGTTTAACTCCATTCTTTTGGTGGGATGTGAGGTTAAGAATACTTTAGGAAACTGTTAAACTGAGTTCGGTACCAATTGATGATGTATTTTTATCTAGTTTCCAAATCTCTTTTTCTGATTTTCATTCATTATTAGGGAGAGATTAATGTTGCTTAATAGCAGTACTACAAATATTAAGAGGAACTGTGTTAAGACCATGGACTTGGTTTTTTTCGTAGGCTTTGACACAGTGCCTTCTGCCTTGGGCTCAGCCCCTATTTCCTTCTACCTAATCTGTACTCTGTCCCCCTTCACCTTTGCTCAAGTCTTCTGGCCTGAAATCATTTACAGTGAGGTCCTACGAAATTTCACAGATTTCCATTTAATTAATTAAATTTAAATTAAATTTCCATTTAATGCTTTGCAAATATTTTGCCATCGGCCTTGTTTTCTCTATGAAAACATCCAGAGAAGATGTAAAACTCAAATACCACTTACCATTTGTCTACTGTAGAGTGATGTCATTCAATAAAATCTGTCTTAAAATTTCTTCAGAAAATCTTGCAACTTGAATTTCATAACTTTTTAATATTATTTAAAGAATTTCAAATCTCAGCCATCTGAAGAGACCCACTCTACAAGTCAGCTTCATTCAGTTTTTCAAGTACTTCTTCTGGTGCATTTTGAAAAGATGCCGACAGAGGGCAATAAGAGGAAATATTGGACCAATAGGAAAGTTTTGAAGGAGGAATACAATCACTACTGCAGAATAAATGAGATTATAATTATGCCATTGAACTGTGATAGAACATCCTTCCAAATAGAAATTAGCATACCACAAATGTGCAATTAGTACCTAATAAATCACGCTAAGAAGAGTGTCAATACAGTAAGGTGTACCCAGTCATCACAATTAATGCCTGTGTCCTGTATTGGAGAAGGCAAGCTGTTTTCATGTTACAGTCATTAGGGATGAGATTGTTTCTGTAGCTGAATTGTTACAAGCAGTTAAGTATCTAATAGAGAAGCTGCACTTTGAACAAGAGCCATTGCTTTTAAATCCTGTAAACTACAGGAGTCGCTAAGCCTTTTAAAGAAAGTAATAATAATAGCTGCTATTTTATCTGAAATGGAGCAACTTTGCAAGAGCATTTAATTAAACCAAAAATGGATGGTTTAGATAAGAATGGCTTTGTTTTCCTTCCTGTTGCTTAATTTCCCAACCGGTGTCAGAGATACCAAAGCCAACTCTAAATATTCAGCAAAAGACCATTCAAAACAAACAGATGCATGATTTGCCTATGAATCCCAAAGGAAATACCAGCTGAGGAGGTGGTGTTTGCCTTCCTTGGATTCTGGAATTTTCAACTGTGAACAGAAAGGTGGGTGGATTAAAATGAAGAGTGAAGTGAGGCAGAAATTGCAAAATCTGAGTTGTAGAATCTGCCACATGTTGTCTGTCTAATTGGTCTAGCTTTAGATGGGTATTTAATTTACTTCTTAGGATTTCTTCAGTTATATAGGGAGGAAGACGAAGGAATTGAGAAGAAAATTGAAAATGAAAGACCCCCAGAGCGGGTAGTCCCTCGATCAGGAGAGACCCTCCCAGGGAGCAACGAGTCCACAGGCACGGATGCAAAGAGCAAGAGGTTTATTCGGATACACAGGTACCTGGGGCGACACAGTCTCACGCAGGAC
>CM052797.1:111888981-112020673 GCA_028533885.1 Nasua narica | reverse complement strand
GATATGGACATTGGGGAGGGTATGTGCTATGGCAAATGCTGTGAAATGTGTAAGCCTGATGATTCACAGACCTGTATCCCGGGGGTAAATAATACATTATATGTTAATAAAAAATTAAAAAAAAAACTCAAAAAAAAAAGATTTTATTTATTTGACAGAGAGAGAGATCACAAGTAGGCAGAAAGACAGGCAGAGAGAAAGCCCAATGCGGGGCTCGATCCCAGGACCCTCAGATCATGACCTGAGCCGAAGGCAGAGGCTTTAATAATCCACTGAGCCACCCAGGCGCTCCACACAGCAGATGATTTTAATGTATGAGGATACCTCCGAAGTTGGACTGAAAGTTCACTATTGGCAAGGACTAGTTATTTTATTATTTTGGGTATCAGCAATGTAGAGCACAGATTCTGATACTAAAGGCTATATGTTGATACATATAGCATAGTCTGATACATATAGCAAAAGTCCGATACTTTTATGTGGTGAGGCTAAATGAGTGAATACTGTGCTTCAGAACTTTTGTCTTTGCTCATAACTGAATAGGTAATTTACCTGTGTATGTGTACCTGCATATTTGTGTGGGGTGGGGTGTGTGTATGTATGTGTATGTGTATGTGTGAGAGAGAGAGAGAGAGAACACAACCTATATATTTTTTCCTAATCTGAGTTACATTTAAATCTATTTTAGTTATATGTATTCCAAAATAGAACAAATCATTTAAAATTAAGAATTCAGAGTAAATATAATAGGAAAGGCATTAGCTAAATATATCTAACATAAAAATAAGAATAAAATGTAAATTTTATTTACATTTTAATCTACATTAAAAATGTAGGGAAACAGTTTATGTTCATAAAAGTTCTAAGTGAGGCGAATTAGTCATGGAGTTAAGAGTGGAATACAATAATTCCAATTTGATCCCTTTCTGTTCATATGTTGACAAGTTTCTAAAGCCTACATTTGATAAGAAATAAATAAGTAAAGTCATTATTAGCAGCAGCTAAAGAACACTATTATTCTTATTTATTATATTCAAGTAAATGGAATATTAGTATTCCATTTGATCAGAAATTTAAACTGAATTATATTTGATGCCAGAATGGAAGAATCTTCTCTGGGTCAAAGACACCCAGATCAGGATTTTGAAAGACAAAGCCCAAAAATTGTTAAACAAAGACCAAGATATTCTTGATCTTTATTTCCTCCTTCTTGCTGATTTTGCTCCTTTTCTGTTGTGTGAGCAATCCTGAGACTGATGTCCATGTAGAGAAGATTTCCCTTTAGTATGGCAGAATATAAGAATGGCCACTGCTGAAGGCTAACTCTAATTTAGACTGACCAGAGTACTCCTCCCCAGTTCAAACCTACATTACAAGGACTATGAATTTTTATAAGGAGTTACTGTGATGTGAAAACCTGAAAGCCTGTTTCAAAATGGCTAGTTCAAAAAGAGCCAGTTGATGTTTATGAGGCATTGAAAATACTTTGTAGGAATAAAAAAAAAAAAGAAATATTAAGATGAAACCCAGATGAGGATGAAAAGAACAGGGAGAAATCAGATCAAATATTTTGATAGAAAAACAAAATTACAAACCAAAGGGTGTGGGAATGACAGGGGTAGAAATCCAAACAGAGAAATAGGAGACTTAAAATAAATTGATACAATCAGGGAAAAATAAACTAAATTGTTGGGCCAACTAGAAATAAAGTACTAAAATTGGAGCCATGTGTGTGACAAAGGAGCAGATGACATATGAAGCATTACAGAAATTCAGCGTACTCCTGAGGACGTTAAACTATTCATAGTGTACACTTAGAGGGATCCCACATCAGCACAGTGACGATAAAAAATGGGGCAAGAGTCTGCCATTTAAATGGAGTATTTAGTAAGTCCAGAAATGCAGGGACCAGCTCACTAAAATATAATCAGTCATTTGGTCCTGGGTCACTGCAGAAGACGATGAAAGGGAGAATGTGTGATGGTCCCTGGACAGAAAGGAAGGAAAGACTGATGGTCAATGAAACCACAATTATGTGAAATTTCAACATCTCTTCAAAATTAATTGTTGGGCCTCTGAGGCACAGAAGAGTAAAGACAAGAATGATGGGCAGAGCAATTGACTATTTCCTGAACCAAGATGTTGCATATTTGAATCCTCATCTGTCTTTATCCAATCTTAACCAATAGCTATAATAAGATAACTTTATTTTTATTGTTTTGTATTTAAGAAAAAAATGGGTTCATATTCTGAGGTAAAAGTTATATGAGTTAGAGTGATCTACAAAGGAACAAAATAGAATCATTTTCTTCTGAGGATGCAACAAAAAGAAAACCAGAAGAGTAAATAATTATAGTAATTAGAGGGGAGTTTTGCCCTTTATGATGAAAGGAACGAATGATGAAGAATGTTGCACAGGTTAAGTATCAGAGCTGGAAGAGTTCATTAATGTTAAAAATCAGTGATGTTGTAAGAACCCCAAATATATTATGTGGTAAGACATTAGAAAGTAATTTTAAAAGGTAAGTACTAAAACATGATGCTAAATAAGAAAAGAATATTCAAAATGTATAGGAACTGATCAGATCAAGAGAAAGCAACTTTTAGATTTGAGATTCACTTATTCCTGAGTCCTTACAATGGTAATCTTTAAGGAATCCCTACTCTTAAAAACTGAGGAGACAAAGGAAGTTGTAGCTCTCAGAAAAAATGCCATTTAAGAGCAATTACCTTTTGTGCTTGTAAGGGTATCATCAGGCTTGTGAGCTTTAACAGAGTTCTGGTATTAAGAACTGTTACTCATTCTCTTGTGATCTCAGGGATCTAATGGTCTATTCATCATTTCTCTAGGGAAAACTGGGGGAGCACGCCTCTGATAGACAACTGAAGAATGAGGTGGAAATTGAACACCAGGCTTCTTTTGGATGTCAGAATTTATGTCTGACTAAAAATGTAAGAATCTTTGAAAAATCACCCTAAAATATGCAAAATTTGATTGTATAGCTATATATACACCAAAACATATCTTTCCAGTGACCATATTATAAAATACTTGTACTTGTTATTACTATTCGAACTACTTAGAAAATTGGGAAAATCCACCTTAGACAAAATGTGATTTGGTGGCCACTATTGAATCAATTGGTCATCTCAGGATATTTGGGCAAAGTTCAGAAGTCATCCCATACATTAATCACTAAACTGGGGCTCAGAGTCAGTGCAAGTTAACAGGAATGGAGACCAGGCCAAGGCCAGATAATGATGGTAATCACTCCTTCAGTGAGAGACCACCTGTGTCAAGTTGTACTTCCTACCTACTTGCATCATCTTTCATTCTTACAACCACCTTGCAAAGAGATTTTCCTTTTTCTTTACTTTGTAAATGACACAAGAGAGATTCAAAGTTAACCCCCCCTTCCCAAAGTGAAAAGAGCAAATCTACTTTTCTTTGCAGAACAGGGATGCATCCTGCTGTTTGGTTGAAAGCAGCCAATGTGTTGACTTAAAATCACAAATTCACATTGTTTTTTAAAAGTTTGCCTATTGAGGGAATAATAACACATGTCTATGACTTCTGCTACATAAGCATTACATTTTGGGGGGAAACATACACCTATTACCAACCAGTTTAAAAGTCAAGCTGATTCACTAGTAAGGTGCAAAATAGCTTCTAAAAAGTTATGAGTGTTTAGTAAACTCTAGTTCTTGCGCTTGCTACCTGAATTCATTTTCAAATCCCCAGTGGATTATCCCAATTCTTTTTTTTTAATTTTTTAAAAGACTTTATTTATTTATTTATTTATTCTTTAAATTCAAGTTAGTTAACATATACTGTATTATTAGTTTCAAGGGTATAATTCAGTGATTCATTAGTTGCATACTACACCAAGTTTTCCTTACTTCAAGTGGCCTCCTTAATTCCCACCACCCAGTTATCCCCTAGTCCCACCCCCATCTCCTTTAGCAACCCTCAGACTGTTTCACATAGTTATGGTTTTGCCTCCTTCTCTGTTTTCATTTTACTTTATTTTTCCTTCCCTTCCCCTTTGTTCATCTGTTTTGTTTCTTAAATTCCACACGTGAGTGAAATCATATGATATTTGTCTTTCTCTGGCTGACTTCTTTTGCTTAGCATAATATCTTCTAGGTCCATTCACGTCATTGCAAATGGCAAGATTTCATTCTTTTTGATGGCTAAGTAATAGTCCACTGAATATATATACTGGATCTTCTTTATCCATTCATCTGTGGGTGGTCATCTGGGCTTTTTCCATATTTTGGCTATTGTGGACATTGTTGCTATAAACCTTGGATGCAGGTGCCTCTTAAAATTACTATGTCTCTATCCTTCGGATGAATAGCTAGTAGTGCAATTCCTGGGTCATAGGGCAGTTCTATTTTTAACTTTTTGAGGAACCTCGATACTGTTTTCCAGAGTGGCTGTAACAGTGTACATTCCCACCAACCGTGTAAGAGAGTTCCCCTTTCTCTTTGTCCTCACCAACATCTGTTGTTTCCTGAGTTGATAATTTTAGCCATTCTGACTGATGTGACATGGTGTCTCATTGTGGCTTTGATTTTCCAACGGATTATCTGAATTCATATTTTTGCCTCTTGGTGGTGCCAGGAAAAGTTTACACTGTCCAAGGGGGTTATCAATAGGTATTGTTGAAATAAACTCACATGTGAGATCAAATTCCCAGCCTCCTTCCTTCCTCTCTCATTCTCTCTTTACTCCCTGCACCCAATCTTAGGTGGAAGTTGGAATGCTTTCTTCATTCTTAAACTAATTAGACATTTGAATTTTAAAAAGGAATAGTTCCTTTTAAGAGCTAAAAAACACACCAAAACAAAACAAAATGAAACAAAACAGTGTATAAAACTATTTCTCCTAGAATCCTAACAGTTCCATTTTATTGCTTAAATTTATTCCAAACTTGAGTTAGTTTCCCAAACTTCCAGACTGGAAATCGTATCTGCTCTATACCCTTGCGATGCCCCATTAAAAGCCCGGTTGTCTGCGTCTCATCAGAGGTGGTTGCCCTTTGGTGGCAGGTGACGTAATTCTTGGTGTACATTGCATACATCTGGGGAAGGCTTTGGCTGTTCCAGAGGTGAAGGTCTCTAACATATCAGATCAGCATGTGAACCAGTAGTAGGCAATTGCTGGAAAAGTCTCTGTAGTTGGCAAATATTTTAATGATGCATGTGGTAAAATTGAAGCCAGTTGTTCTTTCATCTACCCTCAATACCCCAAAGTTCTAATGATAGATAAGCCCTTTATTTTTCTTGAGCTAAAACACAGAATACAAGAAGATATCTGCTAAGTAAGGGGCTCATTTTACATAGATGCTGAAAGGAAAAAGACATAAAGCCAATTTGGGCCATAACCACATTTTCAGCATTGCTTAAAATGGAACAGAGCTCATGGACGTTGCAGCAGTGAGCAGAACCCTGCATACTCCACACTGACTGCAAGATCTTGAATTCTCACCAAAAGCTCCAAAGGTTCATTTACTTACTTTACAGCTTGCACAGCTGTTATTCAAGAGTAACTGGGCTCTTTAAAAAAAAAAAATCAAGTACTGGCTGTTTAGAATATTTATATAAAGCTAAAATGAAAATTTTCTGACTGATATGCAGGCAGCATGGGGCATTTGTGAAGAATCATATAACCTATTCCAGGCGGCTGTCTGTCTACTGCAGATAAGATCTCTTACCTTTATTGGTTACCACTTATTTCTGGCAGGATATTTAATAAACAGAGGAACAAAGGAGGTGTTCCAATTTTATGTAAAGGATATTTAAGTGTTGTTGTTTAGAAATTGCTTCTGTATTTTTAAGCATAAAAATAACCGCTAAAATAGTCATATCTCCCTGATGAAAACAGTAAATTCACTGCATTTGCAGAGAAAACAGTGATCGATTTTGGAAATGTGTATGCTATCTTGTTACCCTTTTATAGTACCCAAGAGGAAAAAAGACCATTGCACCTGGTATACTACAAAGAAAAGCTCAAAACGTCTATCTGCACAATTCCTTTTCTGCCTACAAGTTGAAAACATGAGTTAATTAGATTAACACAACAAAAAAATGGTAAGAGAGATTTCTGATTGCTATATCAGACTTGAAAGATTTTACCACCTATTTATATATATGTATGTGTGTGATATATATTTCTTTCTATTAGTAACCATCTCTGATAGAAACCAGATAAACAGAAATTGCTAGATAATCTAGCATAAAGATCTTTCTGTTTTCTTCTAAAATATCTGTATAACAAAGATGCATTTATTGTCATTGATATTACTTTCTTAGGCATGCACACAAGGACAACAAAAAGTAGAGTCAATATCAACCTGAAAGCAAAATTACAGTCTTCATATGTGCCCAACTAATATTATCTCCCTGCAACTGGATTTACTACAGGGCAGTTCATGGTTAAGAATGAAGTTCTTGGGAGTTTATCTGTCTTGCTTTAAATGCCAACAGAGCCCCTTACTAATGTTAAATTAATTAAATAAAAAGCCCATTAGACTGAGGTGGTTCTAATGCCTATCAAGCAAACTAAAACCTAAGTCTGTAAATACCTCAAGGTTCAGAAATGGAAACCTAAGGACAACCTGTCACAGACAAACAGCTAGGCTTTTTCAATAAGCGATAGCCAGTGAATTAATTTACCAAGTATCTGGCACTATTGATGAGACATCTCCAGAGCAGTATTTGTCAAACTTTTGCCACAAAAATCAGCTGGATTTTTTTACAAATATAGATTTCAGTCACTCCTCTAAAATGTCTGATCAGGTAGGTTTCAGATAAAGTACACGAATTTTTATGTTGTAAAAGGGCTACAGAAAATTCTTATTTTGCCAGGGGTAGTCTGAAACAAAACAAAACAAAACAAAACAAAATAAAACAAAAAACAAAAAAACTACAATCCCAAACTCTGATAACAGAAAGTTACATAGCTGAATGTTTTCTTGAAAAACAAAACAAAAAGGAAACAACAAAGATATTGTTTGTTTTGTGGGAATGCAGATTATTTAAATTACTGTTTGTGTTAAAAATAAATTTAAGATTCTACTTGATAAGAGTTTTAGCTTTTTATCAGACCCCTTTGCCTGCATGGTTGGCTAATCTATTAGCTTGTATATTAAACACCAGAAGACCTGTTATAGTTAGTGCAAGCAAATGGAATAACTAAATAATTCTCTGACTTTACCACACAACTTTCCCTCACAACCATAGCCCCCAAAACTGTTATTATTCTTAGTAAAGTTTGATGCAAAGCCTGTGAAAACAAATTCTAGCTTTGTCTTAGTTTTTAAGCCTTGCTAAGAAAATTATTATTCTATGAAAAGAAAACAGATTTAAAAACAAAATCCATAGATAGCTTCCATAGCTGAGAGTAATGACTAAGTATCTCTCTTTTGAAAGAAAAATGAGGCAAGTTCCAAAATACTCTGTAGGTGTTGCTAATTAATTGTTGACTTATTCTCAATCTAACAGCACTTCTTTCTATCTGTATCATTACAAAGAGTGAGAATAAATACTTGATATGTATGCCATTATTTTAAAATATTTAAAAAAATTATGGGGCTCCTAGGTGGCCCAGTGGGTTAAGCCTCTGCCTTCAGCTCAGGTCATGATCTCAGGGTCCTGGGATCAAGCCTCACATCAGGCTTTCTGCTCAATGGGGAACCTGCTTCCCCCTCTCTCTCTACCTGCCTCTCTGCCTACTTGTGATCTCTCTCTGTCAAATGAATAACTAAAATCTTAAAAATAAATAAATAAAATAAAATAAAATAATTAACAAAAATTAAATAAATATTTTCTGGAACACTGAAAAAATTTAAAATATGTGGGGATTAGTCCCAAATATATTGCATGATAAAATATATTTCATGCCAAAATATATTGCAGGACTATAGCAATTAAAACTGTGTGGTAGTGACCATCCACTAACATGGTTGGGCCAGGGGCTGCTTTCTGTCCCTTGGGTGCCTTATCCAGAGCAGAGGGCCCTAGGTTTGGCCTACTATGGGGTATATGGTACCCAGTCTCCAGATGTCTATAGAAAAGAGCTCTTTGACAAGACCAACAAATACCACTTCTTACACAGCCTGGTCACAGTAGGGATGCCCCACTGCAGAAAATCCCCCCGGACTGGGTTACGGCTAGCTTTTGGAACCACCTTATTCTGTACCAACTTTTACTACTAGGCTCAGTGGAGACCCCAGGGCCCAGACTTTGGGCCCTGTAGGAGGGAGCCTGCTGCTAATCTTGGGCTGGCTTGACTTGGCTCTTGGTGCTTCCTTGTATTTAATTTCCATGTACTTTTTGAGAGTTGGAGCAAGGAGATAATTAAAAAAGAAAGGCAACAAAACAAAACAAAATCCCAAAAACTGTATGGTAGAAACACTATGAAACAGAATGGAGAATCAGAAATAATATAAATTTGGCATTGCCCATCAAAAGGGACATGATGGAGTAGTCACCAAATGCACAACGGCTATGCAGTCATCTCTGGTGGAAAACAAATTGCTATCCTATTTCTTAGTCCCAAATAAATTTTGGTCAGATCAAAATTTTAACCTCAAAAAATAAATTAATAAGATTCTAAGAATCAAAGATCATTCAAAGTGTAAGGTAAAATACAGAAAATATAAAATAAATTATTAAAAAATTGAAATACATACAAAGTCTGCATAGCATTTCAAAACAGACCTTAAAAAGTAAGACAGTGACACATTGAGAAATATTTGCAAATTATGTTATAATGTGTTGATTTCATATGTCTAATTAATGAGAAAATTACCAACAAGTCAACTAAAAAATGGGCAAAAAACCAGGACAGTTCTTAGTAAAAGAAGAACAGATGTCTTTCAAACAAATGGACAGAATTCTTGCCTTCATTCATAAGAACAGCAAATTTAAACTATGATCAAACATTGCATTTTAATTATTGGGTTGGAAAAGACAAAGAGATCTGATAATATATCGTATTGGCAAATGTATGAAAAAAACCCAACCACACTAAATGTAAATTATTACAACCTTTAAGGAGTTCAATTTTGCCATATCCATCAAATTGAAAATGTACACTTTTTTCAGGATTCCATTTCTCAGAATTCATCTTATAGATTTTCTTTGCCATGAGTTCAATATATACAGAGATATTCATTGCAGCATTGCTTGTCAGACTCAAAAAGTGAAAACAATCTAAATATTCTTCAGTAGGGAATAGTTAAAAAAAATTAGTCCATCTGTATAATGGAATAATTGTAACTCTTGAGAATGACAAGTCTTTGTATATGATTCTATAGAATAGTCCCATTACATACTAAATATGTATATGTGAATATATATATACATTCACATTAACATTTATATTTAGAGACTAGCTATCCACAGACATAAAAGAAGTCAAGAACACTTATGTACTACTTCAGTCAGGTGATTAAGGTTAATATCAGCAGTGAAATATGTAACCTGGTTTCGATATAATGAATATGGCACTTTACCTTTGGGATTTTATTCCTTAATACCAATAACCCCAGTAAAATTATGAGAAAAACACTAAATAAATCCAAATTGAATATATTCTACAAAATATCTGACCAGTACTTTTCAAAACTGTCAAAATTATCAAAGAACAGTTTGAGAAATTATCACAGCCAAGTAGAACCTGAGGAGGGACAATGCCTACATGTAATGTGGCATCCTGAATGGAATTTTGGAATAGAAAAAGGATATAGGTAAAACTAAAGAAATCTGAATAAAGTATAGGTTTTATTGAATAGTTGCGAGTCAACATTGATTTGTTAATTGTGACAAGTGTACCATACAAGTTTAAGATGTTAATAAAAGGAGAATCTGGATGTGGAATATATAGGAACTCTCTGCACTATATTCATTTATTTATTTATTTGTTTGTTTGTTTATTTATTTATTTGTTGATAAATCTAAAACTATTCTAAAATTCTAAACTTCATTCTGAAATTTAACATTTATTTTAAAAAAGAAAAGAAACAGTTATTTATAGCCTAACAATTTTATGTTTTAACTTGGCTGATCTATGGTACAGAGCTATTTGGATAAACACCAATCTAGATGCTTTTGTGAAGATAGTTTTTATATGTGATTAGCATTTAAATCAGTAGACTGAGTAAAGCAGATTACCCTCCATAATGTAGATGGGCCTCTTCCAATCAGTTAAAGATTTAGAAAAGAAGGAAGGAAGATTAGAAGGAAGATTAGCAGGAATCTTCCTTCCTTAGAAGGAAGATTTAGAAAAACCTGATGTCCTCCAAACAGGAAGAAATTCTGCCTCCTCTAGATCATTTGTGACTTGAGACTACAACATTAATTCTTTTTTTTTTTAAAGATTTTATTTATTTATTTGACAGAGAGAGAGAGACAGCAAGAGAGAGAACACAAGCAGGGAAAGTGGGAGAGGGAGAACCAGGCTCCTTGCTGAGCATGGAGCCAGATGTGGGGCTCAATCACAGCACCCTGGGATCATGACCTGGGATCATGACCAGAGCCAAAGGCAGACGCTTAATGAGTGAGCCACCCAGGCACCCCTACAACATTAATTCTTGCCAGAATTTTTCAGCCTGCTGACCTGCCCTGTAGATTTCAGAAACTTGTCAGCCCTTAAAATCAATGATTCAATTCTTTAAATAAATCCATCTCTCCCTCTCTCTCTTTCTCTCTAAATATATATAAAATGTGTCTGGAGAACAGAGAACAGATAGGGTGACATACTTATTTTTAAAAATATAGATAGATAGGGGTGCCTGAGTGGCTCAGTGGGTTAAGGCCTCTGCCTTCAGCTCAGGTCATGATCTCAGGGTCCTGGGATCAAGCCCTGCGGGCTCTCTGCTCAGTGGGGAGCCTGCTTCTCCCTCTCTCTCTGCCTATCTCTCTGCCTACTTGTGATCTCTCTCTTCTCTGTCAAGTAAATAAAAATAAAATCTTTAAAAAAATATATAGATAGATATAGATATACACTTTAATTTATTTTCAATTTTTAATAAACACTGTCATCGACTATTCAAAAATAAACTAATGAGAGAATAAAAGGAAAAGAAAAATTTCGTCTGCTTGTGTGATTAGATCACTGGTATTTTAAATTACCCTTATAAATTATCTAATTTTATTCCCACAATAATATTTTTAGGTCTGTAGAGTTAATAGTTAATATTATTTATATCTAACCTAACTGAAAAATGGAGGCAGAAGCCCAAAGTCTCATGGAAAGAAAGTAGTAGAACCAAGAGATGTCTGATTCTCAGTGCAGTGTTGGTTATTTTCTAACAGGTTCCCTAATGAGCCCTGGGATGGTTAATAAAAGTAAGGAATATCTGCTTTAATTTTAGAGGTCTAGGTGAACCAAGACTGTGGCAGAGAATGGAGAACATAAAATCTCAGGCTTTTAACCAGGAGCTGAGTGACTATTAATCTATCCCTAAAAGGATAAGGCTACTAGTGTAGTCAGTTGAATTTTTAAGATAGCTCATTCACAGGTCAGGGTAGCTGTGTAACCCTTGTTCATCAGGAAACTTTACTTTGTCCAGGAATTTTGGAGTACAAAGGAAAGGAATTTGAGATTGCAAGAGCAAAGTGGGGTTCACTAGAATGATCAGACATTCAGATCAAATCCTCAGACATTCCTCCTCCTAAATAGGCATTGACAACATTTTCATAGTAGGCCCCAGTTTGGGGCATTAAAAATGTGTATGCAAATTTAAAGATTAAAGGGGACTCATGGGAGTTTCAAGGAACTGACCCAAGAAATAGGATGGATTTTGAATTGTTCTAACATATTCAAGGTTATTGAAGTCATTGAAAGGAGGAATAAGGAAATTCAGCATGATAATAATTTAGAAATGATACTGACCATAGTTGTTTCTTTTTTCCAAAGGATATTTGACAATTCAAATCAAAGGTGATATAAATAAACTACCAACTTCTCCATATTTCCAAAAACTAATGGAGGAAGAATAAGGACCAGTTGAAAATTTTAAACCCTTTATCAGTTTTTTATTCAAAAAAAAGGTGGGTGGCCTTAGATAGAGAATGGTTATTATGAAGTTAAGGAAATTTAAGCTTCAGGGACTTGTAATGGTGTTTACATATATTTCTGTTTTTGAAAAATTTGCAAAAATAGCATTTCTTAAAGTATTTTTCTTATGAAAGGACAGATAAGAAATAGTTTCATTAAGTTCCATAAAATCTACACTTATGTCTCAAGATATAGATCATGATCCATAGTGTTTTAGGGCTCCTTATGAATCTCAAACCCTCAAAGGGAGGCCCCAGGCCATGGGTAGCTCAATGATGAACTAATCTGCATAATAAGGCCTGAGAATTGTGTTTTCCAGGATGCCTCCAGGTAGCAAATTAAGAGATGCAAAGTATTTAGAGGGAGAGGGAAGAAAGTCAAATGGTAATGTAGAGTCATTCAAATATCTCAAATCCTGAGTGAAGTCTGTGAGACCCAAAGATGCATAGGGAGTTATTACAGTGAGAATTAGGAGAAATGGGGTTGATTTCTGATTTTACACTGACAGAGAGAAGACAGCTAATTGGGTGTAAGATAAAAGAAAGATCAAGTCTTCACTGATAGTCAGAAATTCTTTCCAGACAAGAGCTAAAGAACATTTCCCTACAGAATTGTGTGATATGTACAGGGTACTTAAAAAGCAAAATAAAACATGAGTTTCAGTTGAACTATGGGTCACATGGCTACAGTCAACGAAAGCAAAATGGAGCTGTGCCAGCAGCTGCTGATGCTTCATCCAAGTAAGCAAACCTTGAACTCAAAAGTACAGCGGTTCAGGATGAATCCCCTCCCAAGCGGTGGGTGGATTCATGATGCCTCCGCACTGCTAGATGGGGAAGAATGCAGGAGAAAGGGTGGCTTCATCTTGATGAGGGAGCAGAAGGCTAACTGAAGACAGGCAGAAGCTAACAACCACACAAACCACCGCACCCACGGGATATGTGTGACATTTAACATACAAAAACCTTTTTGAAATTTCCCTTTTCCATACCTCCCCCAACTCCCAAGTATATAATCAGTTTTGCATCAAAGACATCTCAAGGATTCTTTTTTGGTCGTTGGCTCTGGACCTCACCCCACCGAACTTCACTTATATTCCAAAACCCCATCAGTGGGGCAGGCTCCTGTGAACTCAGACAGGCAGCAACATTGAAGACATATTCTGGAAGACGAGATGTAGGTACATGTCACAGTTTAAGAGACCACTTTGGAAGACTTGAGGTGAAATTGCAGAAGACAGTGAATACGAATAGGAGACAGGAATAGGTGGGGAGTGCACTGCCACAGTCTTGAAAAATTGGAAGGGAAATGTCAATATGTATCAGGTGTCTCTCATGTGTCAGGCATGATATCGATGCTTTGTGAATGTTCATGCATTTTCCCATTTTCCTCAGATTACCATGAGATGGATATTAATGTGCCTGTTTTAAAGATAAGAAGGTGATAGATAGGGACAGTTAAGGATGAGTAGGTGACCGTCTTGCCATCATTAAGTGCCAAAACAGTGTGGAAGACAGAATCAACTACCACAGAGTCCATGACCCTTTTTCTCTGACCCACTGACTTTAATGTGCTATAACAGGAGCCAATCTTTGACAAAAGACAATGGAATCAAAGTCTCCCTGGGAACTGGGTTGGATTGGCTTGGTCACACAGACCAGATAGATGCAAAGACAACATGGAACTTCCTTTTCATGTTGCACATCATTTGTCAATCTTCCCCGAATCCCCTCTCTTCTTCTGTCAGGAATGGAAGAAGGTTTTGTGTAGAAATGAAAAGCTCAGGTTAGAGACCTATATTCCAGAAGCAGGGGTCTTGAGGTATTTGGGGAAAAAAGTGGTTGGTTGGTCTTCCAGAAATAAGAATGGGAAAAGAAATACGGATGTTTTCCACTATTAATTTTTTCTCTGTATCTTTGATTGATACGGCTACTTTCTATTTAATTGAAGTCAATTCAAGTGAAACATATAGAATTAACCACATCTAACAACTATATAGTATGAAGCACTTTTATTTGGACACCCAGTATGTGTAAGACTTTGAAGATTTAAAGGAACAAGATACAATCCTTACCTGTGAGAAAGGTATAATATATCATCACGGCTTGTTGTCAACAATTGCATTTCAATATAAAACTGGAGGCAAGAATAAGTATGATTAAAAGCAGTAATTCTTAAGGTTGATAAGAGATATATTAAGTAAAATATTATTTATATTCTTTTCAAACTACGTGCTTTAAAAAAACTCGAACTCATCCATCTTGGGAAATATTTATCTTCCTAATAAGAGGGAAATTTATGAACCTGAGCTATTTCAGAGACAAGAAATGTACCTACTAATGATCAGGACCGATGTAATAAGTCTGTTTTATCCTGGAAATCCAAGGGGACTATTTTTTCCATTGTATTCTAAGCTATTTTTATAGAAGAATTATTATTGGTGCTAATCATTTAAGTAGTTTTTTCCTGTCCACTATGTCAAGTATTGTGTTAGGAGTAATGCTGAATAGGTAACAGTGATCAAAAATAATACAAAAGCCAACACTAGCCTTAATCGCCTTTCTCCGTGGCCCTTCGTTGTCAAGTATTTGCCTACAGGGATCTACTGTAAGAACTTGATACAGCTTGGGCACCTGGGTGGCTCAGTGGTTAAACATCTGCCTTTGGCTCAGGTCGTGATCCCAGGGTCCTGGAATCCAGCCCCACATCGGGCTCCCTGTTTGGCAGGAAGCCTGCTTTCCCTTTCCCACTCCCCCTGCTTGTGTTCCCTCTCTCACTGTCTCTCTCTCTCTGTCAAATAAATACATAAAATCTTTAAAAGAAAAAATAAAATAACTTGATACCGTTTGATGGTCTTCTTCCATCCTGCTGGCTGAATGAAGCTATGGGTGCCAGGAACCACTCTCCCTCCTAGGAACAGCCCTCAGAAAATGCTGGATAAACTATAAAAAATAAACATTCTGGTTTCTTCTTCTGGAGGGGGACGTGGAGGTGTATCCTCACTGCTCTGTCCGCAGAGAGAATGAGGTAGGTACGCTTTATCAACTTACATTCTCACGTACCTTGCTTTTCCACTGTCCTACCTATGTTTCTGGTAAGCAGCACCTCAAACTCAAATTCTTGTCTCAGGGCCTCCTTCCGACAGAGTCCAACCTAAAATAAATACGTAATCACCATTCCTATCCTGAGGAGGTTAGAGTGTAGTGAAGTTGAAGGCAATTATAAAGGGAGGTGGGGAATGGAAAGTGTAGAGAGGTTGGTTCAAAGGCCACCTCCAGGTGGAGTTGTTGGTGACGTAGACTAAAGTGATAGCTATAGAGGTGAAGGAAAGGATGGATCTGAAAAATCTTAACAATTTGAATCAAGAGGAATTGATCACAGATTAGAACAGAACCAGTGTTGTTTCCAGCAGGATAATATGGATTTGAATGGAAAGGCTGTCTAAGTTTAGATTGATTAATGATATTGTGTTGGAGTATAATTATATTTCTTGTCAAAAAGGAAGTAGATCCTTAGATTCATTCACTTCAATAATTGCTTAGAATATTTAGTTGTTCAAGTGAGGTACCCCAACACATGCTTAAAACCAATTTGTCTGAACACAGAAATGATTCCACTTTATTCTTCCTAAATTTAATTAGCTGATTTAATAGTATATGAACACCTAACACCATATCTTTCACACAGTAGGGCTGTTTTTAGTTTTTTATTTTTTTAGACTTTATTTTTTTAAATAGTTTAAGACTCACAAGAAATTGAACGCAAGATTCTCCAGTACCCTTCACTCAGATTGTTTCTAATATAAAACTTGCTTATCAAACCAGGAATTGAACATAGTAAAGGCTATTAATTACATGCTATACCTTACATGGATATCAACAGATTTTACATGGACTCAAACAGTTTTAGTAAATGTCTAATGAAGACATAGTATAAAGACTTCAATTCTGTTGCTTTCCTTTTGGTTTTCTGTAATAGTAGGAGTAACTTCTTCAAGAATAATACAGACATGAACCTCAGATGTTGTTCAGGCATCCTCTACATGCGAATATGTGATGGCAGTGAGGGCAAGGGAGGCACTGGGGAAGGGCTGAGCATGTAATGAGATATGCCAATGGGACATTTGCTTACTTTGTAATTAAGAAAGACTTTTTTTTCTTTAAATATTTGCAGGAGGGCCTCTAATTTCAAATTACAATGATATACTGTCCCTGCTCTTTTGGAATTTATAATCTAGTCTAGACAATACATATAAGGCAATCAAGATGGTTTAGTATATGATCAACAAGCCAGACAGACCCACTCAGACATTTCCTAATAGTATGATTTAGGAAAAAAAAATGTATGTCAAGTTTTTATAACATGGAAAATAACTGACTTTTTCCAACCACAGAACTTGATCTTGACTAATGTGTAAGGAAGTGCATTTCTGAGTGATGTTGTTTATTTATGTAATTCCTTTGAGATTATATAGCCTTATTATGACATTAATTTGGTGGATTTACACATAGAGAGACATGACATTAGTTCATATAAAGTCACAGCTTTTATCTCAAAAGAACTCTTGCTGAATGTTTGAATGGAAATATAGAAATTCCCTTGAGTCTAGACCTTGAAGTCTACATTCTTTGCTTCCAGCCCTAAATTAAACTCCTTCTTTTTTATATAGCTTGTTTCTTTATTTCTTTCTAGTATTTTTGGGTAATTAGATCTTATGAAGTAGCATTGGGATCAGAAGCTCTTTAATTTGTAATAAATAAAAACAAACCACTGGTGTATCTCAGACTTTCTCAGAGAAAAGAGTTCATGTAATTTCCTTGAAATTTGGGAAGATGACTACCCTATTTGTCTCATTTTTTGTAAATTTTTTTTTACATAGCCTTTGTCATTAAAGTGATGACTGATTTTTACACTCTAAAGTAGATGATATTTCTTTCTTTTATAATTACTTATCTTATCCCACAGCATTTTTGACATCTGCATACTTGTTTCTTTTGTCTCAGTGTAAGACCGACCCAAATCAAAATTTCATAAAAGAAGCTTAAAGTTTGATTAATTAGGAAGACATCGGCACTTTGTCATTCATTAGTCCCAATGCTTTCTTAAGTGGTAGGGGAATCAGTTTATTTTTTCAGTATGTATATATGTGAGGGAACCTTTGTCCCTGCTTGTCTACGATGCTGGGGACACAAGCACAATATACTTCCCTAGTTCTATCATAGACCCCTACCCTTGGTTTAACTGGGTCATTTTGGACACTCATAGACATATCCGGAAAAACAAAGAGCCAGCCAAACAAATCACGTTGATATCCATTCAAACTGAATTCACCAACAGCAAGCAGCTCCTTGGCTCATGGAGGTGATTGTACTCACAAGATTATCAACAATTTTGTACAGTTGCCAACATGAAACTCAATATAATCATCTGTTTCAATAAATTTCACTTAATAATAAACAAGGAAGATAGAATGGACTTGATGATTTGAAACAAATCATGTTACATACTTACCTACTGCTCAATCAAATGCCAGGGAAGGAAGAATGGGGTATGTGGTAGTGAGGTAAGGCAAAGCAAAAAAAAAAAGAAAAAAGAAAAAAAAGCCTTGCGTTTTCAGGTAGAGACTGAAGGGCCGATCTTAAGGCCCGCTTTTTCTTCTTCTTCTTTTTTTTTTTTTTTAACAAAACTTCAGGTAAGCTTGATTAAGATAAATACAGCATTCCCAAAACCTTAAAGCATTTCCAGAGATGCTCTAAGAAATGACTTGGAGATGTCATTAATTCTGACATTTAATTGCATTTCAATTTATTTCACACTTTCTAGACTTGAAAGATTTATAATTTAAGTCTCTTATCTGAGGGAAGAATGCATAATTTGTTTCAATTTTCTGTTGTTTCAATTAGCCTCTGGTGATCGTTTCATATTTAAAGGGTTCATTTTGGGAAGATTTGTTTCTGCCTCCTGAACAAAAGGGGGAGAAAGCAGAAGTCACAGAGATTCCCTACAGCTACCTCATCCTCTGGGACTGCATTGAACAGATCTGTCTTTTGTGGATCGGATTACTTGATGGAAACATATTTTTATTCACTATCTTATTACGGAATTATTCAGTGTGGGACTGAAGTGGAAGCTTGCTCCCCTTGCCCCTCCCCATGACTGCCTTTGCTTTTTATGCATGGAAATTGTAGAGGAGTTAATGAGCTTTGGAACTATAATCATGAAGAAAAAAAGAATATTCTCATTGTGTCCTTGTTGATTCCAAGAATATTCTATTATTATTATTATTTTTAGTACCACTGCCATAGAATTTTCTATTCAGAGTCCAATTAATTGAGTTTTATTCTTTTAATCATAAGACATTGGAACATAGTCATACTTGTAAACCAATAGAGTCATTCTGTTAGAACTAATGGATGGTGGAAAGGATGCAAGGCCTTTGTCTTCTGAGTCTTCTCATACTGTTAGGGAATTAAATAAACAACGAAAACACAGACAGGAAAGTAGTGCTTCAGCAACAGTTGTGACCAGCTAAAGAACCTGGATTTGGGAATGGAACTGGAATCATGGTTCAGCCACTTATTTGTAACAGGACATCAAGAAATATAGTTAAAACTTTCTTACGTCAATGTGGTACATCTATACAATGGAATATTATGCCTCCATCAGAAAGGATGAATATCCAACTTTTGTATCAACATGGACAGGACTAGAAGAGATTATGTGGAGTGAAATAAGTCAAACGGAGAGAGTCAATTATCTTATGGTCTCACTTACTTGTGGCATAAAGAAAATCATGGAGGGCATTGTGAGAAGGAAGGGAAGGGTGAATGGGGGAAATCAGAGGGGGCGATGAACCATGAGAGACTGTGGACTCTGAGCAACAAACTGAGGGGTTTGGAGGGGAAAGGGTGGGGGGTTGGGCAAGCCTAGTGGTGGGTATTAAGAAGGGCACATATTGCCTGGAGCACTGGGTGTGGTGCATGAGCAATCAATCTTGTAACACTGAAAAAATAAAATAAACATATTTGGGGGAAAAAAAACTTTCTTACTTCAGTTATTTGAAAAATAATGGGGATAATGTTTTCTTTTGGGAGGGGGCTTTACAGTGAGAATCATATAACCCAATACATGAAATGTGCATAGTACACACTGTCTTTGATACAAAGTAGGCCACCAAAGGTTAGTGTTCATTTTCTTCTTCATTTTCAGTGTCTCCCTTGTGGTCTTAAATATCTTCTGCATTGATTACTTCTGTAAGATTGACTTTTTATTTACTTATCCTAAAGGACAATTTTCTAAGTAAAATTGTTCAGATTCATACAAATAATGTGTTACAGACTGATTACAGAAATACTTGCAATGCTTCATTCCTCCATGGGAAGCACACCCTGTTTAATGTGACTTTGTAGTTCTTTCCATTAAAAGATGGTTCTTTTTTCCCACCCTTGGCCCTGAGCAGGCCTCATGACTTAATCTGGTCAGTAGCATTTAGCTGTATAGCATTTCTAAGCGTAAGCCTTGGGAAATAAATGTGCTTTTGGTTTCCCTCTTGTATTCCTGCCATGTTATGGATACAACACAAAACTAGCCTACCGGAAGATGTAAGCTGTTGGCCTCCTTGCCAGTCATGTTAGGATGACAACGAGTCAATCATCAGACCTGTGACTGAGCCCCAGCAGGAGCCAGAATAGTCCAGCCAAACCCAGCCGAAGTTAGTAAAGATGCTAAAATGACCCATTGCTGACCAGATTCATGATGGAGTTCATATGTGATAAAAAGAAATGCTCGACAAATTCATAGATGCCTAAGCTGAATAAATATTATTATTTTAAGCCATTAAGTTTTGTGTTAGTTCATTATGCAGCAATATATAACCCAAACATGAGGATAGCTCCAGGCTGTCTTCAATGACTTTCTACCAATTTGGAAATTGGGAAGTTGGGAAGGCAACTATAATGACTATCTACAGTAACCACAGAGAACATAAAAATGCTTTTAATTAAAATTCACCAATAAGAAATTTGTTTTAGATAACAAGTGCTTCTGCAGTTAACCAAACACTCTTGAAGGAGACTTGAGAAAACTCATAGGCACTGTGTGTCATATAGGCAAAGGTTTCATGCCAAAGGCCTAGATTGTCCTACTGCATTAATTCATTTATACAATATGTATGTTTTGGGGTCTATGATTGCTTTCAAAGATACAAAGTAGCTTTGACTCCTGAAATAAGAAGTTCAGATTCTAAACAATGTGACACGTGACAGTGCACAGTACAATGAAGTCAATGCTAAAACAAAATAAACAGAACAAATGGTCCCTTGAAGAAAGCTACAGCTATGAAATCTTAAGTCATGAAATAGCACATCGTAAGGAGTTCCAAAAATGTTAAGCTAAGATAGAGATGAGAAAGTGTGGAAGACAAAATTTACCTCTAAATTAGGGAGTCAATTTTCTTCAGGTTATTGCAGTAATAAGGATTTTCATTAGTGAGGACCTTCTCGAAGAAATGGAGTGAGACTTGGGGTATTACAGAGGCAAGTTAACCAAGGAGCCATCACCGAGTTTTTTGGGAGTCATGAGAAAGGGTGGAGGCAGGTCTTATCTGTGAGATTTATAGGAGTCATTGAGGAAGACTTTACTGTGGTGCTGGTAACCAAAATATGTAACAAAATGTGTAACAAAATATGTAAATAATACAAAAAAGTTTGGGAGGATTTCTAGACCTGTCCAGCTTTGCAGAAACACATGGCTCAGATAAGGTCCACATTGTCAAGGGACAACATGAAATTTGAATTAAGGATACAACAATGTTTATGTTACTAATTCATATGGTGTATAGCTGGCATATTTGTGTCTTGTGTGATTTTGAGTTTTTTTAACTTTCAGTTTAATGCTCTTCTATTATTTTCTGAAAAACACAAATTTATGATCCAAAAAAATGGCACCAACTTCTCTGTTCATTCTATAATACAATGAAATGATATCCATGTGGACTGTGTTGGTAACAGTCATTGTGGGTCATGAACAAAGTGGAGACAAGGTTACCTTGTTTCTGGTTCATTCCTTCAAGAGTATTTTCAAAATCACTTCCACATCACCCTTTGCCTCCATTGGCTCCCATTTTATTCCTTTATTCTTCTCTCTTGCCTTCCCATTTCTTTCTTCCTCTTTATTCCTCCCCCTTTTTCAATTTATGTGTTCCTTTTGAGTTGTACAATGATTGAACTTGGATGAACCATCAGTAACTCTAAGATATTACACAAATACACAAACACACACAAATGGTTGGAATTTGCTTAACTGCTATCATTTTATCTTGATCAAGAATTTCCTACAATTAAATGAAAAGATTTTAAGAATAAAAACTGATTTATGTTTAGTTTTAAGTACCAGAGTAGATCAAAGTAGAGCTGGCTGACCTGCTGGCAGAAACTCTATCAGAGGGATAGAATAACTACTTTAAAATGAGTGATATTTATATAATTTTCTACTAGTTGCATATATTTTAGATTATGTGCATATATGTATAGTATTAATACACAGGCACATGCTACAATGCTCATCTATTTGCATACATATTTTTTCTAAGCTCACATCTCTGACTCTGTCCTTATGTCTCCTACTTTTGCTCATATTTTTTTTTAAAGATTTTATTTATTCATTTAACAGAGAGAGAACACAAGCAGGCAGAGAGGCAGGCAGAGGCAGAGAGAGAGGAGCAGGCCCCCCGCCGAGCAAGGAGCCCGATGTGGGACTCGATCCCAGGATGCTGGGATCATGACTTGAGCCAAAGGCAGCTGCTCAACCAACTGAGCCACCCAGGCATCCCTGCTTTTTTTTTTTTTAATAAATTTTATTTTTTAGAGTAGTTTTGAGGTTATGGAAAAATTGAGCAGAAAGTACAGAAATTTACCATATAGTCCCTGCATCTAAACACACAATTTTCCCCATTATCAACATCCTCCACCAGAGTGGTATATTTGTTACAATTGATGAATCTACATTGATACATTGTTATCCCCCCAATTCCAGTTTACCTAAGGGCTTATTCTTGGTGTGTACACTCTATAGGTACATTGTATTGCCAAAATTCAAAACACAGAAACACCAAACACAGGAACTCTCATTCATTGCTGGTGGGAATGCAAAATGGGCAAATACTTTGGAAGACAGTCTGCCAATTTCTTAAACATATTCCTACTATATGATCCAACAATTGTGCTTCTTGGTATTTTCCCAAAGGAAGTAAAAACTTATGTCCATACAAAAACCTGCACACAGATGTGTATAGCAGCCATATCTATAATTGCTAAAACTTGGAAGCAACTAAGATGTTCTTCAGTGGATGAATGGATAAGTTGTGGTATATTCAAACATTGGAATATTATCTAGGGCTGAAAAAAAAAGAGCTATCAAGCTACGAAAAAACATAGAGAAACCTCAAATGCATATTACAAAGTGAGAGAAGCCAATCTGAAAAGGCTACATACTGGAAGATTCCAACAATATAGCATTCTAGAAAAGGCAAAAGTGTGAAGACAAGAAAGATTGAAAGTTGCCATGGGTTGCTATGGGTAGAAGGAGGCATGGCATTAATAGGTGAACACGGAGATGTTTTATGACAATAAAAAATTTTTATGAAAATACTCTGTATATAATAATGATGACTCTATGTCAATATTCATTTGTCCAAACTCAGAGAATGTACAATAGAAAGAATGAGCCCTAAAGTAAACTTCAGGTTATGATGTGTTAATGTGGGTTTGTTAGTTTTAACAAATGTTCTCTTGGGGAAGGATGGATGTTATTCCTGGAGGAGACTATGGTGTGTGGGCACAGAGAGTATCTGGAATATCCCTGTACCACCCTTGGTATTTTGCTGTAAACCTAAAGCTGATGTAAAAGATAAAGTTTTCTAAAATTATATTGGTTGTTTTTTATGACCATCTGATGTAGTCTAAATTACAGTAATAATTTTTAACATGTATCAAAAACTTGTTAAGCTCATTTCTTATTAGTCCTTATATGTAATTTAAAAGGAATTATTTTATCATCTCCTTTTCTTAAAATTAGAAACTGAGGACTTGAGGTTTAAGTGCCTTCCCTTGGAACATAAAAGTCAATATCATGGTAGTATGTACGGATTTAGGTTTTCTGACTAAAACATTCCCACTAACAAAACAGCCATAAGTCTTCCACGGGAAGGTAAATCTCTGTGACAGAAAGCCTGGCCTTCTTCACTTGTAAAGTGAGGTTAATGTAAAGACATACTTACACAATTTTGAGAATCAACTCTAATGTATTTATGTTTCACACGTTAATTTAATTTCTTTTTGAAAATATGGATACAACTTCTCTGCTTCATTTCCTTGGAGAATATTACAAATCTTTAGTTTGCGAGATTGTTCAGATTTTCTTCTGTTTTCCACTCACATTTGTTCTCCAATATGGCAAAAAGAGGTTATTGAAATATAAGTCTAATTCTTTATATCACTAGTTACAAACTTCAGAGCTTCACAATGGTAGAGTGTACTTCAGGTGGATCTGGGCATTTCAAAAATATAGATGTCCTGACCCTCACCTCAATTATTTGAATTAGAGTCTCCAGGCATCACTTTGGATTTCTACACTCTTATCGTTCTTTTTAGTCTGGCTGCTTCTCTGCATTCAAGACAAATTAAATGTATTATTCAATGTTAAATAACAGTAAATTGTTTTTGATTGTTTTAACCCTCCTATAGATTGTCTCTTTTGAGATAAGACAGTTTCAGATACATCTACTAAAGCTTAATGAGTGCTTTTATGCATGTGCAAAAGAGACTTCCTTCTCCCCCTCTTACCCACATTTTTTCAAATTTTACAACCTCACGAAGCAGCTTTCTTCATCTTGAAAACAACTTCCAGAATTTGAGATTAAACTCAAATGTTTAAAGACAACAACACATACAGAATAAATACACCACAGAGCCAGTACATTAAATCACTCAGTGTTTTAACAATAAAGAAAACAAAACTCAAGCAAGTTGAGTTGCTGGAGGTCACGTTGGAAATTGAGAATGACTGTAGACCTTTCCAGCCTCTGGCTTCTGACCCTGTTTTAGACTGCCTTCTAGCTGATCCTCACTTGCAATCAAATTTTGACAGTGGGGGTGAGGGGAGGGGCCCAAGAACAAATACAAACAAAACAAAAACATCATAAAAAAGAAGGTATAGCTATTTTGTTTCCTTGTTGAAATTTTCTGGGATGCAAGCATATTGTCTAAGTATCCTGTAGCAGTTACGTAATACCTCTATGCCTTAATTTTTCTCACGTGTGAAAAGGAGCATGGTAGTCATGATCTCATAGGGCTATTATTATAGAGATTAGAAGTTTTATTATGTATTAAACAAAACAGTGCCTAGATATAGCAAAAGTGATGCAGGAATTATCTTTCATTATAGTCATAATATTTCTTGCATTTCTGTTTTTTCTGAATGTTAGGTTTTAATCAGAGAAGCAGACTCACTGGATACTTCCTTGCCTGGTGCTTGTGTGTCCCAGCTTACGCTGGCTCTCCCCCACTTCTTTATATCCATTTTCCCTTCCTGACTAACTGCCTTGCAGACATTAAGCCTCAGCATTGGACATGGCTGATAACAGGCTTGCAGAGACTGCTTAGCCAGTTCTCACAGTTGCCCAAGGCTGGATCTCTGTAGCAAATCCCTTCATATAAATTCATAATTCAATCTCCCAAAATTTCACCCAAAATTATAATCAGAAAATAACATGAATGTTCACATGCAAGGATATTTATCATAACATCATCTAAAAAAATGTATAAAACCGATGGACTCACACAAATGCCTTGTAATAGGGCAACTGTAAATTATGAGTGAAGTTACATTCACTTATATAGTTATTTAGCTAAAAAATCAAAATATTCATTTATTTATTCTCATATAATGTATGTTATGCCTACAAAGGAAATCTAGACAATATACTAAATTTTTATGTTAGAAAGATGATTAAATATTATTTTCCAAATGTTAAGTAATTAAAGTGGAAAAAAAAGGTCTTACGGATAATTTTAATCATCTAGCTAATAACATTATACTATATATTATATTATAGAATTTCTAAAATAAGCCTTAATTCTTTTTCTTAATTACTTTCATTGTAAACTTAAATAAAAGATTCAAATATAATTAAATAAATTAAAATGCCAACAATAGAATGGAAAGCAAAAGGTTCATATTTTACTGTATAAGGCTCACATTCAAAGTGATAAAAACAGGATTAGGACCCAACTAGAGGAATGAGGAAGTGATATGAACTGGTATTTCAAAAAAAAGGGTTGATGTGATGTTTAAGTAATCATTCAAAAACATCACATGGAAAATGACATAAATAATTTCAAAAATTCATTTCCTATTGTGTCTGGCATAAGACTGGTGCTCAAAAGTCATTACTGTTATTGTTTTTAGTAGCAAAAGATAAAAAAAAGAACCAAGGCAATGTTGGTGAGTATGCAGTGCAAACAGAACTTTCTCATGCACTCTGGGAGTATAAACTTCTAAAATATTTATATACTTTGATCTAGTGATCTGGTTCTGGCAAATGATTCTATGAGCATAATGAAACTATGGGTAATTACCAAAAATTCTGATAAATCTATATGTACATAAACTCATCGTCTTAGTCATAATAGCCAGAAAACAGATAATACATAAAAAGCTAACCACTATTAAATTAGTCACATAAATTATAGATTATACCTAAAATGAACTGTCATGGAACCACTGATAAGTATGTTTATAAAATAGTTTAATTACATGGAAATGCTTATTCAATAGTATTGTATTTATAATAAAATGAGATAAAATGATCCCAACTATAGAAATACTAAAAAAAAAGAAGTGATCTCTTAAGAATGATCATTTAAGACTTGTTCTTGACACTTCATTACAGTTTAAAATATGCCAAAATTGTTTTCCATATTAATTGGGGAATGAAAGGGTAGGGCATTTGAGGAAGTTGAAAGACCATCTGCAAGATTAAGAAGCCTTAAGTTCAATAAGGCATGACGCACCTACTCCACAATGGGGCTAATAGGTAGATAGGCTCTTCATTATAAAAGAACATGTGAATTATGTTAAGGAATTTGAATTTTATCTTCCCTGTTGGAGCAAAAGAAAAAATTTTCCCAGAGAAAATGATGACCTGAGATCTGCATTTTATAGTAACATTTAGAAAAGTAAAAATAATATCAACCAACACTTATTGGGGGCTCACTCTGTTCCGGACTCTGTACTGACTGCTTTACGTGTATCATTTATTTTTGTGTGTGTGTGTGTGTGTGTGTGTGTGCTCAGCTCTTCCTTTCATCACATACGTATCATTTCATTCATGCCTTGCAACTTCTGCTCTGACATAGACATACTATTTGAAAATGTGGGTATTTTCAATAGGTGCTAAAGGAAATATTTTCCCTTAAAGTAAGTCCACATTCCAGAGGCATAATATACAGCACACAGAGGAGTTAGGAGGAACAAAAAAAGAAGAAAAGGAGCATTTTAAAATCTGAACAAATAAGAATCACTAAACCATCAAAAGCAAATAAAGGAAAGACTTTATTGGAAAGGGGTTTTGGAGACCGTCGTAACAAGAACACTCTAACCACAAGATCTGCAAATGTCAAGCAGGAAGAAAATTTCTTTTATAAGGAGGGATAAACAAGCCTAGGAAGATGTTCTATCCCTGCACACTAGCATAGTGTGGCATGCAAATAGGGATATTCTATGACAGCTGAGATGCAGTGTAGTCTACCGCCCAAATCTTTACCTCCTCTCTGTTCTCACCACCAAAACCTTTGTTAACATTTCCAATAACTCTTTCCTGGACTATTGCAAAATCCTGCTATCTAATCTCTATGCTGTCTGTCTGTCCCATATCCTGCCCTCAATTAAAAAAAAATCTGATTGTGTCATTTCTATGCTCTACAACTATAATGGATACTCTACTGTTTAGACTGGGACTGCTTCTGCTTCTCATCTGATGCTTGGCATTTATTCTTAAACAAATGGAATATGCCAACCAAACAAGTCACCTTCCTATTTAATCCTACGATTAGCTTTTAAAAAGGCTTAAGCCTCAAGTCTCCTCTGTCTACCTAGATTTCTGTCCTTATTCATCGAGTATTCACATATCATCTCTTTTGTGAAGCCTGTAGCAACCTTTCTGACAAGACATAGATGTTTCCTTCTGCTAAGCTCATCATACCTTCTTGTGGGTTGCCATTTTTATGTAGTACCCATCCTACATTAATTGCTGAATAACTATTTGATAAATGAATGGATATATCCTTTCTAGCTTTCTCTTTCAGTCTTTCCAAAAAGTTTTGCCTCTGGGTATATATCTATGTCTTTCATACTCTCTTTCATACTTAACTTTCTACTCTATGTTTTCTTTCTTTCTTTCTTTTTCCTTTTTTAAAATATTTTATTTATTTATTTGACAGAGACAGAGAGATCACAAGTAGGCAGAGGGAGGCAGAGAGAGAGGGGAAGAAGACTCCCTGCTGAGCAGAAAGCCCAATGTGGGACTTGATTTCAGGATACTGAGATCATGACTTGATCCCAAGGCAGAGGCTTTAACTCCCTGAGCCACCCAGTGTTTCATATATTTTCTTTCCAGTTATAAACCTTGTGTCATTGTTTCATGGAAGTCAAATGGGGAAAGCATGGAGGTGATTGGATGGGTACATTGGTGTTGCTATAGCTCTCACACTCTTTTGGGCAGCACTACCATAGAATATGTAAGCTTTCATAAGAATTCAAAATTATTCAAAAACATGGGCAACAAGGCATGGAGAACTAGTAAGGTAGACTGATGGATAGCTTCAGTCAAATATACTAAAATATTTCTTTGGCAATAAAATTCTACAATAAATCAACAGTAGAAAGCTTAAGAGGTTTTATTATACTAAGGGGCATAAAAGAGGAAATTGGCATTGCTTTTCTTCTTATCCTATTGGAAAAATAGCCTTTCACGTGTTTTGCTGGACCTGAATTAGCTAGGTTAAATTTGAGAGCCTCTCCTTTAAAATATATTTATATTTTTAAAGAAGTATGTAACTAGTGACTAATTAAATAGGTTTTAAAATTGAAAATAACATAGAAGGAGGAGTTTCATCATGAAGCATTGCCTTCTGAAAAACTACTTCTAAGAGGCAGGCTTATATGCAAATGGGAATTGATAGCCTTGTCTGAACTCAGATTTGATTTGACAATTTTACAAGTGACTTTTTGCAGCTTTCTGTTTCAGTTGTCATAGTCTGACAACCAAGGATTTAAAAATTCACGACCCTCCATAATATAAATTGTTTAAAAAGATTTGAAGGTCTTGGAAAAAAGCTTTTACCATTCCAAAAAGGTTTGGAAAGAGTGAAATAAATAAATGAAGGTTCATTTCTAGAAAACAGAGTACATGTGTCTGGAGCTCTGGCTTATAAACCAAGGGCTCTGGGAAGCTAATTATGTGATTTCCACACACTTACTAAGTATTCCTATTCTTGAAAGTCTTCATTTCCAAAACGAATGATTTGGATAAAGTTGTTCCTGATGATTTTTTTTTAAATGTCTATCCCATTGTGGCTTTGATATTTAGGGTTTTCTTTGAAAAGCAGCAGTTCCTCAATACAGCATATTTGGATTACTTATTTCATGATCTCAAAGAGCGTCTTAGAGCTGGAAGGCATCCTCTCACTTTGAGTTTGAGAAAATGGAAGTCCACACTGTTAAGCATAACCCTCAGGTCAGGACTCAGTTATTGGCAGTGTTAGAACCAGAATCCCCTGCTTTAGACACTAATGTTCTGTTCCCTTCCACAAGCTGTCCTCCTTTTATTCTGACAAACTAAAATGGGAGTGTTAATTTTTTGCAATGTCTTTTTTGTTTTGTTTTGTTTTAACAATTCCTGTTCCCAGATGCAAATGATTCTATAGTAACACTTCCATAAAGCCATATGAGTTGCACTTTGTGTACATTTATTTGCAAATACATCTATTTGCTTTTTCTCATATGTGTAAATATAGCCTATATTTGAGAGAAAAAAATGCATGATGAAGTCATTAGCTTCTGAAGTAGATGTGAGATATAATAACTAAGTTTCAGTGACAGGGAGAAAAGGAAAAAATATAATAACACTAATAACTAAGTGAACATACCCTTTTACATGGACACAATACATACAGACACATCATTAGTCACGTTCTTATTGTATTTCTTGGGGATGAAATCAGCAAAGGAAATTTTGGTATCAGGGTCATTTGAAGCTTTCATTCCTTGCTTCTTTTTTTTTTTTTTATCTTGTCTGGCAGTTTATGGATTGTTGCTAATGTTTATTGAACATATGCAGAACTGCTACATTCTATTTGAGATTCAGAAGGATATGGTCATTCAGGGGAACATGTGTTCCTGGGATCTGCCCTTTGGAGCACGGTGTGTAATTACTATTAGCATTCATATAAAAGATTAGTGATTAGGTAAAGATACCACATTTAAAGAAGCATGTTCTTTCTGAGTCTTAGAAAGGCAAGATACTAAGGTTCTGTGGAACCTATTATGGCAGTGTAACTGACTCTGCATTGCTGCTTGCTCAGAATTATTCCACTTGAAGCAGTCATCTTGAACAGAATTTATTCATTAACATATTGAACAGCTCAACAAACATTTATTGGGTTCCTTCAGCTCCTTCATGCTAGGAATACAGTAGTGAGGAAGACAGAAAGTTTCCCACTCCCATGGATTTACATTTTAGTAGCAAATAAACAATTAAAAAAAAATCCAGTAAGTTAGGTGGTTGTATTAGTCCACGTTCTCCAGAGAAATTGGCTTACACTACTGTGGAGACTTTATATATTCAAATTTGGGTCCAGCCAGTAGGCTGGAGATCCAGAGAGGAATTGAGTCTGGGTCCAAAGGCTGTGGTCTGATATAATTCCCTCTTGCTCAGAGGAGGTCAGTCTTTGGTCTATACAGCTCTTCAGCTGATTAAACAAGGCCCACCCACACCATAGCAGGTAATCTGCTTTACTCAAGGTCCACTGATTTAATGTTAATTTCTCTGTAAAAACACCTTTACAGAAACATCCCGAGTAATATTTGATCAAATATCTGGGCACCATGGCACAGCCAAGCTAAAACATAAAATTAACTATTATAGTAAAATTAAGTGGGATGAAGAAAAATGAGGCAGGATAGAAAGGTAAAGTATAGTGGCAGGTACTATTTTAACTAGGGTTTTTAGGGGCAGCCTCTTTAATAAATAGTCTTTGAGCAGAGACATGCAAGAGAACCCTTTTGGCTATCTAAGTGAAAGATAAGTAGAGGAAAGAGTGCCTGCAAAGATCCTGTGGTGGGAATATATTTAGTGTAATGAAGTCCAAGTGAGGGACCAGCCTGGCTAATCAGGGTAAACTCAAGGTGGTGGGGTTGGAGAGGGGAAGGGAGAAAATCAGAGGATTTCAAGAAGGTAAATTTTTCTGGCCCTATTGGCTACTTTAAGACTTTCGAATTTTAGATTCTGAGCATGAAGGAAGTAACATGGTCTGTCTGATTTGTATGAACTAAATCCAATACTGACAATATTGCTTTTTAAAGTTTACCTATGATCACACTAGCCTGGGTTTGTTTCACCTCATGTGCCCTTTAATCAATCTGTTGCCCTTGATATAGAACTTAGCATGCTTATCTATTTTTTTCTAAATTAGACCATAAAATACTTTAGGGTATCCTAGTTTAATGTCTACCAATTACCCCTTATCTATAGAAAGTATAATATTTTTCTATATAGATAAATCTAGAGAGGGAAACTAATATATTTTAGCTTTCTTATTAATGAAGCAGCATATGTATATTTGTAAATCTTTTCAAAACATACAAAAGCCAAGAAAATATTTTCTGAATTTATTTTTGTTATGTTAGTCACCATGCAGTACTTCATTAGCTTTTGATGTAGTGTTCCATGATTCACTGTTTGTGTATAACACCCAGTGCTCCATGCAATATGTGCCCTCCTTAATACCTACCACCATCCTAACCCATCGCCCTTGCCCCCCAACCCTCAGTTTGTTTCTTGGAGTCCATAGTCTCTCATGGTTCATCTCCCCCTCTGATTCCTCCAGTTTCATTTTTCCCTTCCTTCTCCTAATGTCTTCTATGCTATTCCTTATGTTTCACATATAAGTGAAACCATATTATAGTTGTCTTTTTCTGCTTTACTTATTTCACTTAGCATAATCTCCTCCAGTACCATCCATGTCGATGCAAATGGTGGGCATGCATCTTTTCTGATGGCTGAGTAGTATTCCATTGTATATATGGACCACATCTTCTTTATCCATTTGTCTGTTGAAGGGCATCTCAGTTCCTTCCAGTTTGGCTATTGTGGACATTGCTGCTATGAACATTGGGGTGCATATGGTCCTTCTTTTCACTGCATCTGTAGCTTTGTATCTGCATCTGTATCCAGTAGTGCAATTGCTGGGTTGTAGGGTAGCTCTATTTTTCACTTTTTGAGGAATCTTCATACTGTTTTTCTGACAACTTACACAAAACAAGAATTATCCAATATGGCAGGCTCCAGGCAAATGTAGTTACTGAGAAAGTGAAATGTGGCTAGTTTGAACTGAGATAACTAAAAACCCACCAGATTCTAATAAATAAATACATAAAAATAAAATAAAATACTCACTGGATTCCAAATACCCAGTATGAAATAAAATATAATGTAAATCTTTTTCTCTCTTTTGTAAAGAGTTTTATTTATTTATTCATGAGAAACAGAGACAGAGAGAGAAGCAGGCTCCCCGCTGAGCAGAAAGCCCAACAAGGGGCTCGATCCCAGGATCCTGGGAGCATAAACTGAGCCAAAGACAGATACTTAACTGACTAAGCCACCTAGGAACCCCTAATATAAGTATTTTCTTGATGATCATTTTATATTAATTATCCATTGAAAGGATAGTATTTTGAATATGTCCTATTAAATAACATGTATTATAATCAAATTGAAAAGTATTTCTTTTTACTTTTTTAAATGCGGCTACTAGAAAAAGTAAAATGACACATGTGGCTTGCATTTTCTGCTCACCGTTCTATTTCCGTCAGACAACATGCGTCTAGAATGCTTCAAACTGGGCTCTACATATCACAGATATGCAGACTTCTAGGTGGTGATATTTTGCTAGGGTAACTTAGGCCCTTTCTTCCAGACTCTGTTCCTGGTTTTCATTTGCAAAGCCATTGTATTCTCAATCAATGTAGGGATCAAGATATCTTGTCTTCTGCTGCCCCTCAGACACAGCAAGACTTTGGGCCCACTTTGGAACATTATAGAATTGTTCCCAGGCCATGAATTAAAGAAAAAGGAAAAAAAAATCTAGGTAACCAGCAATATGAAACAAGAGAGGAAAATGAATCATAACACCTTTAAAGGGAACAAGTAATCATTTAGAAAAAAGTTTCTCAGTCTTTCCGATCTCATGAAGGTAGGAACTGCGCTTATAACTCTTCTCTTTGTGTTTTTTCTTTTCTTTGCCTGTACCTCTCAGTTTGGCCATCACTGCAAGAGCTGATCAATCCAAGGAACATAAGGATGCCAAAACCTGGCACAGCCACCACTGTTGGGGGGTAGGGGGTTACGGAGGAAGACACAGTGAGACCTGGGGGACTTCAGTGCCTTTCATCCAATAAGGTACTACTGAGCATATTATCTTACAACCTCAAATTACTATAAATCCATTCATCAGGAATTTCTCTAATTCTCAAGCTCACAAGCAAAAATCCCAAATCCTAGAACTTGTCAGTACTCCTCTGGACCCTAATCTCCAAAACACTGCAGTTTGTTTGTTTCAATTTGACTTACCCCCTACTGAACCTCTTTTTTCTCTTTTTTGTCCCCCAGTCCTTACATTCTATACAAGGACACTCACATCATACAATAAAAAGCACCTTAACATCCTCAAACTTTTTATCAAATATTAGCACCATTTTCTTGCATGGAAACTTCCCTTAAAGTATCACTTCTATGTCAGAGAGAGAGAGAGAGTGGCTGTTTTATCTTCCAAATCCTGCCAATCACAGAGAGTATCCACAGATACTAACATTTCCAGACTCTTTTGTCACATACAGGTTAAGACTTGGGCATTTTTTCTTACATGGGATCTTGTAAATGCTTCTGAACTGCTAACCTGAGAAAGGTATTCAAATGAATGGAAACTCCAGTTAATTTCAGACAAGTGCCTCTAATTTATTTGCCACACCATAAGTCAAAGTGACCTTTCCAAAATGCAAATCTGATCAAGTTATTCTGACACTTAAAGCTTATTTCAATAACTTCTATTTTTTTGTTAAAAAAGCACATAAATAAATAATTCTTTATTAAAGCTCTCATGTCCTACTATGATTTGACTCCTAAGTCTTATCTATTATCCACTCTTTCATTTAAATGTCAAAGTTATACCCTACCAAGAATGATTTTAACTTTTTCCTATAGGAAAAAGGCTGCTGCCCCTATTCATCGTCCACATCTCAGCTTAGATGACTCTGGGGAGAATCTCTAATGACATTAATAGGTATACGTGATCTCCAATTTCTCACATAAGATCTATGTTAATAGTTACTGTTTATGTTAACATCTGTTTATGTTAACATCTGCCTTTCCTAGTAAGTGGTATAATTGTTGAAGGCAGAAACTATGACCATATTGTTGAATTTTGCATTTCCAGGGCCTAGCATATGCACAGAGTAATCATGAAATATATATTGATTGGATGAATGAAATAGTTCATTTTGGAGTTAATAATACCAGACAAAACAGATTTCAAATTATAAATAGTGATTTTTGTATAGTTTCAATTTTCTGGATTAAACTATGTTGTGAGAGAATATATAAAATATTTAAGATTAGATTTGGAATCGAACAAACTCAAGTTTAATTCCCACCTCTGCAACTATTTACCTGCTTGACCTTGAACAAATTACTTTTCTGAGTACTCTCCACCTTGGTATAGAAGTCTGTACTACTGACTATGTAGGGTAGTGGAAAGAAGTAAATATGCTGATATTCAAAAGTATCTGGCTTATTGTTTATCTAGCACAAAGTCAGTGCTCAGCAACACTAGCTATTGATAAACTTAAACTAAATCTTTCCAGAATCATGTTTTTCAAGTTGATTTTTCATTTTCCCACATTAAAATGTTTAAAGACTCTGTTTTTCTAGTATTCAAACATATTTCTGAAACACAAGTGATTTTTTGACAATAGATGTAGGAGCTCAGCACAGAATCTCATGTGGGTAATATGTCCATGAAGCACCAATGTGTTACCTGTTCTTTACTCTGTACATGGCTCATTAGTTATGACGCAGGCAAAAATTGTTGCCAGAATAGCTAATAATAGTAATAGCTATGTTGGGCATCAGGTAGGTATTCTTTTGACTGCAAGTAAAACAAAATACCACCAGCAATAGCTTAAATACATGCTGGCATTCATGCCATTCTTTGTGTCTCTTGGCCTGTCTAGAAGATCACAGAATAGCTTTCTCAGGTCTGTCTCTTAAGTCCAAGGTAGGAAAAGAGAGGAAGTTCAGTTTTCCAGACACCCCAGAAAACCTTTCCAAAACTCTATGGTCTGCAAAAGTGTTCTGTTTTCCAACTCTATTAGGAGGCAGCCACGGAGCAATGGTGCCAACCTGTATTGTTGGCTACAACAAATACCAAAGTTCTAGGCTTTGTGCTGAACAACTGACATATATTTTCAAATGGGGTGAAAACTGTCCCTCCCATCCCCATACACTCATACACATTAGGGTCTAAAATGAAATGATATACCAAATGATTATTTCATCTTGCATTTCCTGGAAGAAGAATTGACCTTACAATTCTTCCATCATGACCTTGAATATTCAGTAAGGGCCTCCCTCAGCTTCGGGTTAAGGCTACAAGGAGGGTAAGCTTTGGCTTACAATTTATTTATTTATTTTTATTTTTTTTTTAAAGATTTTATTTATTTATTTGACAGAGAGAGAGATCACAAGTAGGCAGAGAGGCAAGCAGAGAGAAGGGGAAGCAGGCTCCCCGCTGAGCAGAAAGCCTCATGTGGGGCTTGGTGGGAGGCTCGGTGCGGGGTTCGGTGCGGGGCTCGGTGCGGGGCTCGGTGCGGGGCTCGGTGCGGGGCTGGGTGCGGGGCTTGATCCCAGGACCCTGAGATCATGACCTGAGCCTAAGGCAGAGGCTTTAACCCACTGAGCCACCCAGGCGCCCCTGGCTTACAATTTAAATAGGGATGGAGGGACGCCTGGGTGGCTCAGTTGGTTAAGCAACTGCCTTTGGCTCAGGTCAGGATCCTGGCATCTTGGGATCAAGTCCCGCATCGGGCTCCTTGCTCCGCAGGGAACCTGCTCCTCTCTCTGTCTCTGCCTGCCTCTCTGCCTGCTTGTGTTCTCTCTCTGTTAAATGAATAAATAAAATCTTTAAAAAAAAATAGGGATGGAGGCCTTGCACATACAGGGAAGGCAGGTACAACAGGGATAAAAGAAAGGTTAAGTGCCTGTTTGAGAGAACAGTGGTAGGTGCAAACTGGTGTAAATTATTTTGAAAAATGAATTTGGAAAGAGGCTCAGGTTCTTGAGGTACAGGGATTGTATATGAGGTTAGGAAAAGTTTTTAAAGGGATCTAGAGTGCCAAGATACCTAGTATGGGTCTTGTTTTTGAAGTGAGAGAAAACTAATGTTTTTCTTTTTTTTTTTTAAGATTTTATTTATTTATTTATTATTTTATTTTTTAAAAGACTTTATTTATTTATTTGACAGAGAGAGATCACAAGCAGGCAGAGAGAGAGGGGGAAGCAGGCTCCCCGCTGAGCAGAGAGCCCGATGCGGGGCTCTATCCCAGGACCCTGAGATCAGGACCTGAGCTGAAGGCAGAGGCTTTAACCCACTGAGCCACCTGGGGAGAGGGGGGCCCTACAGGGATGAAGAAAGGAAGGAATGTCATTAAAAAGAATACAATAGAAATGCTAATCTGGGTGCTATTTGTTTTGGAGAGAAATGTTGGAAAGCAAGTTGAGGCGGGGGATGGGCTAGGAAGGCTAGACCGGATTCTGACCAAATAATTATATGTTAATTGGTGGGACCTTCTCTGAACTGAGGGCCGCCAGTGCCGGGGTGTATCTTCAGAATGTCTTTTTTCATAAAAAAACACACTTTCTTTTTCAGATATAACAAAATGATAACATTCTAGTCAAAGGCATGTACCTACATTATTTCACAAGGAACAGTCTTCTCAAGGAAGCGACTGCCCAGCTCCTCACAGCACAAGGCACCCATAGAACTGGGGCAATTCCTCAGCAAGAGCTTGTGGCTTCAAATACTTTTGGAGACCTTGAATTGTTCAAGCCCTTCTGCATTTATGTTTGGTCATGTTGGATTAGCAGAAAGGTTAGTTGTTTAAAATGAAAGACAGTTTGCCTGTGAATCATATAGAAATGGCAAAGTCGTTACGCTGGGGAAGTTGCAAAGCTAGTCGCGTATTTTGTTGCTGCAAGTCATCAGCTCAGAAGAAAGCTTTGCACTTGTAAACATTATCTTCTGATTGATGAGCTCGTTTTCCCTCCCAAGTGCATGTAGCACAATGAATCAGGTAATAAAGAGGTCAGCAACTGGAGGTTTGCACTTAACTACAGTTTATTATATTTTAGAAATGATTCAATATGGCTGTGCAATTGGCAGTATAAATCATCCCCTTAAGATTTATTCATTCTATCACAGCTATGAGAAACTGACATTTTTTTTTTTTTTTGAATGACAGGGATCTTGGGAATCCCTGCCTAAAAACTTTGGTCCTTCTTAAATATAACCTTCATTAGTTACATATTAGAAAACATTTTGAATGAGAGATGTCAGTGCTCAGAGTTAATGTGAATAGATTTCCATTCTGGAAATTATAGTCCTTCCATCATCCTCATAAGGAGATATGATCGGGGCTACTACAATTTGGAATGTTACTAGAATGTTTTAGAGTTATGTGTTGCCATTCTTGATGATGTGGTTTATGCTTGAAAATTGTTCAGGCAACTGAGAGTTTGGGGCCTGAGAGTGACAGGACTAGAAGGAATCCTTAATGAATTAAGGTCATGCCATGTACTTGGTTTAATACTAAAGCGAATTTTAAGGGGTCCCTGGGTGGCTCAGTGGGTTAAGCATCTGCCTTTGGCAAAGATCGTGATCCTGGGATCTTGGGATTGAGCCCAGTGTCAGGCTCCCTGCCCAGCAGGGAGTCTGCTTCTCCCTCTCTCTCAACACGGCCTCCCCATACCCCCACCCCACTCATTCTCTCTCTTTAATAAATACATAAAATCTTAAAAAAAAGTGAACTTTAATATAAAAGCAATGCTCACAAACATGAATAACTATAAGTTAGAGTTAACAGATAAAGTAACATCAGTGATTACAGGAAGATGAGCTTATAACCAGCACAACGGTGACATTTCCTAGTTATACTTTATTGCATATCGATAGTTCATTGAAGACGTGCTCAGATTTATTGAAGACCTCCTGTATCAAAAATACGGAGTCCAACACTTGGCTGAATATGAAAAAAAGAAAACGGAATCTGACACAGTCCTTCCTTTAAGGACTTTATACTTTATGAAGAGAAAGAAAACCTTCCTAACAACAATACAAAATGCTAGTGTCATCAAGGAAATGACAGATAAAATTCTGCAGGGAGTCCCAGGAGGGAAGATGACTTCTAGATGGGCTGGCATAGCATGGCAGAGGCATCAGGGCAGGTATCGGAGGTTACATCTTTGAAAATTTAAAGAAAAGCTGTGGTGTAGACGTGTACAAAATGACACTGAAGGATGCCACAGGTGGCAACCGCAGGGAGCAGCTCTTTATTTAGTGGTTTAATTGAAGGCAGCAGCAGGTAAAATTGTCAGCATCATAGCCAGGGACCAAATGAAGAGACGTTTGAATGCCAAACTTTATTGGATTAGGGGGAGCTACTGAATGTTTTGAATAGGAAGAATGAATGAAATGTGGTCCTGGAAGATGAATGGTGTGGCGAGCTGTCGTTCAGTGGAATAAACGGTAAAAAGGCTTATGAGGAGATTCTGGTAATATTTTAGGAATCACGAAATCAAAGGAGGAACTGAGGGAGTAGATGAGATGGCAGCTAGATGTGTTAATAGCACAGAATTGAATTACTTTAATGACTGGTGTGCTGTGGGAGAGGAAGTGGAAGATATGAGAACACATCCCCTGGCCCTTGGAACGGGATGCATTGTAGCTCTTCTCAGCGTGGCTAAGGAGAACAGCACTTACTCTTGGACCCATAAAATGACATTATGCTCCAGAGATGTGAAAATCCTCTCCTGCCTTTTTTTATAGAAGGATATAAATGTTAAGCGCTATTCACTAAGCTGTGAAAATAATCAGTAACATTTGATGCCTTAATTAAAGATTGGGCTGGGATTTGTGTTCCTAGAAAACTTAGTATAGAGACACAAGAATAAAATTACCTTAATTAAGACTTGTCTAGAATGGAGATAAACTAGCTCTCAGATTTATAAAGTATCCCAAGACATTTTTTTAATAATTAAATTTACCTTTTGACCTTTAAAAATGTCCTCCAATTCATGCTGTTTTTAATCCACCAGGTAGTTCTTGCTTAGATGAACCTGGGATAAGAAGAAATGCACTGATTCATAGTTGCAGGTTCCAAGATCACGGAAATTTTAAGACAAGGCAAAGAGCAGCTTGAAGTCAAGTTGCCCTTCTCTCATTTCATGATGAATGCATAGTTCTCAGTCACACTTCAAAGAAATCATTTCTCATTCAAAATTCATTACATCTTAATTGCAGATTTATTAACAAACTGGCGGCTTTATATTGATTTCTGCAGGATGTTGTGGAAAGTTGGAACAGGCACAGAGCACCTTGTAGGATTGACAGAACTTCACATTAAGTGCCAAGGGTGTTGTTACATGCAAACACTTGAAAAAGAGTAGAGCGTAACAGCATTCAGGAATGGCAGAGGTAAAAAACGCACTATCAGAAAATAGGAGAAAAAAAGAAAGTGCACAGTTGGGACCTATATTTTTAATGTTAGTAATGTATGATGGGCTTTGATTTCAAATATCTTTTATTAATTCTAAATATCAATCTCCTGCCCAAACTCAACTCTAGATTTTTCAGCAAAAGTGACAACTATGGCATGTCAGTGATTATGAGATGCAAAAATAATCAAAAACCAAGAATCTACTTTAATAGATCACCATCTACAAATTCAAAAAAAAGGACCCATTATGTGCATATCCTCCCAAACTTTCAGATGAAAATGGAAAACTCAGTCACTTGTCTATACAAAGCAAAGTATGTGTTTTATTGGAACATTGAGATGATTAATATTTCAGATTTGATCTCTACGTTTAACAGTCGTACATCTAAGCAGACTGAAGAAGCAAATTCAAGTAAAATACTCCCCTATGTCTCTGCTACCTACTGGGGATCATAGAGTTGGGGTCCCAGTTCTGAGAAGCATAAGGATACACAAAAGGGAAAAATGGGTGATACTGATTGAAGCAAGCCTATCCCCAGAAAAATCTGAACACTACCAACAGAATGTGTCTTTAAGGAAACAGCATCTCCTAGTCTATATCCTGGAACCAAGATGACCTTAACTCTCTCCTCTGCTTGATTCAACTTTAGATAGGCTTCTTCCTTACTATAGACCACTGACCTCTCTTTCTTGGATCATTTACTTTAGAAAACTTGCAGTTGTAAATTCTTTCTCTGCCCCTTTGAAATGTAAATCTATAATGCAGTAATGTCTTTCTCAACAAAAAAGGGATGGGGGCCATTCCTTTGAAATGTCTTAATCAGAAATGATAGGGCCCCTGGCTCCTACTTTCTGTGGGAGGTTAGAAGTCAAACTTCCATAAGTAACAACTAGCGAATACAGATGGCCTGATCACTTTGAGCCACTTACCTGCTAATGCCATCCAGTACTTTTTCACGCATTTCAAGCATTTGAAAACATCGCCTCTTGCTTCAGCAAAGATGAGCTCAATCTCTCTTCCCTATTGCAACAATCTTTGCCTTATTGCAGACATTTTGAATGAATCTTACTCATCATTTTTAACAAATATCTGTTGCACTTCTTCTGTATCTGCCGTTTTTTAAAAGTCAGGTTAGTATATATAGAATTTAATAGGATATGTATATTTATACATTAGGGAGGAATTGTTGAAATACTTTACTCCATTAGTATTCTACTGGGATGGGATTTAATACATATTTAAGGCAGGAAAAGATATCAAGGTGAAAACCTTTCCTAGTTTACCATTGTCTTTCCAGGCCTGGACTCTTAACTACCAGGTATGTGAACATGAGCATCAAAGGAAGCTGCTGGCTGTTGAGGTCAGGAAAATGTCCCCAGTCTCTTCTTTCTAAAACCTGTTCCAAACACCATTGCATACTTGCTCCCTATGATCCTGTGCAATGATTATTGCACAGGATGCATTTGGTAACTCAGGCCCAGATTGTCTACCTGAGTACCACCTACACTTTGGAAAACATACAGATGACATAGAAAGCTTGTTATAAAGCAGATCTCTGGAATCTAACCCTAGGGAATTGAATTCCATTGTTTTTTAGTGAGGCTCTGGAATTTTGAAGACACTCCATGGGTACTTTTGGAGCACGATATCATGAACCACATTTTAACAAATTCCCATTAGACTTCCTGTGAGAAGTGCGAATACTCAGCACTCATCCACTGATAATTGTCCCTTGATGTCAATTATTTACAAGATTGGCCTCAAACAGATCTCTAACTTTCTGACCAGCCCAAGTGTCAGGAACAATTGCAATCAGCTCCTTGGTCTTCTGTCCTATCCCAAAAGGGATCAAACATTTGGTAGTTCATATTTCTAAATCAAAACTCTTGAAATTCCTGATCAGAATCCTCCTAAGTTAATTTCTAAACCTCAAGGTAAATATTTAACTGGAGAAATTTACAGAATTCTCCTTAAAAGTGCTAGATGCTTTAAAAACAGAAAACTAATTTTCATCTTTGAATGATGCTCATTCAGAGAAGTTGCCAGAATTTGTTTCTCTGATGGAAATTTTCAAGAAGAGAATAGCTGCATTGGATTCTTTTGTCCACAGATCAATGAATGAGGCTTGATTGAAATGTTTTATTTCAATGAAATTGTTCATGAAATCACATGGGGACTTATGTGATGACAATCACATTATCTTTCATGTCCACATTTTCACAGACAAGTAACACAGAGCCTAATAAAATATTAAAATCAGAGTTACTTACTTTGTCCTCTAACTTCCCAATGAAACTGTCAGTCTTCCTATTTTTCATATTTTGCAATGAAGAACCTACATCAATGGCAGTTTCCTTATTTGTGTATCCCCTATAGTAATTGTTAGTGAATACAACTTTATGTGTATAAATTTATATATTAGCCTAAAGATTTTCCTGTTTACATCCTTAAAGGGGCAAATAGTCCAAGACTTAACAAATGCATTTTTATTGCCATGATTGACAGTAATAAAAATGACAAGTATAATTCTATGATTCATTGAGTTCCTATTATGTACTGGATACTTTATCTTACTGTACTTCTCCAAACAACCCTTCAGGTAGGACTGATTCCATTTTATGGAGAAGGAAACAGGTGATCAAGGAGGTAAAATAATGTGCCTAAACTTAGTCAGCTTGTTTTTAACTCCTAGCTGCTTAATTTTAATGCCTGTGTTCCTTTAAGTAAGTCATAATGCTTAATTACTTGGTAGGGTGTATCTGAGCTAAGAAATATTTAAGAATAGAAAGCTGTTTCTTGTTCACTCACAGCAGTCTGACCAGTTCTCCACTATTTCCCTCACACCCCAAAACGTAAAACTCCACTTTCCTTCATAATATTTTTCAAATTTTTCAATTTAATTTTAATTTTTTAAAAAATCGCTCTTCTCTACTTAGACTATAGGTTTCACAAAGTTATTGTGCACTTCCTAATAAATCTTATCTTTTAGCACAATATCTAACATAGAACCCTTAGTCAATATTTGTTGAAAGTCGGAATAAATGGCTGACCAGATGTCCTGAATGTCATCTATATCCATAATGGTTTCCATAGCATAAGAGAGTCTAAGTAGAAATGGAATCAAACATCTCAAACACTTTCTCCCTTAAATTCCTGAGTGAAAGGCACTTGTGTGTATAATACCTAATAATATTTTTTTAGTAGTGTGATCTAAATGTGTTTGCAAAACCAATCTTACTAGTTTTCAATGGTGCCCATTTTTCTGAGATGGAAAGTTTCCCAGAAGTCTATATTCATAACATAGTTTTACCTTTCTTAGTCCTTCTCAGCAAGGTGGTACAAAATAATTTTATAAAGTGGAACTAGGTACACATTTTTTTTCAGAATATTAGCAGTTAATAATTGGAAAGACATCTTAAGAGTGCTTTGTGATATAACCCAACTACACCCATAGTTGGATTTTATTCAACCCTGTTATTTTCATCTAAGGTCATTGTCCATACTCTAGCATTAGAAATAAACATACTACACTAGACTTGCCTTCCTTCTTTTTGTTTCTTTGGTTGCTTTCTGCATCCCCACTACATAACTGTTTGATCTAAAAAAATCTCAGGTTCTCGAACCCGATGTAAGCTTTGGACAGTAACCTGGATTTTGGCTTACAGTGTCAGTAGCTGTAGCAGACTTCCTGAGATAACATTTTTGTCACTTATAACTTGACAATTCAAATTCTCAACTGCAAATAGCAGACCATCTTGACTTTGCTATTTTCCGGGAGATAGAAGTACAAGTAGCACTATGAGCATCTGGAGGAAAAAGCCCTCAAAGAGCTTTTTTGACATGATTTGCTCACATAAGGCATCCATTATAATATTTTCAGCATCTCCTCTGTGAAGATTATAACACCACAGTGAAAGAAATCTTAGGTGTCTAGAAAAGATATGTACTAGGTCAAAACTTTACTATATCATTTGTATTAGCTTACCTTGTTTGGGGATTATATTGCTCATAAGAATCTTCCAATGAAGCAGAATATATAGTGGTAATGAGCACAGAATTTGTAGCTAGCATTCCAGTTTTAAATTTGACTCTCCCTCATTATAGTTATGTACCATTGGACAGGTTACTCAACCATTCTAGGTCTCAATTTCCTTATTCATAAAATGAAGATAATAATAATAAGACCTGAGTGCCTGGGTGGCTTAGTCAATTAAGCCTCTGACTCTTGATTTTGGCTCAGATCATGATCTCAGGGTTGTGAGGTGGAGTTCTCTGTTGGGTTCCTTGCTCAATAGAGAGTCTACTGGAACTTCTCTCTCTCCCTCTGCCTCTCCCCCTGCTTGTGCATGCTCTCTCTCTTTCTCTCTCTAAAATAAATAAATATGTCTTTAAAATAATAATAATAATAATAATAATGCCTGACTCACATTGCCATGATGATGAAATTAAATATTTTAAGTTGACTAGAAATACTATATAAGTATTTGTAAAAGGAGGTCTTTTATTCTAGACTTAAATTTTTATTTCATTTGCACAAATAATGATTCTACTCTAAAAAGTATATGTGAATACTATTTATCTTAGATTTTGGGTTCTGTATAAGATGAGGCTAGATTTGACCACCTTTGTAGTCTGGTTACTCACAGTAATTCTCTACAGAATGTAATGCAGTTGAAGACTTCATTTTTGTCCATTTTCTATAGTACACAGCCGAAAACAGACACCTCAGACCACTCTTCAAATCATAAGAAACATTTAACAGTAGAATGGGAGTTATAACCACTTTTCCTTCATTTTCTATCAATTGACACTACAAATCTGTCAAGTTGTTCTATTTCCCTTAAAATTAAAATGGGGAATTTTGTGATGGAATGCAAAGATACCAATAAAGAGAAAAGACACTTTAATTTAGAGACATTCTATTTTTTTAAAACAGATTTATTGACATAATGCTTCACGTAAATAATTCACCCACTTAGGACTTTTTTTTTTTAAGATTCTATTTATTTGACAGAGAGAGATCATAAGTAGGCAGAGAGGTAGGCAGAGAGAGAAAGGGGAAACCAGGCTCCCCACTGAGCAGAGAGCCCAATGCGGGGCTCCATCCCAGGACCCTGAGATCATGACCTGAGCCGAAGGCAGAGGCTTTAACCCTCTGAGCCACCAGGTGCCCCAATTCACCCACTTAAAGTGGACAATTCAGTGGTTTTTGCTATATTATGTTATTTGCTTTCTTTAATGATGGTAAAAAAATATATAACATAAAATTTGATGTTTAACCATTTTTTTATTATGTTATGTTAGTCATCATACAGTACATCATTAGTTTTTGTTGTAGTGTTTCAGGATTCATTGTTTGCGTATCACACCCAGGGCTCCACGCAATTCATGCTGTCCTGAATACCCATCGCTGGGCTAACCCATCCCACCACCCCCTCCCTTCTAAAAACCTCACTTTGTTTCCTGGAGAGATATTCTAAAGGAAAACCAACTAAAACCATCTCACATGCACGAAATCTTGCTGTTTAGTGCGTCCATGAGAATCAACCTCCGGGGTCCTGTTTATTTCAACACAAAGCCTCACCAAACTGCGGCATTGGTGGACCTGAGTTGGTGTGTTCCTTTGTCCCCTTGCTGGGCCAATTCAAGGTGAGGCTAAGGAGCGCCTGAAACTCTTTCAAATTTCTCTTTTCTGCCCTGAACGTGGCATTGGTGAGGAAAGACTCCTTGAATTTTTGGTAGAGATATTTAAATAATAAAGCCTTGACAGCAGGCGGGTGGACCCAAATCTAGTTTGTCACATCTGTGAATTACTTAGAGCAACTATGGACTTTGGGTTACTGGGAGCCAAACCATATCATGTCTTCATTTCCATAAAAAATTCTGAAAGAACTATATTCCAAATCTTCCAAACTTTGACTCTTTATTTCTGTTTCTCATAAAATATGGAGTCTATAAACTCTTCGGACTGTTTAGCCTCTATTTCACAAGCCAAATTCCTTAGTATATATCTGAAAGAAACATATATCACCATTCATAAAATAATCTTCAATGTGTAATGAAAACCAGAACTTTACAGGGCCTTACTTTTTGGTTCTGAAAATTCTTAATTCTTCTAGTCTTTTTAATAGAATCTTTTCCTCATTCTTTTAATAATTTTCTCTCTTTTCCTTTGGGCCCTCATTAAACTTTTAATTTCTTACTTTAAGTATAGGACCCAAAAGATGAAAGAACACTTTATAACCTTAATTGCATTTCTCTTCCCAAGAGAATGTACATATGTGTACATCTCATGGATTCAAACTTACTTGTTGCAAAAGAAGTACACTACATTGCTGATTATGGTTGATAATTTATCAAATCATTTTGTGGACAATTTAAACCAAAAGAATACATTCCAACTTTTAATATTTGAACTTCATATTTATCTTACTGCGAGGGGTTGAACATCAGTCTCTTTATCTATCTACTTCTTTAGCTTGGTTTTTAAAAATTAAGACCTTATAATCTGCACTGAATCTGTCTAAAAACTACATCATGTTGGGGTGCCTGGGTGGCCTGGTCAGTTAAGCATCCAATTCTTGATATCAGCTCAGGTTTTAATCTCAGGGTTGTGAGTTCAAGCCCCGCCCCCCCCCCAAAAGAAAAGGAACGAAAAAAGCTAACTACATCATGTTGATATAAGTATGTATCAGAAAAAAAATTAAGATTCCCTGGTTGTGAATGTCAGAAAATGACTCTAAGTTAAACGCAAATTAATTTATCGGAAGATTACCAGAGACAATAGAAGAATGGAGAACTACCTTGGAAATGAGAAGTACCAAGGCAGAGCTGGAGGCAGGGAAGCAGGTACCCCTGCTCTGACCGCCCCCCCAAAAAAAAGCTACCAGAGACAAGTAAAATGGTGCAGGTAGCATGGCCAGAAGGTGCAAAAATAAGACCAAGAGCCGACATGCATCCAGTACTATGCATTCATATCTGTTAGCTTCGTCAGTCCTTATCATGTATGACCTTATGAGTTTGGGGCTGTCATTCTCCCCATTTACAGATGAGCAAACTAAGGCAATGTGGTTACGATCCCTGTTTAATGTCACACCCTGAGGAAGTGATAGTTAGGATTCAAGCCTCAGCAGGCTGGGCCCTACGTTCTGGAAAACTGATGCTGCTTGTGATGAGAGAACACTAAGAATTTTCAGTCCCTTAGATCTTCTCAAAGTTCAAAGCTAATGACAAGGTCATCAGATTAGCCTAGTTTGAGTTTTCCTTCCCCTCCCTGGCTAGCGGAGGAGGAAAAATTCTAATTACAGCCTCACCAGCCTAATTCCAATGAGGAAGGGCTAATTTCTCATAATGAAATTAGGGCACTGTTAGAAAGGGGATGTGGATGTCCAAGAGCTAAAAATAAAAAGACGTACTATAAAAAGCCTGCCCTTCATCACACTCCACTGAAATGAATCCTTGAGGTTGCCTTGCCTTCTTTATTTAATAAGACTAAAGTAGGTAAAGATACTAATTTATTTTGCATTAACACTTTCAGTTTGATAAGGAAAAATGCATAATTAGCTACATTTAAATTACAGACAGTCCTCCACTTATGATGGCTTGACTCACAATATTTTAACTTGACAATGGCATGAAAGTGATACTCATTCAGCGAAAACCACATGCTTGAATTTAGATCTTTTCCCAGACAAGCCATATGGAGGAGGATCCTCTCTCCTGCTGCTGGGCAGTGGGGGCAAGCTGCAGCTCCTACTCACCCTCACAATCAGGATGCTGAACAACCCACTTAGAATCCTTCTGTAGTCATACAATCATTCTGGTTTCACTTGCAGTCCAATAGTCAACACATAACATGAGATATTTAACAATTTATAATAACAGTCTTTGCATTTGATGATTTTGCACAACCATAGGCTAATGTAAGTGTTCTGTGCCCATTTAAGTCAGGCTAGGCTAAGCTATGTATACACAAGGTGTTATCAAGGTAGGTCCATATAACAGAATAAAGATGTTTTGATTGAAACCATTTTCACTCTGTAACTATAAAATTGCTTTTGTTTGAAATAAAATTGTCAACTTTGTAACAGAAGGAAGTGCCTTCTGGGTGGGACAGCAAAGATACTGACAAGTATTGTTTTAAGAACAGGATGTTTCCAGTGGAGTCAAAAGGAGCCACTTCTCAGAAGGAAGAAGAGTTACAAAAGATCTTCTTTCTCCCGCACAACACAAAGCATCTTTCAAGGTCACCATGAGTGCACACATTTGCAATGTAATGGAATATGCAATTATTCATAAAACTAATTCATTGGCTATGGAAAAATAAACCTTCAAATAAATATATGCTTGGTGTTTTAAGGTAAGAACATTATTCAAATGTGTGGATTATGCTGGCATTGTTTAACTAGGCTGAGGTTTCTTGCTTTTTTTTGTTTGCTTCTTTAATGTGATTTGCTAATTTCATGCTTCCAGAATGTCAACAAGGGTAATAAAATAGCAATTTAAGGCCACATTAAAAGCTGAACTAAATGGCACCATTCTACTGAAGACATTAAAACAAAATTACAGCATGTCCTCCTATCAAAAGGCATCTCTGTAGCTTTAATGTAGAATGGGGGGAAAAAAGACTTTTATTTCTCTCTTACCCCTTCTGCCTGGGGCTACTGTAGCTTTGTGGGACTAGAAGCCCTGGCTTATTCTTGGTAAAATAATTCTTGTTGGGATGACTCAATTCTTTTTTTACTTGGATATCACTTTCTTCTTAGGGCAGTTTTTGTAGGATTTAAGGACAAATTAATTGTATACAGAGACAGTGGGATCGCATCCTTCACTTTCTTGATAGGATCTCACTGGAAAAAAGCTCACCTGAGCATTTAAGGATGATAAAATTATTTTCTCTCTACAGCTACCAGAGTATTTAGTGTTGCCAATGTTGAATGCTTTGTTTCAGGGTTTTTCCTTCCCACTCCATCAAATTTTCACATACACGCCCTGCAGACAAATTAAGGAGGCTCTCCTACACACTGCTTTCCTAATCGATTTCATGTAGTTCCCCCACCAATATTCACATTAGTCAGTTTTTGTATCATACTTTGGATAAATATATAAGGTTGTCTTTACATTATCTACCTCAAGAAGTGACACAAAAGAAAAGCCAGTGAAGCACACCTGAAACTTGGGACTTAAATTCAGAAAACAACTGAAAACAGCCAAAAGTAATTTCAAGTATTTGTTAGTGTTGATACTATTTAAAGAACTTTCCTACTAGGTGTTTTAAGATACATTGTAACGGTAGGAAAAGATGTTACTTAACTTGACAAGAGTGAAACTAAGAATTTAAGTCAAGGGTCCAATGTGAGAGTTCTTCTAAAATAATGACTATAGGGTGCCTGGGTGGCTCAGTAGTTAAGTGTCTGCCTTTGGCTCAGGTCATGATCTCAGGGTCCTGGGATGGAGCCCCACATCAGGCTCCCTGCTCAGCGGGAAGCCTGCTTTTCCTTCTCCCATTCCCTCTGCTTATGTTCCCTCTCTTGCTGTGTCTCTCTCTGTCAAAAAAATAAATAAAAATCTGGGCCCCTGGGTGGCTCAGTGGGTTAAAGCCTCTGCCTTCTGCTCAGGTCATGATCTCAGGGTCCTCGGACGGAGCCTGGCATCGAGCTCTCTGCTCAGCGGGGAGCCTGCTTCCCCCCCTCTCTCTGCCTGCCTCTCTGCCTACTTGTGATCTCTCTCTCTCTGTCAAATAAATAAATACAAATCTTTAAAAATAATAATAAAAATAAATAAATAAAAATCTTAAGAAAATAATGACTCTAGCTATAAAACTTCAGGTTAGAATTCTCTGTTTAGAAAATAAGACAAAATTCAGGATTCTTCTTTGATAAATCAATTTTACTTTGACTTTAACTAATGCTAACCCCAAATGTTGTTTCTATGAATGTGAGCTCTTGTTTTGAGAATTTTTATACATCTCAGAAAATTTAAAAGTTGCAGAAATCTTGTTCTCATATATAAGTATAACACACATTAAATTTTGATCATTTTTAATCTTTGTGATCCATTGTTCTTGACCACATTTCATTACCATTTTAACAAATTGCCATTCACTCTATTTTTGTATAGATATTTTGAGATACACTAATGTATAATGCATCCCACAGTAGTTTCATAATGACTATCTTTCTAATTAAAATTGGAAGTATAGGAGTAACATTTGGCAAACTTTAGTACTTTGGACAGAATTTTACAAGTATTCTGGAAAGAAATATGTCTAGAAAGAAACAATTCATCAAGATAGAAAATAACTCCTCCCATCTCATCTGATCATTCCTGTATATAAGTGAATAATTGCACAGTAAAGCAATCTAAATAAAATCCTGATGATCTAAAAAAGCTAATGTAGTATTACAAAAAGAATCACAGTAAATACTGGATATTGGTTGCTTATTATAGGCAATGTTTGCCTAACTGTCCATACTTCTAACCCTTTCTAAAGCTTTCTTCCTGAAGAGAGAATTCAGTTGTAATCATTGGCTTCTCTGTTGTTACCCTCATCCTGACCAAGGGAAGATAAAGTGACGTACCTGATTGATAATTTGTGAAATGTGCATGTTGGGCTCAGCTCTGCCCTTTATTTTGTTTGGGGGCAAGATTATTCCACGAAAGCCATGTGTTTCCTTCTGCTCCACCCTGTGCTAAATGTTACTTAGCTTCTCATTGCTATCTTGATCTCTGTTCCAACTCCGCCAGTGATTGATGGGGGAAATTTGCCCAATTCTAGGGGTTTACTTAGAAAACTCACTTTGGGGGGACCTGGGTGGCTCAGTCATTAAGTGTCTGCCTTCAGCTCAGGTCATGATTCCAGGGTCCTGGGATGGAGCCCTGCGTTGGGCTCCCTGCTCAGCGGGAAGCCTGCTTCTTCCTCTCCCACTCCCTCTGCTTGTGTTCCCTCTCTTGCTGTGTCTCTCTCTGTCCAATAAATTAATAAAATCTTTTAAAAAAATAAAATTCATTTGGTTCTCTCTCAAAGCCACTTTCCTTCCATTGACATTAAGGATATGTTGGTATCCATATCTACTCCTTGTCATATTTCTCAAAATGTTCAGATTCTAATAGAGAATAGAGATGCTATTCATTGAAGCCTCCTTTGAAGACCTGAGGTTTGCAACATTGAAGACAAAACTGTCTTAATCCATTTAATCCATTTGATAGCCCTTAAAATATCTCTCATTCTCCTTCTACAAATGATAAAGGAGAAACTCAATAATTAAAATACTCAATGCCGCATTGTAAATGTTTGAGCTGGGATTTGAGAAAATCTGTTTGTCTTTAAATCCCATATTCTTAAATTTCCAATCTGCTTCCTAAAGGCCCGAAAGGCATAAAAGATGATTGGTTCTTGTTCTCTCATCTCCCTCACAAGTAAACAGAGTCAGGTAGATATGAAGTTAATTGCCCAAGGTCATGCAATTCGTCACTGACTTTGTCAAGGCTTGCAACCAGGTTTCTGCACTTGCCTTCTTCCATAAATTTATAATCAAGACAAGTAACTGAAGCAAAACAGAATTTTTCCAGGTGTGGCTAAAAACCTCCCTAAGAAATCTGATGCCATGTTTGCATTTGGCCACAGGACATAGAAACTGCAGAGGCATAATTAAACATCTATTTTCAACTTGAGTTAAGACCAGAAGGAAAAAAAGCCAGTAACTGCTTGTAGTAGAGGGCAGAGAATAAGGAGGTTCAAAAAAGAATAATCAAATTTCTATAATTTTTGTTGTTAAGGTTGAAAAATTATGCAAAATCATTTATCTGCAAAATGTGAACATAAATTATTTTTGTATTGCTAATGATAATACAATAATCTATTCTGATGCTATTATTGTTCTGCTAAGAGCACATTTGATGACAACTTAACTCTAAGTCCAATCCATGTATATCTATGACTGCTATAGGAGGAGATATATCTCAAGTAACTTAATTGTCCTGGTTTTTCTGATATAGCAACACTTACAAACCCTTACGGGCACTGACAATCTCAAATTTATACTAAAGTATATGCACTTTGGTGCACTCCTTCATATTTGCATTCACAATAAGATAGAGATCATGTAACTTGCATAATTCAAGTATCCTTCATAAAATATTCTTCTATGCATGTCCATTAGCTGTTGCTGCTACCTCTCCAAAACATACTAGCATAAATAAACACCTTTCTATTATTTCTCATGATCCTAGTGGCTAGATGAATTGATGTCTACAGTCAACTGAGGGCTAGTTAGATGGTTTTGCTGATGATGTCTGTGTTCTCACACATGTCTGAAGCTTGGGGTAAAATGATTTGCCTGTGTTCCATATGTTCTTTCTTTCTCCAGCAGGCTAGTGCAGCTTTGTCCCCAGGCTATCTCAAATCTGTTCTAACAATTATTGCAGGGAAGCAAGGAAAAGAAATGTAAATGTGCAAGAGATTTTTCAAGATTTGGGTTATGTCAAGCCTGCTAATATTCTGTTGGCCAAATCAAGTAACTTAGCTGAGGCAGAGTCAGAGTGAGAAAGGTCTATAGGGCAAAAATTACAGGATAAAGCATGTGGTTATAGGGGGGGTCACTAATAGGAGCCATCAGTGCAATCCTTGTACAAGACAATGTCAAATATCTGATGGGTTAATAAAAGATGTGTATTTTGTTGTCTAAATTCTGATGGTATTTATCAGTTTAATGCTGATTGGGAACATATTTCTATTCGTATCACTACACAGATAACCAGCTGGAGCAGTTTGAATCATATGACAACTTGGTAGGTTAGATACTATCTGAGGGAGAAAGAAGGAAGGGAATCAAACTGAGGAGGTAAGTGTGACTTTTTCTTAATGGCTGTTTTCTTAAAATTTTCCAGCTTCTTTATTAAGATTTACTTGATATACAAAAGCTGCACATCACAATGTTTGCAGGTTAGTGAGCCTGGACATATGTGCACACTGGTGTTACCATCACCATGGTCCAGGTCATAAAACATATTCATCAGCTCTAAAATTATCTTGTGTTTCTTTTTGTTTGTTTGTTTGTTTTCATTTGTTTTTTGTTTTTACTATTTGTTGTGTGTGTGTGTTTTCTGGTAAAAACACTTAACACTATCCTCCTGATAAATGATTTCTTGGATATGCACACCAGAAGTACAGTGAACAAAAGCAAAAATATGTCAATGGGACTACATCACACAAAAAGCTTGTATACAACAAAGAAAATAATCAATGAGTTAAAAGGCAACATATGGGATGGGAGAAAATACTTTCAAACCATACATGTGATAAGGGATTAATTTCCAAAATATATAAGTAATTCAACAGCAATAATAGCAATAATAAAATAATTCAATTAAACAATGGACAAAAGACTTGAAAAGACCTTTTGCCATAGACATACAAATGGCCAACAAGTACACAAAAAGATGCTCATCATCAATCATCAGGGAAATGCAAAACAAAATCACAAAGAGGGGCACCTGGGTGGCTCATTCAGTTGAGCGTCAGACTCTTGATTTTGGCTCAGGTCGTGATCTCAGGGTCATGAGACTGAGCTCTGCACCAGGCCTGCATTTAGAGGGAATCTGCTTGAGATTCCCTCTCTCCTTCTCCCTCCACCTTTCCCTCCACTGACACGATCCTTCTCTCCCTCTTTCTCTTTCTCCCTCTTTCTCTCTCTCTTTCTGTCTCTCTCTTGTTCTCTCTCTCTCGAATAAATAAATTAATCTTAAAAAAAAGAGAAATCACTTCACACCTATTAAGATGGCTATTGCCAACAACAACAGCACAAGTGTTGGCAAGGTTGAGGAGGAATTGAAACCCAGGTGCATGGTTGGTGGAAATGTAAATTGGAAAACTAATGAAAGATAGTATGGCTAATCGTCAAAAAATTAAAACTAGAAAGACTATATAATCTAGTAATCCCATTTCTGAGTAAGAATTGAAATCAAGATCCTGAAGAATTCCCAAGTTCACTGCAGTATTTTTCACAATACTAAAATGTAAAAACAACCCAGATGTCCATTGACAGATGAAGGGTGAAGAAAATGTGGTATATACATATGGTAGAATATTATTCAGCCTCTAAAAAGAAGAAAATCCTATCGTTTGTGACAACATGGATGGCCCTAGGAGCCATTAAACTAAGTTAAATAAGTCACAGGAAAAATACTTCATGATTCCTCTTTAATAAGGCACCTGAATTTGTCAAAAGTATAGAAATATATAATATAATGATGACTATCAGAGGATGAAGGAGGAGATGTTGTCCAATGCGTAGATACACTGTACAACACAGTGCCTATAGTTCACAATAAGGTATTGTACACTTAAACATTTGTCTATTTTTTGGAATGAATTAAATAATCATCTTTAACACTAGGACTGATAAATATCTTGGACAGTGATTTGGAGTGCTTTCAGACTTGGGGCTGTATCTTTTGACTTTTGTGTTCTTTTCCATTCTAAATCAATACAGCAAAGCTTTGCTTTTAGGCAAATTTTACTAAACTCACACCAGTTACAACTGAGGTCAATTTAACTCAGTCATATTTGTGTCCGATTCCTAATTATATGTTTCCAATCACTTAGTTACTTTAATCAAATATCTATTGAAGGATCATGGTTCCAGATGTAATATTAACAAAAATTAAATGAGAGAAAATGTGGGATTTGGGACATTAAACACACAACTAATTAAATCATATTGAATCCATTGACTTAGGTTTCACTTTATTATGAATACTTGATATTTCATTCAATCAGGAATGCTATTTCAGGAGTGTTATCAGCCTTTACATTACTTTCACTATTATTACAGGGTTATTTATACTGGGAAAATAGATGAAGTTGATAATCATAGTTCACATAGACTAAACCTATAGACCCAAACCGCTTGAAACAGTCATCTAATTATACCTACAAGGTAGGATTTGGGGAGGCATATGTGTTGAGACTTGGTAAATATTTGCTTTCTTGACTTTATTATTGTGAGTATGAGGTGTGTTACATGTATGGTGTTAATAGTGTAAAGATTATGTGTGGCTATGGAAGACAAACCTCTTTTTAGAAACTTACCATGTGAAGAGCAAATAATAACCTAGTGCATAAAAACCTGAAACATGACATGTGGCATCATATAGACTTGCGTTAGAATCTTAGTTCTATCACGTACTAACTATGATTTACTGGATTTTTCCAAGCCTCTTTTTCCCATATGTAAAATTGGGAATAATTATTGATTCTCCCAACAATTTATTGGGAGAATCAAATTTGATAATGAATGTAAAATGCTAAGAGCAGTGTGCCTGTATATTGTAAGCACTTAATACATTGATCTTTAGTGACACTGATGGAAAATAATAGAGAATATAAACAAGTGATTATCATGAATATCCTAAAAATTCATAAAAATAATAACTTAAATGGATTTGTTTAGTGTACCAAAAACTGAAGTAGTATGTTACATGAGCAAATAAACTTAATTGAAATTTAATCTATTTAATTCAAAATTAAGCCCTATTTGCAACTTTGCAATTACCCCAGGAGAAGTGTGGAATTGCATGTTTGTGATTTATGCTCACTAGAGCCCTGGATTCTGATATTGTTCGCATAGAACCAACAATAGGATTAGAGGTTTCAATTTTGTGGTGGTTGATAAAAACCCGTCTGCAAAGTACATCCCCTCATCTTAGTGCTTTGGAAGTTTAATGTGCATAATGAAAACACATGAGTTCATCAGATATGTAAATTGAAACGACCTTAGAGATTCTGATTTAGGTTGTGTCAGTGCGACCAAGAAATGTGAATTTTTATAAGTACCACAGATAACTCTGATTCAGGTAGTTAGGAGCAACACTTTGAGAATCACTGCAAAATGATCCCTGGTCTGAGTATCTTGATAATAAAAGCCTAGAAGTCCAGGCTGGAGAGAGAACATTGGGATTTGAAGAAGACAGTGGTTGGATTGAAGTGCAGTTGGTGTTAAGTCAATATTTCCATCTTTGAAAAGCATAACAACTTATATTCCCTGATTATGACATGAAATGCATCAACGGTGGAGTTGGTAGTCACTGAGTGAAGACAGGAGACAGATGTGAATGCTTGTAGGTACAAAGATTAGGATCGAAATCAATAGGTGGTAGGGGTGGTTTGGTGGCTATATTGAAAATGAAATAAACCACCTATGATGGAAGAACATAAAATTAAATTTCTTCTTATGCCCATTAACACAAAGGGCTTCACTTGAGGATTTAAGTATTGAAAATACTTGGGAAATATTGAAATAAAAAAGTCTAGAGCAGAGGCACCTGGGTGGCTCAGATGGTTAAGAGTCTGCCTTTGGCTCAGGTCATTATCTCATGGTCCTGGGATCAAGCCCCACATCAGTCTCCCTGCTTGGCAGGGAGTCTGCTCCTCCCTCTCCCTCTACTGTTCCCCCTGCTTCTGCTCTCTCATCCTCTCTGTTAAATAAATAAATAAAATCTTAAAAAAAAATAAAAAATTCAGAGCAGTTCTGTAGAGACACAATAATAATAATTTACACCATAAAAAATTAATTTTGAAATTCCTTTAAAATTCTTTTATTCATTTTTTACTCATTTAAAAATGAGTACATCTTTATTATGTGACAGACTCTAATATTTATCTATGTACCATCTCCTAAAGGAGAAACTGTCCTCCTTAGGAAATACATACAATTCAATGCCTGGGTTAAAACTTTCTTACATTAAAGGAAAATGTTAATTAATTCATGTGAAGTTATTTTTTTCCTCAATAAAATAAAAATAATAAATTACATTCATAGTAATTTTTACCTAATATGGGAAAATTAGAAAAACCCTTGGGTTCTTCTATGCCTTTGATATAAAAGTTGCTTTATCAAAATAATTGATGGTAAGTGATACAGTATAATATTTTTCACATGAACATTGGTGAAAATGATTTGTAAACCAAATTATAATATAGGAATGCAAATCATTATTACATGGTGTCCCCTGAATGACACAATTTAGTACAAACAATATAATGCCTATAAATCAAGCTAATTTGGGCACACTGAGGAAAGAATGGTAGGAATTATAATAAAAGAAACAGGGCTTATTAAATATCCATTACCTGTCAAGTACTGTTCTATGCACTTGTATTTATTAACTTTAATTCTTTTTTTAAAGATCTTATTTATTTATTTGAGAGAGAGAGCCTAGGTGCATGAGCAGGGGGGAGGGACAGGGGAAGAGGGGAAGAAGAGACTCCCCACTGAGCAAGGAGCTGGACTTAGGTCTCAACTCCAGGACTCTAAGATCATGACCTGAGAAATGCAGATGCTTAACCAAATGACCTACCCAGGCGCCCCTATTAACTTTAATCCTTAAGCAAGTCCTGCAAGGAAGACCTCATATCACAAATGGTAACTGAAACACAGTGATGTGAAGTAACGTGTCAAGGACACAACTTGACTATGGTAAAATCAGTATTTTTTTTAAAGATTTTTATTTATTTATTTGACATAGAGAGAGATCACAAGTAGGCAGAGAGGCAGGCAGAGAGGGAGGGGGAAGCAGGCTCCCCGCTGAGCAGAGAGCCCGATGTGGGACTCGATCCAGGACCCTGAGATCATGACCTGAGCCGAAGGCAAGGCTTTAACCCACTGAGCCACCCAGGCGCCCCACAAAATCAGTATTTAAACTTAGACATTCCTGCCCTTTTTCATTAAAATTCTCATAAATATCTCTAGCATATAATACGTATTTAGTGTTTACTTCCAATTGCATACAGAAACAAATAAGCAGCTATGAAATGTGTGATGATCTCTTTAAAAAGGGGGCCAACTGTGGGATTTGGAACTCCTCATTATATATTAATTATACCCCTCTGCCTTGATCTCTTAAGTTAGCTGAAAAGCAGCTTTATCATGTGGTTAATTCATTTAGCAACTCCAACAGAGTGAACATATGAATTTCCTGTGGGCCCAATCTAAATTGTCAGATGGTTTTTAGTAGTGATGTCCAGAGACATCTTGATGATCACAGAGGATGTAAAATCTCAACATTATTGTCTTTCTCAGCAAATTCTCTGAAATAGCAATATTAATTTAACAGCTAAGATTTCTTTCTTCCAGAGAAAAGTTTAAAATAACTTATGCTTTGTAATTAAATAGGACTTTTTATTATAAAAATAATTCAGAATCAGCTAAAAATAAATTCTGTCAAAGTTCTAATAAAATGTGCAATAAAGCTAATTTTAAAATAACACTTAAACCATCCCAAGTTTGCAGCATCTAATTTCAGTAGTTATACTGTCTTCTTTAACAATATAACATAAAATAATATATGCTAATTTATTTAACAAATAAAAAATAAAAAGTCTGCTACATGACTACCCACTACAATAACACTCATTAGGAAGCATTTTAAGGTAGGCTGTTAAAATATTTAAATCTTTAATTATAAATCATTTCTCCTAGTTTTATGGGTGGCATAAGTATTAAGCTAAACAGAGTGCTACAGAGCTACAAACAGATGGAATCAAATATAACTAAGAAACCGGAGAAATAATGCAACTTCATTTTCCTTGCACATGTGGAAAATAGAATTAAAACTGCTGAACTAAGCACGTTGTAGGTAAGGGAGGAACCTACCAAATGAGGCTAATTGAAGTAGTGAATATAGTCCAATAAAACCAAATTGTGTTTTTTATTCACATTTATGCTAATCTCTTACTTTCTTTTCACTTGTTATTTCCTGTACTTTTTTAAAAAGATTACTTATTTGAAAGAGAACGTGAGAGCAAGAGAGAGAGCATGAGCAGGGTGAAGGACAGAGGGAGAAACAGACTCCCTGCCGAGCAGGGAGTCCAATGGGTGACCCAGTCTCAGGACTCCGGGGTCATGACCTGAGCCGAAGGCAGACACTTAACCGCCTGAGTCACCCAGGTGACCCTCCTATACCTTTTAATCTTCATTTTGTTTGTTTCATCTTAGAATTCAATTTGCAATATTATTTCAAATTACCTATTCCTTTAAGGTAAATACAGACAATATCACCAACTCTGTTTCTTCCAGGTAGGTGCTTAGACATGATAACAGTTTGGTAGTGGATGGTTACTATTATTTATTTATTTTTATTTCGATTTTTATTAGAAAGTACAAAGAAGAAAAAAGCATTCCACATACCAAATGAAACATTACACAAAAGCTTTCACATCTCACTCATAGTTTATCATAGAAAGATAGACTGGCAAAAAAAAAAAAAAATCAAAATTTTCCTGCTTGGACAGAATATAAATACTCAAAAGTAGGAAACCAGAGAAAGAACTATCCACCAAAGGGAGATACATACCACAGGTGGTGAGAAGCTTTACAAAAGGGTAAGGGTGAAAAAGCATTTAAGAAAAAATATAGCACAAACCAAGGTAACTTGGTAAAGGCTCAAATGATGCTATCTTGACTATGACTATAGTTTATATGATTATATTTAAATCTTAACATGATAATTAATGCTTATGTACAATCATAGGAAATTAAAAATCTCTATATTTTGGCATGTTCTACTTAAATCACCCACTGCTTTCTTAAAAAAAATGTTTCTGTAAATAAAATGGTGGCCTTGAAGGGACTGAGAAACGTAATTCTGCAAAATACTCATTTCTTGTTGACACTGGATTAAGAAAATGTGTGATATAATCTGGCTGTTATCGTTAAGGGAGAGAGAGGTGAGCAAAGAATTTGGATAGGTAAGGTGGGAAAACTGAACTTAAATTTGCTACCTAAGGTAGCAGAGAACTCATTTTGTCCCATTTCAAAGAGGGAATATTGGAAATACACAGGTTTGTGAGGGACGTTTAAGGTGAGGGAAATAGACACCAAGCACCATAAAAACAGTAAGAGCAAGCAGAGGGCAGGAGAAAAGTTGCCACTAGGAAAGAGAACAGCCTGCTTGACTTAATGCCAATCATTTACTTTCCTGGCCTCAGATAAATTTTTTTTTTTGGCCTCAGATAAATTAAACAAGGGTATTGTACCAGATGATCTAAGAGGTCTCTACCAGTAGACAAATTGGAGGAATTTGTGGCAAGGGAAAAATTCATGCTTCCTAGACAGGCCCATGACTTCTGATTGGCTAAGTGGATGGAGTTCATTGCTGGTCTTGGCTTCCTTTGCTAATTCCAGGCTCATTCTATTTGGAAGCTAGCTAGATTTCCTTCATAAGAAGTTTGTCTGCATCCCCAAATAACTATGGGTTCTATTCTCGTTCTTCTTCTCCAAATATCCCTTGAGGTAATTGGTCCTCCCTTGATTGTTCTGTTCTGCTAAGAGAGAATCAGCCATTCTCTGTGTAGGTGCCTAAATTCATTGTTTTTCTTTCATAGTGTTTGCAGGCTCACAGAATGACAAACTGGCAGGAAATCAGAAAAACATAAATCAGTCCCCTTCATCCAGAGCCAAAAAAAAAAAAAAAAAGTCAAGAGACATTATGGAACCAACCCAGATTCACACAGTCATTACCGATTGATCTAGGAAGATTCCACATTGCTTAATTTCCAAACCACTTACACTCGTCTTTACCACTCTGTGATTGATTTCTTATCACAGCTGTATTCTAGTATCCCTTGTTTCCCAAATGTCATATCTTTAATGCTTTCTTTCTCTTTAAAAAAGTTATGTTTATTGATATTAGCTTTGAGGAAGAAAATGCTTAATGAGTATTTCATGAATCTAATTTTTGGTCAACCCAAAGTACTTTCCATTTATCAGTTTCTCATTTTCCTCTTTGCTCTCAAGCTCATTACTACATTTTTTATCTTCACTGAACTGCAATTGGCATCTATTAACCTACATCCCTGTGCAATATGACTCTTCTGGATGCTGACTCTAACTGATATGGAACAGGGGGGCTGGGGTGAAGAGTGCAGTGTTGGTTGCCACTTGATATCAGGTGTAGATTTACAGTTTAGCATTCCTTGCTATTCTGCAAAGACTTAATTCACACTTCTATTTTTCGGATCAAAAGGAGGAGATAAAACACCATACAGTGACTTTTTAGAATGCAAAATGATTTTGAATGAATATGCATTCACAGAATGTCATAAATGGATGGAATATTGGAGTCCAGCCTTCTTATCTATTCATTTTGTTGTTGTTGTTGTTTTTAATTTTACACCAAGCATTTATCAAGTTTCTTGAAGAAGAATTAGAGATGAAAACATGGGCCTTTCCCTCAAAAAAACTCACATTTTATTAGGAGCGGCTGGAGGCAGAAAGGGGAGTAGTTACCATCAATGACCAGTCCGAAGCTTTATACTAGGTTTTCTCTCAATGTGCGACATCTGCAAATGCACAGACACAGATCCATTCAGGGAAAGCTTCCAGAAGGAGGCAATGTCTGAGCCTGTTGGAGAATTACAAGGAGTAAGTCAAGTTAACGTATAGAAGGAGGGCAGAGGGTAATACAACACACACTTATAAGATCCAGAGCTAAACTGCATGGGCACATTCAGGAAAGAACTGTTTTGGAATTACTGGACTGCAGGAAACATCCTGAGAGGGGGCAATAGACAGGCATCCCCCATTCCTGTAGTTTCCTTTATGCTGAGCCAAAAAGTTGGATCTTCATTTGAAAATTACAGGAAATCTTGGAAGACTTTAACTCAGAGAGTGATAGGATGAAGTTTGTTTCCATAAGCTATTGCTGATAGCAATGTAAAGGATAGCGATTTAGCAGAGTTGGGGTGCATAAAGAGATGAGACTAGAAAAATGGCAACCAGAGAGGAGCTTCTCATAATAATCCCAGTAAGAAAAGATGAGGTCCTGAGTCAAAGCAGCCTCAGTAAGAGTGGAAAAGCAAGATGAACTCAAATCCATTAAGGAGAGAAAATGGATACTCCAGAGAACAGAGGGGCCTAAATATGTGAAATTAATCAACCTGGGCCACACACTTAATGAGTACCAGAGCTGCGATTGAAACCAGGTGCCCACCTCCAGTCAAGGAACATTTCTGTGACACCACTCTGCCTCTCTGAGTCTATGCTTTGACAATGACAATAATTAAATTTAAGATGGATGGCCTATTTATAGCAAAGGGCTATATTTAAGAGACCCCATTTTTCCTCATTATCCAAGGCAAGTAAATGCAGGTGTTTGATTCAAATAAAATAGGATGTTAACAACTCCCTCAATGCCTGAACTTCTTGAAAACAAATAGACATTGGCTGCCCTTGATTTAACCTTAGAGCAGATACCACTTCCCTTCATCAGTGAGCAAGGTGGCGGTAGATTTCCTGTCTTGTCTCCCCTGGACTTTTTTTAATCCAAAGCAACTCATCAGAAGGTACTATTTCCAAAAATGAGACATCTCCAATCAAGCCTTTATTCCTAAAGAAATTTTGGGGGAGTGATAGGAGTAGGGAATCAAGGAGAGAAGTGGGGTAGCAGCAAATTACTGCATCTCTATGTATGGCTCCTTCTTAAGCAAATTCAGAGATCATGTGAATGTGATATCTTCATTACAAGGTACAAATGGATGAATATGTGTGAAAGGGCTTGTGGGAAAGCCATGTGTTTAAATAGGGAAATTGAAAGTTAGGAGTTGTTACCATTCATTTCTCCAAAGTGAAGATATTTTAAAGATATTTTATGATGTTTTGTTTTGAGAGGATTCCAGAGGTATGAAATTTCTTTGCCCAAACTTCTGTTTCCCCCAATAAAAAGTATGGCTATTTGGTGTACAGAACACCATAATCCCAGATTCCAAACTGTCCTCAATTCAATTTGTCATGGACACTTCTTAGATTACTTTTGGTAACTGATAGCTACCCGAAATTTTGTGGGAAGGAAGGTGACCTCCACCTCCTACAACATCGCTAGCAAATTATAGTGCAAGTAAGTATCATATCATGCATGCAGACATTTATTATCTGAAAATTATTAGCAAACACATACAATGAAGACAGTTCATAAGAGCTGTCCCCATAACTGGAGAGAACAAACACTGCATTCCATTTGGCAGTGCTCATTTGATCTCCACAAAGGTGGACACAAGGACTCACAACATGTGAATTCTATATAAGGACACGTCCTGAATGTACCTTCATTGTTAGGCAAGCTTACACACCAGGACACATAAATATACCCCTTATATACAAGCAGGGATGTACAAAAGTGTAAATGGGTCGTGCCAGGAAAACTGTGTTGGTGGAATATCAAAGAAGGATCTTCTTAGATTGCAGTTGATAGATGAGGGTAGAAGAGACAGAGTCCTCGACCAGAAGTAGAAGATTTTGAAGGACACCTTGGAGGTGCATTCCACTGAAGATTTATCTATCTATATCTATGTCGTTTGAGACTTTGAGAGTGAACAACCTGGGCTGTGAGTTCTTGCTTCTCATAGCAGTGAAGATTTAACACAGTCTTTTGATTCTGGATCTACCAACACTAAAATATTTTGTGGATAAAGATAGACATAGGCATAAATACATGTGTGTATATATGTACACACATACATATATGTGTGTATATACATATATAAAAGGCATATATGTGAAGCACAATTTATTAAACCATAGCCATGTCATCCACTACCAAATATATCCATACCCTCTCCTGCCTGTGAGTCTGGAGATAATCGACTCTCAATGCTTGAGACACTCTTTGTAGCCTTTCCTGCACTTTCTTCCTGTTTCCAGCTTCATTTTTCTAAATCCTATTTATCTTGTGGGTCTTTACCTAAATGCCCTCTGTACAGGGTGCTTTGTCTGATATCCTCCACTAGCAAATCTTGCCATTTTGAGCTACTATTGCACCCTACATTTCCCTATTGGTAACATTTAAAAAAAAAGATTTTATTTAATTATTTATTTGAGAGAGAGAGAACATGAGTAAGGGGGAGGGCAGAGGGAGAGGAACAAGAAGACTCCCCACTGAGCAGGGACCCCCCCCCCCCCAATGTGGAGCTTGATCCCAGGACCCTGAGATCATGAACTGAGCTGAAGGCAGCTGTTTAACCAACAGAGTCATTCAGGCAACTCCTGTTGGTAACATTAATTTCACTTGTGATTAACTGTACAAAGGTAGACTAAACATTCCCTGGGGAAAGGGTCAATTACAATCTTCTTCTTCCCTGTTGCAGTGAACACAAGGCTGGAAGAAGCAGAGGAATGAATAAGTGATACAGAAGACCAAATAATGGAAAATAATGAAGCTGAACAAGAGAGAGAAAGAATAATTATGGAACACAAGAATAGACTTAGGGAACTCAGTGACTCCATCAAATGTAATAACATTCATATTATAGGGGTCCCAGAAGAAGAGAGAGAAAAAGGGGCAGAAAATTTGAGGAAATAATAGCTGAAAACTTTTCTAATCTGGGGAAGGAAACAGATACCCAGATCTAGGAGGCAAAGAGAACTCTCATGAAAACAACAAAAGCAGGCAAACACCAAGATATACTGTAATTTAATTAGCAAAATAATGATAAAGAAAAAAATCTTAAAAGCAGTGAAACAAAAGAAGTCCTTAACTTGCAAGGGAAAACCCATAAGTGTAGTTGCAGATTTCTTAACAGAAACTTGGCAAACTAGAAAAGAGTGACATAATATATTCAAAGTGCTGAATTGGAAAAATCTACAGTCAAGAATATAATGTTCTTTAATGCTTTTTTAGGTTCATGAAATTACTGATCTTCTATACTTACTGACTTAAAAAACACCAATTTCATGTGGTTCCAACTTTATATACCTTAACACTTAGCAGAGCACCTGTCTAAATGCTAAACAAAATTATGCACAGAGAATTGGCACAAACTGCATTTTTCTCCCTAGATCTCTTTTGGTAATGATGTACTAATTTATTTTTAATAAAATGATCCCGTATATGAGTATTATTTATGGAAGTGACATTATTTGTTATGTGATGCATCTATGTTACAGAGTACATTTCAAGAATGAGAGATGGAAAGTTTTTAGTGCTAAGATTTATGCAATTATTTTCACTTAAATAGGGTGATTTTATTAGAAATGGGGACATGCTCTTGGATCTTAATTCCCCCTCTCCTTTTTTATTCCCTTATTTAACCTAGTGTGGAATCTCCCCTATATCTTACTTCTCATGGGGAAATTGTGAAAACCCATATGATCTGGAGTAGACTACCTAAAGGAACATCCTTAAGTTTTCCCTGGTACTGGGAGAATGAGTATTCCTAAAGGTAGTCATGGCCTTAGAGAAAATAATGCAGTAGAAGGTGATTCTCTAGAATACAAAAGATATCAAGACTGTGAATGGGAATGGCTTATTTTAGTAATTATTTAAGACAAAGGTTGGCAAACTATGGCCCTTGGACCAAATCCAGCCCACTACCTGTTTTTGTAAATAACATTTTATTGGAACACAACTCTTCCAATTTGTTTGCATTTTTCCTATAGCTGCTTTCTTACTAACAGTGGAACTGAGTAGTTACCATGGAGATCATATTGCTGCAAAGTCAAAAATATTTACAATTTGTGTCTTTACAGAAAAAAACTTTGCCAACTCTTGTTCTGAGGTATGTTTTTGTGTGTCAAATTTTTAGAAATTATAGGTTGGAATTGAGAAATATACAGTAATATATTAGATTGTATTATATCATGCAAATAGTTGGCACCATTTTTCCATTTTGCCTACTCCAACATAAAGTAATGGTATTATCACCATGAGAGTTGACTTGCATTTAAGTTTGAGCTTAAAGAGGATAGTGTAATTTGTTGAACATGAAATGACTTATGTCAGAATGCTCATGAACTGACCCACGATTTGAATCACTGAAACTTCCTTTGTTTGTTCATTCATTTTTTTCAGAGTAGATTGGTATAAAGCTGCAAAGAACAAAATTCAGTGTCTGGGCTTAGATGCTCAACTGGGATCTCTGTGGGTCACCCTTGCTTCCTTTGATGAGCTGTGAGATTTGCCCCAGTCTGACTAAAAGAATAATGAAACAAAACTCCCCCATTCTTCTAAAGGTTATGGGCCTCTACCTGATATCAAGGCGCTTCCCCATGTATCAATGAAGCGTGGAGCACCACAGGAAGCCCAAGACCCATTCAGGACCAATTCTTCCTGCCACAAATGGACACAGGCTTAAATCAGATGCTGGGTCCTCTCAGGTCACCTCTGTGCTTCTAAACACATCTCTGAATATAGTAATTCAAGTTTTTTCTCCAACCGATTTAAGAAAGTTGTCATTTACTGAGTAACAATCGCAGGTTTCTCTTCCTAAGTTCTGATTGGAATTGCATTTTCCACATGCATGCCAGATCTCTTCTTTCCTTCTTGGATGCCATTTCTTAGCCCAGTGCTTTTTCTGTGGCCAAGTGAGTTATTTACCCCCTAACTGTCATTAAACAAGCACCTGCCAATTCATTACTCACAGCTTCTGTTGTGTTATAGCCTTCGGAACATCCTGTAGTCATTTATAGCTGGTTCTTATTTCTGGATACACACATACCAGAAACACACACACACATACACACACAGACATGCTACCAGTTATGTCTATTTATCATCTGTAATCACCTGTGGCTCCATCCTTCTCTCTGGATTTAACTTTTTCTTTTCCCTTGAGGAATTTGTTATGCATATTGTATTCTCCTGGCAATGTAGGCTGTCCGTTTGGCTTAGAGGTGAGTATCTCTTTGCCACCTTTTCCCAATAATGCATGCAGAAGTCATGAACTAATACTCATTTTCTGCATAACTAATTTTTTCCATTACCCTAGATTAAATTTACCCTATTTCTAAGGTTCCTTACAGTTAAACAATGATTATTAAATCAGCAAACTAAATTAAAGATACAAATTAATCTGTACCCAAAAACAAGAGAACAAACTCCTTTTGTTAGGAGTTGCTTTATGTCTGTTGAGTTTTTCTACTTTAATAATACAAAATACTTGAAGAACTTGTTTTAGGTCTTCAAAATATAGCTAAGAAATTCACTAGTGATCTGTAAGAGAAAAGAAAACTTGTGAATTGTGAATCATATACAAGAACTGTATCAAAAAAATCCAGCTGAGTTTTTGTTGGTTGCAAAGCCATAGAATAATTACCACCAAAATAATGAAAAGGTCAGAATATCTTATAATAAATGAAGTGAGTTTGAGCCTGTTGCCAACATCTCTCACTTTAATTGACATTTGCTTTTAAGGAAATACTATGACATTTACACTTCAATTATATATAATAAGAATACTAACCAAGTTTCAAAACAAACAAAAGAGCTGAAAAATTAAAATTCTACATTTGGAACAGAAGCAAAAATAACAAAAGGTTTATATTTAAAATCAGATCTGCATTAAACCTATACACATAAAAGCACTGGATTCATCATAGATTCAAGCATCTGATTCCTGCAGCCTAAGTTATTAGAAGGTTTTTATTAACTGAACCAATGATTTTTAATTGATTTATTTAGTTTTATGTCAATATGGACAATGTGCGTACATTTCTCATATATGCATTGCATTTGGTGTTAGATTAAATTTTATAATGCAGAATTCATGTTGCTCATTTGTACGACAAATCTTCAATGGCTTTGCACTGCCTGTTGAACAAAATTCCCTCTCCTTTCATTAACCTTTAACCTGCTCCAAACGGTGGACTTAACTAACCAGTGTTATTGCTTATTTATTTCATGTATAAGTTTAATTATTTTTAAATAATTAACTCAATGTCTGTCAAATTGAGAACTGGTTCCTCTCTCTGAGCAAGAATAAAATTAAGTCATTTATATTCAATGTGATGAAAATGACTAGGAAAAATACAGAAACCATTTAAAAAATTTTACTCCTTTTATACCTTATTAAATGCAGTGCCACATATTAAAATAGTGTTTCCAGCTGAGCCTCACTCACCAGGCATTAATTTCACCAACTTTTGATGAAAAGAACAAGAACTTACAAGGCACTACCTGGCTGAGTAGAGCGTGGAAGGGGAAAAATACGTAATATCTATATTTCCTGAAAAATTCTTTTTCAGCTTCTATGTCTTTCTTTAGATAACTTCTTCCATTAAAACTACCTGTTAAAAACAGGTATATATGCCAAAAAAATCCCACAAAAACTCATAATATTCCAAGGGCAAGACACATTAAAACGTACTCCCAATTGCTAATACAGTTTATAATTTTGTTTCTACTCAGGCATATATTTCTCATTCTAGCAGTTAGTTAAAACACTAGGTAATTACAAGTTTATAGTTTTTTTTTTTCAGAAAAGTTCCTAAACCATATATAATTCAAAACTTTAACTGTAAAAATAAGAAACATATTGGAATTAAATAACTTTCCCCCCTCCCAAATACGTAAATAAATAAATAAATACATACATACATACATAAATAAATATCTTTCCCAAGGTGAAGTTCTAGTTGAAGTTCTTATCTCTGCAATGTGGGCTGAACAAGTGCAGGCATCTTATTCTGCTGTAAACATAGATATGCTTGATAAAATAAGACAGCAAAAAAAAAAAAAAAATAAAAAGTAAATATAGCCATCTAGAAAACAAAAGAAGAGAACTCAAAGAAAATGTAATAGAAAAAAGAACACAATTCATAATTGTAAGCTCAGGAACCAATGATATAATGAACAAGGGGTATGTTTTCCCTGAATATAAGAGCTCAGTCAGAAACATGTTTTTTATGTTTGGACCCTCAGAATTACACAATATCCCTGCTTAACTAAGATTTTTGGAATTACTGTTCCCTTCATTGAACAATATGGGAAAAATTCTGCTCTTCAACCTTTGAATTTATAAGACTTTGCTTTAGGTTCTGGATGGAAAAAGGAAAAAAAAATCTCATAAGAACAAAATAATCTAAATTTGCACATGTATGTGTCTATTCCAAATTTATATTATTCTAAGGGAATAGAAATTCCAAGCGAAGAAAGTCATGTAAAAATAATATAAGATTGGAAAAATGTACAGAACTTCTACATAAGGATACTTCTAGATCCCATGGTTCATGGGAAACTCCTAGGGGGGGAAAATCAAGGGAAAAAAATGAGTTCAGAATCAAGAACAAAAATATGAAGAAGAAATAATGTACATGATAGAAAGCCAATAGATATAATGCAAAATATAGTACAAATTAAATTGATATTATAAAAGATCTGGAAGATAATCAAAATGATTTCAAAAGTTAAAAACAAAAATTGGAAGAAAGTGGAAAAGGAGGGAAAATTATTTAAAATATATGAGAATACTTAAAACATACAGTCTTTGATATCATAAAATCAGTAAAATAGTAAAATATGATTAGACATAGCTGAATACATAACTGATGAATTGAAAGCTAAATGAAGAAATTACTCATGTGGGAGTTTACACTTGCAAAATTTTTTAAACATTAAAAGACACAGAAGACGCACTTAAAAGAGTGCCTACATATCCCTAAACTTTTTCGAACAGAGGAACCCAATAGAATTAGTAAGTGTAAACATTTAAAAATAATTTTTAACTAATAAAATACTTCAGATATCAGAAAAGACATGAGTGTTCAGATTAAGGAATCATACAAAGTGAAAAGCAGGATAATTGATAATACTTTACCTAAAGGTTTAGGAACTATGGAAACTATGGAAACATAGGTTTCCACAAACCCTATGGAAATGTAGAACACAAATCAGTAAAAATAGTTAAATAATCATAAAAGGAAAAGTTCATCTTTTAAGAGCAAAGAAACATCACATGAATTTGGATGAAAGGAAATGTCTCATCGAAAATAATAGAGGCCAGGGGCACCTGGTGGCTCAGTCTGTTAAGCTTTGCCTTCAGCTCAGGTCATGATTTTGGGGTCCTGGGATTAAGCCCCACTTCCAGCAAACTGATCAATAGGAGTGTGTTTTTCCCTCTCCCTCTGCCCCTCCCCCCATTCCTGCTCATGCTCTCTCTCTCTCTCTCTCAAATAAATAAATAAAATCTTAAAAAAAAAATAAAGGCCAGAAAATAGTGGAATGGTATTTTTAAGTGCTGAGAGAGAATGTTTAGACTTCTGCACCTCGTTAAAATCTTGTTGTGAACACACAATGAAAACAAATTAGAAAAAAATCTGAATTTTCCACTTATAATTATATTAAAATAATTCTAAAGCATGGAAGGATTGTCAGGCAAACAGAAATTTGAGAAAATTTTTGGCAAATATTTAGGTAACTCCAAGTGAGCATTGATAATGACACTAATAATAACATTTAAACTGGAAAGTCAAATTTGGTAACCCAAACTGTAAACAAATTAACAATTAAGGAAGATGAGTCAGAGTTGAAAAGATTAAATCAACCTACATTCTCATATTGTTTAGGTGGTGAGAAGAGATCTTAAATAAATATTGTCTTCGTTAAAAATTTAAATACAACGAATTATACATGAATTATATACATATAATATCCAGTGGGGGTATAAGTAAAACTTAAGTAATTCCATTAATACTATAAAGTTAGGGAAAATATAATATATTCATATTTAAACATGCATACTTAACATATATATGAACATTTGAACATATGAACATATAAAGTCATATATATATATGAATCAAAGAAAAAACAAGGAAAGTGTAAAACCAAAATAAAATTGTAGGAAAATATCTAAATTTGTCAGGCACAATAAACAACACATTTTCCATGCCATTTCAAAGACAAAACTTCTCAAATTGAGGAAAATAAAAAAATCCAGCTCTGTTAACAATGAAAGATCCATCTAAACATAATGAAAGAGAAAGATTAAAGAAAATATAGGAAATTGTTGAATACTTATTGAATAGCTAAGAGAACTATTGTATTAATATTAATTTTTGACGAAATAGACCTTGAGGAAAGATGATACCTATAGTAAAGGAGTTCATTAATTAAGGAGAAAAAAATGATTCAACATAAAATACAAAAGTCTAAATATGTTTTTTACCCAAAATATTGGCCAAAATATATATAAAAAATGGAAATTACAAAAATAATTTTCCAAATATACAATCACAGGATTAGATTTTAAAATAATTTTCTCAAAAAATTGGTAACACCTAAGAAAAATAGCTTCATTGAGTGAATGTGTACAGAATCTTATGTTCAATATAAAGGAATGCATTGTTCTTTCAGGAACTTATGAAATATTTATAAGTCAATCAGGGAAAAGGCCACAAAACAATTTCAACAAATGCCAGTGAATCAATATCCTATAGGTCATAATATCTAGTTAGAAGGTAATAAATTTAGAAATCAATAATAAAAATATAACCAATTCTCAATAAGCTGGTAAAAGAGAGAATATTTGTCAGTAATTTCTACATTAATGAAGAAATAGTGAAAATTATAGAATACATGGGAGTGCATATAACAATAAAAACATTGGATATTTAACCACAGCTAAAAAACCTTATTGGGACATTTATAGACTGTAAAACATGTCTTAGAAAAAAATATTTAAAATTAAGGAGTTCAGTATTTAATAAAAGAAGTTAGTAAGAAAATAATGGTGTAAATTCAAATAAATAAAAACAAAAAAATAGGATAAAAGTCTGAAAAAATTTTAATGCCAAAGGCCAGATATTTAATATTTTAGACTTTGTGGGTTTTACAGTCTTTATTACAACTACTCAATTATACCATTGTAATTCAAAGAAGTCGAGATAATACATGAACTAATTGGGACTTTGAAATTGCTCTATCAGAAAGTAGAGAAATCCAACAGGCTGAATATTGGTAAGTACATAGTTGAACTTGGTAATACCAGCAATCAACTGGATATAATGCACATCTATATATGATTTCATCCAACAACAGCAGAATACTCATTCCTTTCAAGGACACAGGGGACATTCATCAAGAAAGACCATATTCTGAGCCATAAAACACATCCTAACAAATTCAAAAAAGAAAAAAGTGAGAGAGAGAGAGAATCATACAATGTTTATCCACAGACCACAATGGGATTAAATTAGAAATCATATCAGAAAGACAACTGGAAAATCCCAAAACGTGTGGAGATAAAACAACATACTTCTAAATATCATAAGTGTCAGAGGAGAAATCTCAAGAACAATTTCAAAATATTTTGAACTGAATAAAAATGAAGATAACTTAGCTAAAACCTGTGGGACATAGAAAACAGTACTTGGGGGGAAATTTATAGCAGGAACATTATTAGAACAGGAGGATCTAAAATAAATAATCTATGTTCTAACCTTAGGAAACAAGAAAAAAATCAGCAAGTTCAATCCAAAGTAAACAGAAAAAAAGAGATAAAAATAATGATTTAAACAGAAATCAATAAAATTTAAGATAGGAGATCAAAAGAGAAAATCAAATCAGAATCTGGGTACTTGAAAAGATCAATAAAATTGATAAGCCTTTGGCCAGAAAAAAAAGAAAATACAAATTAGCAACATCAGAAAAGGGACATCACAATAAATACTATAAACATTAAAGGATAATAAGGGAATACCACCAATAACTCTATGCTCACAAACTTGATAACCTAGATGAAACAAACCAATTCCTTGAAAGACACATTTTGCCAAAACTCACACAAAAAGAAATAGACAATGTGAATGAGCCTATATCTATTAAATTAAATCAATAACTAATAATCTTCTGACAGAAAACACAACCAGTACTAGATGGGTTTACTACTGAATACTACCAAACACTTAAGGAAGAAACTACCAATTTTCTACACTCTTTTCAGAAGATAGAAGCAAAGAGAGCACTTCCAAACTCAAAATTCTATGGAACCACCATTAAACTAATACCAAACCAGATATTACAAGAAAAGAAAACTACACATGGATATCTCTCATGAATGTAGATGTAAAAATCTTCAACAAAATATTAGTAAACTGAATCCAACAATGTATAAAAAGAATTACATACCATGACCAAGTAGAATTTATTCTAGGTATGTAAGGCTAGTTCAACATTCAAAAACCAATTAATGTAATTCATTGCACTAATTCACTAAAAAAGAAAAATCACATGATCATATCAATAAATACAAAAAAAGCATTTGACAAAATCTAACACTGATTCATGAAAAAAAAAAAAAACTCTCAGCAACCAGGGATAAAAAGGTTCTTCCTCAACTTGACAAAGAAAATCTAAAAAAACCCCAGCTCACATTAAACTTAATGGTGAGAACCTAGATTCTTTCCCAGTAAGATCAGGTAGAAGGCAGAAATGTCCCCTTTCACCTTGTTATTTTTTCAACATTGTACTAGAAGCTCTCACTAATACAATAAGACAAGAAAATGAAATAAAAAGCATACAGACTGGGAAATAAGATATGAAAATTCTTGTGTTTCTTTGTTTACAAGATGACATGAGTGTCTATATAGAAAATCCCAAAGCATCAACAATAGAAAACATCCTCTTGGAACTAATAAATAGTCATATCAAGGTTGTAAGATATAAAACTAATGTACAGAAGTGAATTTTTTTCTATATACCAGCAACGAACAAATGGAATATGAAATTTAAAACACAATACTATTTATATTAGCACTCCCTCAAATGACATTGCTTTTCTATGCACAATGTAAAGAGAATGAGATGACAATCCATAGACTGGAAGAAAATATTTGCAAAAGATACATCTGACAAAGAACTATTATGCAAAATATACAAAAAAAACCTTCTTAAAACTCAACAATAAGAAAACAAACAACTTCATCAAAATATAGGACAAGGATTTCAAGATTTCAATGTTCACTTTACCATAGAGGTGGTACTAGTGTCAAATAATCATAGGAAAATATACTCAACATCATATTTCATCAAGAAGATGCAAATTAAAATAATGTTATACCACTACACATCTTTTAGAATGCCCCAAATCGATACTGACAACACCAGATGCTAACAAAGATGCAGAGCAAGAGGAACTCATTCTCACTCTAGGTGGGAATGCAGGATGGTATGGCAATTTCTTATAAAATGTAACATACTCTTATTATAGGACCTAGCAGTTGTACTCCTTCCTGGTATTTATACAAGTATAAATAGTTTATTTATACAAGTATAACTAGTATAAGTTTATGCATGATACATTATATTTATACAAGTATCAATAATTAATTTATTCAAGTATAATAGTATAAGTTTATACATAATGCATTTGTCCAAACATAATGGAGTTGAAAATTTATATCCACACAAAAGCCTGCACATGTATGTTTATAGCAGTTTTATTCATAATTGCCAAAACTTGTAAGCCACCAAGATGTCTTTCAGTAGGTGAATGAATAAATTAAACTGTTGTACATCAAGGCAACGAAATGTTAAACAATGTAAGAAGAAATGAGTTATCAAGCCATGAAAAGACATGGAGGCAACCTGAATACATAGTAGTAAGGGAAAGAAGCCTGTCTGAAAAGGCGACATACTATACGATTTCAAATATATGGCATTCTGGAAAAGCCAAAGCTATGCAGACATAAGAAAGATCAGTAGTTTCCAGAGGTGAGATGGGGGATGAATAGGAGGAGCACAGGATATTTTTAGAGCAGTAAAAAAGTCTTATCAAAATATCATAGTTATGGAAATATGTCATTATACATTTGTCCAAACCCATAGAATGGACAAGACCTAGAGTGACTACTGTCAACTATGGACTTTTAGTAATTATGTTTCAGTGTAGGGTTATCAGTTGTAAAGCATGTACCACTCTGGTTGGAACTGTTGATAATCAGGGAGGCTATGCATGCATGGAGGTAGAAGGTACATGGGAAACCTCTGTACCTTCCCTTCAGTTTCCTGGGAATCCCAGACTGTTCTCTACTGCTCCAAACACACACACACACACATACACACACACACACACACACACACACACACACACAGGGTTATAGACCAGTCTTTTAAAAAAGGCAAATGTTTCCTTAGCTATAGTCAATAATGTGTGTGCCATGTGCTTGATTCTGGTTTATAAAGAAACACAGGAAGCCCCTCTTGACCCCTAGCTAAAGTCATTTCCTTCCCTAACTATGCCTTATTGCACTGGATGATATTAAGTTTCATGTGGCTAATACTATTACTATCAATAGCAAAGTATCAATGACAAGAATAAATAGTGCATGCTTGGAAACTAAAAATGGTTTGTTGCTTTATGGTTCAAAATGTTATCCTTCCAGATGGAGCATTTCATTGAATTTTGTTTCTCAGGAAATTTGGTAGAATTGAAATAATTCTGTCATTTGAAAGATGGAGGGAGAAAAAAGGAAACGGAAGGCAACTCCTAAGAGTATGCATTATTCGAAAGGCATTCGTTTTCTCTGGATACAAATAATGTCAGTGATATTGATTCTAGGGTTTATGCTATGGAATTTTCAACAGTGGCTAGTCATGAAGGCCGGGTATGGGAGCAAAGAGAGAAATGAAATACCATTCAAGCCCTGTGAGCAGATGATCCTCTTTGAAAGCTGTTGCTACTAATGACAGAATCCGAGTCAAGACTGCTAGCTAATGAACTAAATAGGTGGTTATTGGTTTTGTTTTGTAGGCTTTTAATGAAATAGTTTGCCATCATTCAGGCATAAACAGATTTTCTTACTCCCAGGATAGACTCTGGTGCTGCCCATAAAGCTATCACATTTTTAATGTAGCACTTATAAATATTACACCCCTGTATTCTGTACACATCTCACCTCAAGTGTGACACGACACATGGTATCTTTAATCATCCCGATCCCATTTCCTGTCTATCTTCATTGATTATTTCTCAAAATGAGAGAACATGATGTCGTATTACATACAGGTGTTTCCAGTGAGTTCTTCCGGTAGTACAGGGAGGAACGGATGTGGACGAGATGGGGATTTTTACGTGGATATGAGAGAGGGAATTTTTGTTTTTACCCAGCGTTGTTAAGAGTATAAATTAACGCGTCAATCAAAATTTTATTTTCTACCTAGGACAGAAAGAAAAAAAAATCGACTTGTGTGTCTTCTCAAGCACTTTTCTTTTCATTGCTCTCGCTGTTCTGGCACTTGTCAAAATTTGGTTCAGAGTAAATACTGTTTTGCTTCCCTGTTCAGTATTATCACTCTCCCTCCCAAACACACACAAACACAGTACGTCGGTTCAAGTGAGTTAAGCCGACAACTATCTACAGGAGATATTTTCTTACCTTTGTTTTCCTTCTGCCAAATATTTTGGGGGTGCCTCCTCTATGTTCAATAGTGACCAGGTGGATACTTCCTCTGCTCTGGAAATGGGCAGATGTTAAATCCCTAAACTGACCTCTTGCCTGGGTACCAAATATGCCACAAGAGCACAATCTAGTCTCCTGCCTCAGGGCTATTGAGAAACCTGTCTAATTCATGGATAGTTTCCAGGCTCCATCCACTAACAGCTGTTGTTCATATGATTCATCTTCTATCAAGCTTTTCTATCTTAATTCAGTCTTATAGCTCGTGTCCATTTTAACTGGTAACCTCTTCTGCTTCTATTGTGCATACTTTTTTTCAGACTCATTCTTCTTAAGCGAAAATAAGACATGTAATTGCAGTTACTCAATTTCTTAGCATTATACCAATACCATATAATCATACCATCATATACCAATACCATCATCAAAAGAGGAAGTTCATGTCATCAGTAGTAACACTTTATTTATCTTAAATTTTAAAGCAGAGAAAAACTTACAGTGTACTATCCCATAGACCCCCCAAACTGTGACTTTTATATATGGATAAACTAAAGCCCCTCAGTTTTAATGTGAAATACTGATATTAATCCATGTATCCTCAGGCCAATGCTGCTCTTTGTGTAAGTCTTTGGTTCAACTACCTACATGAAGTTCATTCCTTCTTTCTGAACAAGTCAAAGCACTATATTAGGCACTGAAGTAGGTAATAGCAAGCAAAGAAAACCACATGGTTTCTTCCCTCATTGCACCCACAGTCTGATGGGATAGACAGATAATAATCAAAAAGTCACATAAACAGATAAAATTACAATCACAGCCACCGACCAGAAGTGTAAATATAGCATGTGATGAGAGCCTCTATTAAGAAAATTTGACTGCATCGGTTAGATTGGAGAGAAATGGTCTGGAGAAGTAAAATGTAAACGGTGAGATTAATCAACCAGGTGAATAAGGATAGGAAAAATATTTACGACAGATGAAATAATCTGTGTAGAGATTCTGCAATGAAAGACTAGGCAGAAAACTAGAGTTGAGGATGGTGGAAGCAAGGCAAAAAGCAGACAAATGCAGTTGGTGACACAAGGAGAGATGACACCATGCTGCCTTTTAGGACAAGCGAAGGTTTACTTTGTTCCAAAGACAGCAGAAAACCATGCAGGGGCAAGGTCTCAGAAGGTCTGCTGTGCTGACCTAGGTTGACCCCAGGTTCCCTCACCTGAATGTTACTCTAGTCTCCTCAGGCTCCCCTCCTTCCTCCTTATTCCTCTTCAGGTCTATTCTCAGCAGTGGCCAGAAGGATTGATTTAAACTCAGGTCAGATCAAGTTACTCGTCTGCCCACAGTCAATTACTAACATCCTGTCTTTCCCAGAATAGCATCTAAAGTCCATCTGCTGACCTTAAGGCCCCGATGACTGTGGTCATGGCTACCTCTCTAAACTCCTTTCCCAACCCTCTTTCTCCTGGTTCTCTCTGTTACTGCCTGTGACTGTTCCAGACCTCTTCAAGCACGCTCCTGCCTTGGTGCTTTGGCACTTCCTGTCCTCTAGACTGGACTTTTCCCTAGAATGCACATGACTTACTCCCTCAACAGAAGGTCTGTCCAGACCACACTCACTAGGGGGGTCTTCCCCAACCTCCCCATATAAAACAGCCACTACTCTCCCCTATCACTCTCTATCGCCAACCTCAGTATTATTCTCTTCATTACTGTTACCTGACATATTACATCTACTGGTTTTTTTGTTTGGGTCAGTCTGCTCCCACTACAATGGAAGTCCTTTGAGATCGGAGATTTATTTACTGTGTTACCTCTAGTGGGTAGAAAAGTATCTGACACATAGCAGGTACTACATAAATATTTGTTGAATTAATGAATAAATGAAAGGATAAATCCAAAAGACTGTGGGATATTCATCACCACAATATCTCTACCCATCAGGTACTTTCCAATTCTTCTAAGTGAGGACGTTCCCTTGTATGCAGACAGCATAGAGATATATTAAGGTCATTCATCATGAGCCATCTTTAGTTCTGCTTATTCTCTAAAACTTCCTTTCAATATTTGGCAATCTTTTCCTTTAAATTCCTAATAAGCCTGATCATCTTAACCAATAATTTATCTGTGATTACACATGGTCTTTTGCTCCTTCTGAGTAGTTTTCATCCACTGAACCCAAGTGTTAGTAATTTGACTATATTTATTCAAACTTCCTATCCTTTCCTTTCATGTATGGTTGTCAATGTAATGTTATTTAGCAAGGGGTAAATACATACTTGTCACTTGATAAATACTACCTATCACTCTTAAGTAGAAACAGGAAACAACAATTTATCAAAAAAGTGTTCAATTTTAGTTGAGGCATAACTTTTATGTGATGGAATAGTGGATGTGGACATGGAAAGATAAGTTGGATGCTTTAATATTCTGTTGAAAAATGTATAATTTTTCTCTATAAAAATGAGAAGACATTGGTTATTTCAGATCAATGGAAAGGCATGGAAATACTAGTCTTCAGAAGAATAACTCCTGCAGTACTCTTAAGGCTAATTGGTTAGAATACAAAGAGAAACTGGTTGATTCAAAGGCCATCAAAGTTGGTCATGCTGAACCAGGCCACTGGCAGTAGAAATAGAAGAGTCATATTTTTGATGTTCCTCACTTTTATTCAAGCATTTACTAACTGGGATTGATGCTGTACCATGCTAGCTGTTAAGATTACAAAGATGTGCTTTGAGTTTCATGGACATACCATTAAAATCACTTCATTATCTACACTTTTCTTTTCAGTCCAAGAATTCCAGTTCCTATTTACAATGTCATGATGCATATTCATTAAGACTAACAAAAGTAATTTACATATCATTTTGCAATTTAAAAATAGTCCTCATGTGCGTTGTTATTTGATCTGGAAAGAATGTTAGAAAATAAGCTCAGTGGGAAATTCCCTTCAGTTTTCAATAGGAAAACTGTAGGTCAGATCCTTCAACTAGCCCAAGGTTACACAAACAGCTGCCTGTGGATTCAGAATTGAACCCATATATCCAAGTTCCAAACACAATATGGTTTTCGTTAGAATTTTGCTTCATGTATTCTAAAGTTCATGTGAAAGTATTTTTTTTCCTCTACTGATTCCACTTCAGTTGTCTTCTCCAGAACCTACAATTTATTGACTAATTTCATTAACTAATTTGTTATTAGTTATATAAGAGATACCAAATATGCTGAGTTATATTATTTTTGTGATATAATTGCCAGATTGTAAATACCAAAATTAAAAACAACAACAACAAAACTAGGCTTTCTCTTACCAGTTCAAAGCTTTTGTTTCTGATCTTTTATTTAAAAACTAAGAAAGAAAGGTATTTTAAAGATGTGTATTGTGTAAATAAAATTATATAATCTGTTGGTTTAAAATTTTAAAGTGAAAATGTAGACTCTCTAAGTTTGTGTATACATTTTAAACTTTTTATTTTGTTCGAAAAATTCTCACAATATGAGAAGCTAACAATTAAACTAGATGAAATAGTAAAATATCAAATTCTATTAGAAAACATTAAACTAGAAGCTATACCTCTCATCATTTTTGGTCTGTGATGTATAATATTTACTATAGCAGAAAGACAAATCAAACTATGAGTATAAACTGACTTGAATTCCAGATATTTGTGAAAGTAGATGTCAGCTCATTATTACAGGTTTTATTCATTTGTTTGTTTGTTTTAAAGAAAGATCATACTTAACACCTGTACCTTGGTTTTTAAATAACTTTTCAAATAAAGGAAACAAGGGCTCTCTGGAGAAATGGCTGATTCTAAGGCTGAGCCTGGAAATATATAAAACAGGAATCTTGTAGTAACAGATAGTAAGAAAATATTCAAGTAAACAAAAAGTTGGGGACATAATAAATGTACACAAGAACCTGACAGGAAGAGCTCCCAATGGGCAAAGCTAGGATAATTTGAGCAACAAAGGAAATAATGTAGTATTGTAATGTAACCCAATTATAAAATAAGCATGATGAGACTATACTGATATAAATAAATAAATCAATGGAAGAGGGTACAAAACTTAAGTTAACTTTTTCCTTATTCCTCCAGATTATAGCTTTCTATATACAATACAAATTAAAATTTAGAAGAGAATGGAAGTAGGAACACCATCCTATGATGCTAATGAAAACATAATTGGGAGCGGAGATGGGAACATCAGAAGCAGTTCATATCGGAGAATGAACACCTACACCTTCCTAAAAGACTATGTTAGAGAAATGGGAAATTCGAACTGTTAGAGAAGGTCCAACAGATGATTAACATGAATTAGTGATTATTAGACATCACAGCCTTATAGTAGAAGAAGTTTAGGAAGACAAGTTTCTCATTGTGACATAAACAGTAAGGAGAAGCAAGGACACTTTATATGCTGTGTGAGTAAGGATCAGTTTATATGTTGTCAAATGATGAATACATCTCATGCCATTCAGAGATGAGTAAACAGAAAACAAGAGCTGCATTAGGCCTTTGAAATAATAGTGAACAAAAAGAGAAAATAAATACGATTCCAGATGATTTCACCAAAGAATGCCTTTCTGAAGAGCATATCACTAAAAGTGATATGCTATAGGAATCTGATGAAACTTTGAGAAGATTTATATGCCTGACATCATGAAAATTGTTGGCATAGAATATAATCATATAAATTGAAGAAACTATAAAGAGATAAAAAGGAGTTGAAATTAGATAATGTTTTTTTTTAAGATTTTTTTTATTTATTTGACAGAGAAAGAGATGCCCCTAGATAATATGTTTAGAAGAAATTAAGAAAATAATAAAGGGGAAGTTAAAATAGAGTAACATACATATTATTTTCACCCACAACAGCAAAAGACAGAAGTAAATGAGAAGAAACAGTAATCAGCAAAGTAATGGAAACCTTGGACTCCCCCAGAAAATGAGGAAAAACAGGGATTAAAGAACCAGAAATTTAATGATACATCAGTAAAACAATTGGAAGAGAAACATTATTCAAAACATACTGAAAACACTTTTTTCCTGAGCTGATGCAAAGCTTTAGTGTGTGGATTAAGAAATTCATAAAGCATCATCAAACTTAATATAACAATAACATCATCAATCCATGGCCTGGAGAATTATTTGAATTTTAAGAGAAAATAAAAAATTAATCTCTCAAGCATCCAGTCAGTGAAAACATAGTACTTACAAAGGAACCATATTCAGAATGATTAAAAACAACAAATACATGAAGCAAGGAATCTATAAAAGATGATGAATTTGCAAATTTCACTGTTCAGATGATGAAGATGAATCTACAGAATTTTAGAAGACAGAAACTGAATAGAAACCATACACAGGTATTCACATAGAAGAATCAAAATGATTTCATTCTACTTCTATTGATAAAATAGCTTTGAGGCTTGAAGCAAATAATTTGATTCTGCTTGTCTCTACTTTCTCCACTTATGAAACTTTGCCACATCTAAGGGATGTCAAAGTACTAATTAATATTTTAAAGTCCCATGAACATGCTGACTCTTTTCTATTTTCCAGAGTATTCTATTCAGGAAGGCTCTGACATCATGAGTTACCTAGCCCATATCCCCTACTCAAAATTGTCCCTCCAAAGACTGTAGACTGTTGCTATTTGATTGTCAGTTTTCTAGTTCAGGCAAGAATACTTCCATTGATCTCATTGGTATTCAAATGATAGGACACAAAATAAAAGCTATGAAATATTCTTGATTTTTTTGGCAAATGAGTTTTGCTTCTACAAAGTCTTTAAAACAGCTTTTCTAAGTTGAAACTGTATAATGTATTCATTGACTTCTTCTATGTTGCCTCCTGACTCACCACCAGCATGCTCCCAGGCTGGTGTTTTCTCAATGTCATGAAAAAAAAAATCTTTGCTATTTTCACACCTGTGTTCATCTGATGTTGAAAGATTCCTTTAAAAATACTCTTTAATAAATCAATTTGAGAAACATATGTCCATTCTTGTATAATTTCTGGGAAGGAATGTAAATCAAACAAACGTGCAAAAAAGCCATATGATTACAATTCATACCATTCTGAGTCAGTTTTTTGTTCTACACAAAGATAATGCAAAATCTAGGCTGTTGAATGAGGCTCCATAGCTGCCATAAGACAAATTTTTAATGAAAACTCCATAAATTTTAAGATCTTCAGAGAATCAAATGGGAGGACTTAAGAGAAAAGGAAAGTGCTATTTTCCAAAATGATTTCAAGAATGTATAAATGACTTACATAGATGAAGAATTCAAAAAAGCATTCAGAGGTGATCAGGAAATTAACTAATCATGCTTTTTTTTCTAGATATCTTTATTAATCTCTGGGACCAGCGCTAATTAGAATTAGTTTGATTTTATATAGCTCTGTGTTTATAATCTTAATAAAAAATACTTTGGTAAATGTTTTTCTATGTTGCCAGTTATTTTTAAGTGTTTACATGTATTAACTCATTTAATAATTTCATTAGCCCTGTAAAGTAGGTGCTCTTACTATCATGAGCATTTTTGCAGAGCTTCTGTAAATTAAATCATGCCCAGGGCCCCATAAGGTTAGTACATGGTTAAGCCGGGAGTTTAAAACTGAATAGTCTGGCTCTAGAATGCCATTAACACAACACTTCACTGCCTTCCTGTAATATAATGGAAATGCCAAATAAGCATTTAATTTCTCAACTCCATATTCCTTATTAATTTCATTTAGAAACTTGAAGACTGGATGCCAAAATATCTAGTTTTATAAATCTAGTTATTGCTAGCATCTTGAGAATTTAACCTCATTATTGTGATCCTTATCTTTCAATATCAGACTCTTGACTTTTTAAAGCAAAAGCATCATGTTTTCCATTGCTTCAGTTCCTATTGTAACTTAGAGGAAAACTTTCACAGATTTTTGATCCTCTGAAAGATAGAAGACTACTTTCAAATTCCTCTTGCAAGAACCCATTTGGATGGCATCAATCTTGAACTCCCAATGGATTGGTACCTCTGTGAAAGGAAAAATGGCGGCATCTATTATAAATCTAAAGAGAAACTAGGAAGAACTTCTGTTGGCAAGTTAACCCATTATTGCCATTAAACATACCCTGGTGTTATGGTATCTCCTAGGGCAGTATACTGTATTGAAATTTGCTACTGCTGCTGGAATTAAATCCTGCATGTGACTGATGGACATTTTACTTGAGGTAACTGCATTCACCAGATCTAGGCACCTTTTCAAAATCCTTATTTGTTGGTGATTACTGACCTGGGGTTGGTCGGCAGCCTCTCAGAAGTGCAGTTTTTATTAGCCTGACGTGACTGCTGAATAACCCAAACTCCCCTTTATATTACGAAGACCTTGCCCTTCCATGAATCAACCAGGAACTAACTATGGGTCTGCGTGGCTTCGGTGCATGATGCTGACTCATGATTTCACAAGCACATTTTTTTTGGAGAATGCATGGGAAGTCATTTCTGATCACTGTTTCTATGCAAATCAGAAGTGACTGAAAGGAAGAACAGAATATTTCTGAACAGGCAATGATCAAGATGAGTTTCAGGATCAGTAGACTGCACCAACTCCTGAACTTATGTTATTCAACCTCAGGTGGTAGATCCATCTGGAATTGTGTGGGTATCCTCCTATATTCTATTGAATATCAGCATGTTTCTCTATACCCTACTTGCTAGGCCATTGAGTGAAGAGGTAGAAGTAACTTCCTTCCCAAGCTTTTAAAGAGCATTTTTCTTCTGTTTTGTTTTAGAGAAGGAGAGAGAGCGAGCATGTGAGCAGGAGGGAGGGGCAAAGGGAGAGGCAGAGAGAGAATCTTAAGCAGGCTCCACACACCACTTGGAGCCCAACACAGGGCTTGATCTCATGACCCTGAGATCATGATCTGAGCCAAAATCAAGAGTTGGATGCTTAACTGACTAAGCCACCAGGCACCCCAAAAAGCATGTTGAAGTAAGATTTATCAAAAATAAAAATCAACTTCATTCAAAATATATGTGTCAGGTAAAATGTTAACTATATATCAGTTGAGAGCTTACACTTTAGATGTTTTTAGTTTTTATATTTTTTCTTTAATTTTTTTCAATACTTTTTAATTTAATTAAGCTCTATTTATATGAAAGTTGACTAAAAATACAAAAATATTTTAAAAAAGGGAACAAAGGGTGAATGTGGCCAGAGCATGATTTTGTGAAGAAAAATAAAAATAAAATTTACAAGTTTATCATTTGTAATAATGAAAGTAGCAATAAAGCTACAAGCTAAACAGCATGAAGAAGGACCCCATGGAATCTCCATGAGTCTATTATCTGCTTAAAGAGGCAAAGAAAATGGCCATGTATAGTTCATGAAATGTATTACAGCATGTTGGCCATATGCTGTTTGTTAAAATTCAAATTATGAGATTCATTAGAAAACCAGAAGTAAGGATAAAGGAAACAGAATCCTAGATAAACAGTAGTCTGACAGATAATTATCACTACATAATACTTGACATTTCTTTTTTTCTTCCCTCTCTCCCACCGGTCCTATTCTCTGACTATGCTGAATACTGTGTCTAAACGTTCTCCATAAAAGAAGCTAAAAAAAAAAATACAAACTTGAGATGATTACCTTTCATTTAGGACCAAAAGATAATAATTTCTTTATTTGACCTAATTTATATTGAGAACTAGGTCCTACAAACACCTCTTAGGCAGTGTTTGTATGCTCTAGGACTGGGCTCCTAAGTGCAACAGATTTTCTTTATTGATGGTTTCTAATTTCTCATTGAAGAGGACAGGGTTGGCAGGATTAGAGTAAAAATGACTAATTCCCAAAACTTCGTTCAGCTCTTTTTAAGGTCTTGGGTTGTGCTGTCTGGGATGGTAGCCACCAGTCAAATATAATTATTTATATTTAAGTCAATTAAAATGAAGCAAAATTAAAATTCAGTTCCACCATCACACTAACCACATAAAATGTTCAGATACAGACACACAACATAGCTACCACTGCAGTAAAGTCTGTTGGACAATGTTGGTCTTGGAGACAAACTGCTATGTTCAGAAATGTTTCTTATTTGCAGTGGACTTTTTTTTTTTTTGAGATTTTATTTATTTATCTGACAGAGAGAGAGAGAGAGAGATCACAAGTAGGCAGAGAGGTAGGCAGAGAGAAAGGGGGAAGCAGGCTCCCTGTTGAGCAGAGAGCCCGACATGGGGCTCGATCCCGGGAACCTGAGATCATGACCTGAGCTGAAGGCAGAGGCTTAACCCACTGAGCCACCCAGGTGCCCCTGCAGTGGACATTTTTTAAAAATTTACTCCAAAAAGACTCTGGAAGCATCTCTTGACCCTCTTTTCCTAAATTAATACTCTATTCTTAGGATGGTTTCTTTTATTGAAGAGATCACACTATCATGTGTGGATTCACTTATGTGCCTTATAGCCCTTTACTATATCTAAATTAATGCCATCACAGAGAATAAGATGCTACTGCAAATAACACTGTCACATTCTCATTGTGGAATAAGCTGTCATCCAGAATAAAGTTACTTGTGTCCTTAAACTACTAGATTTTTCTTCTCATCTTATTTGAGGATGAAGCTTTGGAAGATTGAGCCAAGATAGCATCATTCAAATATACCTAGATTCAGTTTTGGTGTTCATTTTATTTATTCATTTATCTATTTATTTCTTTATTCATTAAATTTTAATTCCAGTGAAGGTAACATACAGTTTTATATTAGTTTTAGATGTACAATATATGGATTCAACAGTTTCCTATATTACCCAGTGCTCATCAAGATAAGTGTACTCTTAGTGTCCATTCTCGTATGTAAGATACACTAATTACTCAGAAGCTAACAGGGAATCTTAGCTATTCACCTATATATACATTATGCTCTGTGTAGAACAAATAAACACGTTGGAGCTCAAAGTCTGTCTCTTCCTAGGGCTCTATTTGATTGAGGTTGTGTTTTGAGCACATTATTCTGGACCCACAACCAGCTCCAAATTACCAGTCCAGCTTTGGGTGCAGGTGTGTGCATGTAAGTGAAGGTAGGGTGGTCATAGTTCTTCATTGACTGATAAAATTATGATGATTATAATTAACCTATTATTGGATTTCAAAACTATCTGATAGTACTTGGGAATGCAGAATCATGGTTGGTCAACTTTCTTCAGCCTCCTTTGAAAAGCTTATAAATGACAGATGTAGAATAATAATGTTCTCATAATTATCTCATTCCATTCTTCTAACTTTTCTATTTCATGCTTACCAGCCACCAGGTATCATGCAAGAATCTGGAAGTACAGAGCTGAGTGACACGAATGTTTTTATTCTTTTCAGTAACCAACCTGTTAACATTACTTCTCTCCCCAAACTATTCTTTCCAAGATTGCCAGCCATCATCTACCAAATAAGGTGAGGGGTTTTTTTTTTTAGCCTTTATCTTGCTTGCTTGAATTATGCAGCATTTTACATAGCTATCCACTCTTTACCCCTTTGAAAATTCTCTTTTCTTGTCCTCCATGGTTCTGCTACTCAAAGTGGAGCCAGCAATGAACTGTGGGCCTGAAAAGTCTTTGCTACCAGTCCATAATGAGCCAAGGATCTTGTGCCAGAATGGAAATCAACTATTTAGCTGATTTCTTTCTTTTTTTTTTGGTAGCAATACTATCTTGATGAAGAAATTAGTGTGTTGATTTAATTCTAGTACTTGCTTTTTATCTCATCATAGACTGGGAATCTCAGTAGTACTTTCTATTCTAGGATCATTTCCTAATTCCTTGGTTGTTTTGTTTTCTCCCTCTCGATGATAGCTTTTTATATGTGTGTGTATATATACACACATATATATATATATATGCCTTCTCTTAACCATTAACTTCTCCTAAGGTTCTTAAACCTACACATAGAGAGAAATAATGAAAGCTCAATACTTGATATTCTATACTTGTTACCTTGTTCCCCTTCCTAATTCAAAAAATGTGTATGTGTATGTGGAATGAGATGGATGGGTATGCATCAAGTCATATATGTAAACCGATGCTCACCTGCAAGATTTTAAGTTTTAAGGCGTAGATGATTGGTCATTAAACAGCCTTGGATTCATTAAGTTAGACCTCAATGTTCTCCATTCTTCTAGAACCCCAGTTTCTAGAGCATATGTTGGCATGAGAGATGCCAGATTAATGAAACAGTGAATCAGCAAAGGTGTTCTTAGACTTGATGTCTATTTCCAGAATGCCACCTCCCCACTCTACCCTACCCCAAGATAGTTAACAAATGTTTCTTTCTATCTTGCCTATATGCACTTTGGAACCCTCATTAAAGCAAATATGTTATTTGTAAGGTGTGAAAAGTTCCAACTTTGCTATATCTCAAGAACCAGATTAATAAATCCTTCCCAAGGGAAATGTTCATTTTAACTTTTGTGCACTTTTTTCTCTTCCATATTGTACTTTCCTATTAGAATTTGTCATACTCTAATTGAATATTTTCTTTACATATCCCATATCCTCCCCATAATTTTCATACCCAGGGAACAGATTGAATGAAAGATAATTAACTTTTTATTTTGCCCCTATTATATTTCAGTTATCTTACATACATGACTGACTTTCATCTTCTGCCCACTCTCTGGGTGAGATATCATTATTCTCAATGCTTCAGATGAAGAATTTCAGACACAAATTATTTTGCTTGAATAAGAACTAGCAGACTCATGATTCATACCAGTTTAGTTTAGAGGTTCCAGGTTTTTTTCGTTGTTTGTTTGTTTAAATATTGGTATTTCTAAGATTCTGTAAAATTTATAACAATTATTTGAACTTTATTATAAATTAATGTGGCAAAAATGAACAAACAAAAGTGATCTGATAAAAATAATGTACTACTTAGGGGACCCCTGGGTGGTTCAGTAGGTTAAAGCCTCTGCCTTCGGCTCAGGTCATGTTCTCAGGGTCCTGGATCGAGCCCCACATCAGGATCTCTGCTCAGCAGGGAGCCTGCTTCCCCCTCTCTCTGCCTGCCTCTCTGCCTACTTGTGATCTCTCTCTCTCTCTGTCAAATAAATAAATAAAATCTTTAAAAAAATTTAAAAAAAGAATAATGTACTACTTACATCAAGTAGCCAACTTTAACCATTGGATGCTCAGGTCCCTTAAATATCTTTGAAGACATTAATAATTAAAATATATATGTCCAAATATATATATTATCACCAAAGCCAAATAGCAATGGATAAATCTGTGGAGTCAGAAATATCTGGCAAATATATCTCCACAATTTTGTAGATTCTGGAATTTTCTGAGTTCTGAGTAGTTACTGGTCCTCTTAATCTTTCCTAATTTTCTTTGTCCATCAACTGACACTAGAAAACTTAATCATACTTCAAACGTCAGGTTTTTTTTCCATTTATTTATCCAGCCTAAGCCAATTCTCACCTAGGTGGTTGTTTTACTGAGATTTATCTCTCATAGTTTGTTTTGGAAGTAATAATTAGTCTCTGTTACTCTAGGCTTTTTCCCAGAGTAATTCACTGATGGCATTTAGGGCGTAACCATAGCTACTAAACATCCTGAGAGTCAGGGGCAGGGGGAACGTTGGTTTGTCTTTGGGCACAGAAATTTCCTCAGTGGAAACTGGTTATCAGATTAGTAAAAGCCTGTTTGAGTTGCTCCCAAAAACGCGTGCATGGAATGGGCCTGAGGGTTTACAGAGCTAACGTGATCCCTTTGATTTTACATTGCCAAAGTGTTTCTGCATAGAAATCTTTGAGTTAACTAAATCTGCTGAGTGAATTTGTCTACAAAAGAAAAGTCATTAACAATAAAGTTGGAACCCAGAATGTTATATTGATTCTTCAAAGTTTTATTTGAGAATCTGATAAATCTCCTATTTAAATCATATTAAATATTCTCCCAAAAAGTATACATTTGTTCTAATTAGAGTTTTATTTTAGGTTAGGAGGAAAAAAATAAGAGATGACTCCTTAAAACTTTTGAATGCATAAAACATAAGGTTTTATTATCCCAAAGAGAGACATTCTATTATGCAAATATATTAATTCAGTTGCTAGTATGGAGACTTTAAATAGAAATAAGTTTAAATAAGGAATTTTATGTTAAGGGATTACTGAGTAAAATAATGAGCTATTTGGTATTGCTTAGGTTGCATATAGGTTTAAAAAGATCTTTTTAATATATATTTGTTTGTGCAAACCATGTTCTATGACTACAAATTCTTCCAATTGCTCTAGAAATAGGAATCATCATTCAGAGCTAAAGTAAGCAAACAAGCATAAACATTGAACCTGAAAATGTGTTTGACATAATGTGCTTATTTTGAACCAAAGTTGCCCAAACTGTTAATGTGGAATGACAGAATAAAACTTTAATAAGGTCTATGTTATTTATCAATATGTGGGTGCTGATTCCATTTCAAGTTTTATGAAGATAAAATTTGTGTGTGTGTGTGCATGCATGTATATAAGTAAATGTAGAGATAAAATATATATAAAATCTCTATACATACATATAATACATACTTATGTAATATATAGATTCACATCTCCACATGTAAAGTAAGGGGAGGGAGGGAGAAATGGGTGACCAAAAAAAAAATGAATCTCTCTAACATTGGCCAATTCATTTTTATGAATACATATTTTATAGGAATACATTTTTTTAAAGATTTTATTTATTCATTTGATACAGAGATAGAGGGATCGCAAGTAGGCAGAGAGGCAGGCAGAGAGAGAGGGGGAAGTAGGCTCCCTGCTGAGCAGAGAGCCCGACATGGGGCTCGATCTGAGGATCCCGAGATCATGACCCGAGTCGAAGGCAGAGGCTTTAACCCACTGAGCCACCCAGGTGCCCCTATAGGAATACATTTTAAACTCTTGTTTTCTTCAAAAATTCAAGAACATTTTAAACCTTGAAATATGAGAACCAACACTAGCAGAGACATTTGTTATTTCTTTTTGACCACTTGATATCTTTGAACGCCCTTCCTCATTTTGGGAAATTTCTCACATATAAGTAATACACACCTCACCAAATTAGAAGCGACCCATCGTCTCCATGTCCCCTCCAGCTATTTAGACCTGCATCCGACAGGAGCTTACCCAACCAGACCACGCTTCAAGCAGTGAAGCAAGTATACAGATTCGTCTCACAAGGACAATGGCAGGAATGGACATCTGTGTATGGGTCACAGCCACTGGGGTGCCAGCCATCACAGCTAGGTGCTGGTGCAGAGATCAGAACAAGGGAGTCTCTAACAAGGCAGTCTGCCTAGAAATTCTTATGTGTGCCTTATATTTCTTGTAAACCCTTTTATTGGAAACTAAAATAGGTTCTAGTATTTGCTTCTAGGAACATTGAGTGGCACGCTGCTCCAACCCCTGTACTCTCTCACCTACTTAAGGACCTCGCTTAAGGACCTCTCCTTTCTCTCTGCCTTTCCATCAGCTTTTCTTCTCTTTTCTGATCTTTCTTGGCAGCACACATATGTTCTATTTTTTTCTCCCATCTTAAAAACTTCCTTAAAAACCATCATAGTTCTGTGCTAAGCTTCTGCCTCTATTATCTTTCTCCTTTTTCAGGAAGATTCTTAGGAGTTTCATATATACTCACGCTTTTTAATATATCTCCTTCCATTCCCTCCTGAACCCACTTCGATCAGGCTTTTTCACTGAAACTGCTCTTTTCAAAGTCCCCACTGGCCTCTACAGTACTAAACCAACCTTCTCATTGTTAAGGTGTACTGTGCTCTTCCCTTGCTCCACCTACCTATAGCATGCTCTGAAACTGATGGCTCTCTCTTCCTTAAAACACTTCCTTTGCCTGCAGGGCAGCGTATGCTCCTAATTTTTGTTCCTCTCAGCTGCTCCTTTTCTTCTCCTTCTTCCCTCTCTTTTTTCTCCTTCTTCTTTCTTTCTCCTTCTTTCCTTCTTCTCCTTCTCCTCCTCCTCCTCCTCCTCCTCCTCCTCCTCCTCCTCCTCCTTCTTCTCCTCCTCCTCCTCCTTCTTCTTCTTTCCATCCAGACATTTAAATTTTGGAGTGGCCAGGGTTCAGTCCTTGTAACTCCATCTTTTATGTGGATGCTCATTTGGCTTCATGGTTTTAAACACTAGCAAGCTCATCCCTTTCCCTTGAACTCAAGACTTGCAAGGCTACCTGCCTTTCAACATGTCCTCTTGGAGGGCTAATAGGCATTTCAAATATAATATGCAGCAAATTGGAATTCTGATGCTTCCCACTCCTAATAGTCCTACTCTTCTAAGTTTTTCCATTTCAATAACAAGCAACTCAATTCTTTTTGTTGCTTAAGTCAAAATATTAGAATCATCATCGATTCCTCTATTTCCTCCATATATCATGTCCAATTGCTTGGGAAACACTGTCATTATCTTCAGAATACGTCCAGGATCTGAGCGGTCCCCATCACTTCTACATTTACTTATCTGGCTCAAGCCATTATTACCTTCCATGTGGATTATTATAGTAGTCTCCAAACAGATCTTCATTCTTAACTCCTAAACCCGTTTTCCATGATCTATTCTCAATATTGCAACAAAATAATTCTTAACATATTCTATATCTGCTTAAAAGTTTCCAATGTTGAAGTCCTTATAGTGGTTCATTTGCTTAAATGTTTTCTGGCAACATTACTTTTCACACCTTATCTCTGAGTGATATCTTCTCAGTAACTCACGTCATTTCAGATTACCTTCTTTCATGTTCCTTGAACACTGCAGACACACCTACATCTCAGGACATTTGGCTTCTGGTTTCTTCAGACTCTTACCTCTTCCCCAAATGGCGGCATGTGTGTTACCTCACTTCCTTAATGCTTTTGCTTAAATTTCCCCTTCTCAATGAATCTTCTGGCCACTGTAACCAAAATTAGGAGCCCTTTCTATATCTCATATATTATTGTCTAACATTTATACTCTGTGGAATATTATTGTTCTCTTTCACTAGCACATGACTGCATAAGAATAGGACTTTTCTTATGGCTTGTACATAATAGGTTCATAAGGTGACCAATGCCTCCCAGTTTGCTTAGGGCTTATACAAGTGTATAAGTTTACAACCAGAAGATGCATATTCCAGGAAAACTCTGAGTTTCAGGCAAAGTGACACAGTTGTTCACATTAGTTCAATAAAAATTTGTCAAACGAAAGAATGAGAATTGAGGTATGAGTGTGCACCCTACCTAGATCTTAAATCTATAGGGTGTTTAACCTAAAGTTTTATGGGTAATGCATCCATCCTGAAATAAATGGATGTAATCACATGGAATGATATAAGGAAAATTATAGGTGTTTCTACAATCATCACCAAGTTCCATGTAAGAGGTATCTCTAAATGGGTAACACTATTATTTGATCCATGCACATAAGTCATATCTCTAATCCTATTATAAAGAGTAATTGCTTATAAAATGCTTATCCTTTTGACTGGCAGCAAATTTATAAAAATATGGACTACAACTATAAAACATACACTGTGGTGAGATTCCACCACACCATTACTTGCTGTCAGGAATTGATGATCATAAGTAAATAACAACAGAATATTGACTTAGCTGACCTAAGTTATGCTTTTAATTAAGATCTGTGGGTTTCAGCCATTAGCTAAAATCTGTCCTTTAGACAAATATCTTTGTGGGATATGTAAGTAAGCTCCTATGATTACTGTAGACTCATATGATTACTATATTTTTTTTAAAGATTTTTTTTTAATTTTATTTATTTATTAGAGAGAGAGACTGAGAATGAGAGGAGAGAAGGTCAGAGGGAGAAGCAGACCTCCCGCAGAGCCGGGAGTCCGATGTGGGACTCGATCCTGGGACTCCGGTATCATGACCTGAGCCAAAGGCAGTCACTCAACCAACTGAGCCACCCAGGCGCCCCTGATTACTATATTTTTAATAATATTCAATGTTTTATAGCAGCATAACTAAAATTGCTTTGTATATTTATATATAAACATTGGTAAAATATTAATAAAATATTAATACCAGTTTTTGAAAAACTTTTTAAAATAGGAATTTAAACTTTTGAACACAAACACCCCTTCCCCTTCAAAAAGAAAAAGAGTACAGAGAAACAAAGAGTAAAAGGTTACTTTTCCCAAGACTGACTCCATAGAGTGTGGCTTCCTATTATGCCCCTTTGGAAATTATCTGCATCTGAGATCAGCTTATCTTGATAGACTGTGAGTTGGTGGATATGCCAATTCATTCTGCCATGTTGTACAGTTGCATCTGGCCTCAGATCTTGTCAGAGAGAGGCTGATGTTCTATCAGCCATAACTGAAATAAGGTAGAAATACAGACCGAGATTTTGACATATGCCAGTCACTATAGGGGAGAAGCTGGTATTTCCCTTTATCATCATGCATTTTAATGTATAACAATGCAAGGTAGGATCCCTTATTAGAGTCTGATGTCTGGTCTTGCTAGATCCCTGTAAGCTGCCTTTCAGAACTTCAATGGAAAACCTAACTGCTTGTCTCTGAGCAGCACCCCCTGTAAAGTCTGTTCCAGAAGGGCTTGTGTGTGCATGGTGGGGGTCATTTACTTTTATTTGCCTGACTACTGGTATGATGAATTAGTCATCTGGTCCAGCACTTACCATGGCCTTCTGGATAGGAGTCAAAAGGTCAAAGATCAATGGGTCATTCTGGAGGTGGAAGATAATTGCTTGGGGTGGCATAGCCATTCTTCTTTAAAGATTCACATGACTGCTCATTGAATGGCCATGAGAACTAACCTCTTAAAACCCAAGAAGGAACTTGTAACATGGAGGGACTAGAATCTTCAAGATAAGAGTACATGGCTATAATTAATGCCTTTGATGAGGTTACCCAGGAGGAGGTAAAACCCTACCAGTGACATGGTTGAAATATTCTCCTTTATACACATTTTTTCTGAAAAAGATAATGAGTAGAGTATTCCCTGACTGAGGGTCAGTTATGCAAAGCATTTGTTTGAACAGGGCTAATGAATGTTCCCCTTTTGCCATCCTCATGCTGCGATTGGGTGAGTCTGAGAAGAGAGAGTCATTCAGGTTCTATGAACACTAGGTGATTGCCAACTATGAGGAAGATGTCCTAGATGAGACAGGCCATGTGAAGCTTTTAGTGAAGAGATAACCCCTGGGGTCCCTGTAACTGCCAGGTAATCTCCCCTTTTGTCCTACTGGAGTCTTCTCCATACTTCTCTGCCTTGTTCAATATCTAGGAGGATGAATGCTACAATTGCATCCCTAAGGTGCCCTTACTGGCTGGTTTCTTTTTGGGTTTGTCCCATGAAAAACATTAGCAAGACATAAGAGCAGGAGGGGAGACAAAGGAAGATTATGTCTTCCTTGTTCCCTTTTTACATCAAAATTACATTTTTGGCAATAGCTATAGCCTCATATGACTACAGCTCCATCTTTCAAATGTCCTATTCTCACTGGACTCTGCTAATTCTCTTTCTTTCCATTATCTTTTCAGCTTCAGGGTGGTGATTACTTCCCTCTGTCACTAATCCCTTGGTGTCTACCATCTTTTGTTTGTTCTCTTAATGCTATCCACACCTCTGTAAAGTAGGCTCTTATTAATGTTTCTATTTCTTTCCATGTGGAAAAACAAAAGGAAAATCTTTCTGCTATTTCCTCTTGCTAATACAGTTTAATCTTTACCCCCTCACATGTTAGGCTAAAAGGAATATATGGTGGGAATTTTTCTTGGCCTTAGGTATTAGATTGATCAGTGTGGAACCACAGGGCGTGCGCACGCACACACACACACACACACACCAAAACAAAACAAAACAAAACAAAACAAAACAAAAACAGATGGATTACCAGAAAGTTGTAAGTTAATAGAGAAGAAATCATTTCTGCTTAAATTTCAAGGAAAATAATAACTTTATGAAAATTTAGGAAGGATAGTATAAATGAAGATCAGTTTTGTCATTTAGTATACTTTTCAGTCATAGTGAGTACTCAACACATGCTAAATAATGTTCTCTGGTGAGCAAAATGAAATTTTACTAAAGTTCAAATAGATGCATTGCTTTGAGAATAAGCAAACAAGATGGCAAGAAATTGGTCAACATGTAAATTGATGTGAAAATGAAATTGCCCACAGTTGTCAAATATTCAGAACAGAATAGCAAAAGCAACATTATGCTGGAACAAGGAGCTAGTAGAAATTGTCACCATCAAAGATCAGGAAAAATGCAATGCTACAAAACTACAGGAAGGTAAGTTTAATGTTGACCATTGCTTTTACGAAAACTAATGGGCCAATAATGCATTACTTTCTGAGAGCCCAGTAAGCACCAAATAAAAGGGCATTAAATATTCGCATTAGAGTCTATGAAATATGCTTTCACATGATGCTTGCCGTTTGCTTCTGTCATAGGTTCATCCAAAGTTATTAAATTTTAAAATTGCACTAGGACTTTTTATATGTAGTACATTTATAGCCTCTGATTTATATAGCACTTTTCTTCCATAGAATCATTATATCCTCATTCTCCAATTCAATTGTGCTTATGGTTAAATATAGCAAGCAATATATGTGTGCGCATTAAATATATATATACTGTTATATAAGTTTTTCTTGATTCTTTATATAACATATTTCCTGAAATTTTGCAGTGGGTCAGAATGCAATTGCAAGATAACTTGAGATATGGAAAGGTATTTGCATCCACAGGAATGTGGTATGTCTCAAAATTTTCTCTAAACAGCAATCATTCAGAAGCAGGGAACCTAATCTCTATGAAGTCTCATTCTATGTGCACTTAACTTACCTAAAATCAACTATGTATGCTTTGCAAAGAAGCATAGAGAGAAAATAAATAAAAATTTAAATTGTGCAAGCCATTCTGTCTGCTGTTTCTCTCTGAGTGGGACTGTTTCCTCTCTACTCTTACAGGGAGAGAATCTTAACTGGATAGATAAGGTTCTAGTGCTTAAAGATACATACACTTTTTTTTTTCAACACATACCCTAATCTTAATCCACCTAACTCACCTGATGATAAACCAATGAAATAATGGTGCAATCCAAACCTAAAAGAAAATTATTCTGTTGGAGTCACTCAGCTGAAAGACTGTATGGTAGTCTCCCAAGATTTGCTAAGAGATTTTCCAAGAGCAATTTCACCAACATCTGATGATTGCCTTGGCACTAACTTTAAACACTATATAATACTATGCAACTGCACTTTACTGGGTACAAAATCTCTGAAATTCTTGTCATTACTATAACAATTCAGCTCAAGTTTCCCATTACAGTTAACCACACTGAGATTTAGGCAGTGGCATATAGGCAACTGGGAATAGAACTTCAAAAGAATGGAGGCAGGGAATCAACAACCTGTGTTGGAGAGTGTCCTGTAGAAATCTTGCCCTGGGGTTAATGTGTTGTGAATGCGAAGGTTCTGTGGCCCTTTATTAGGATGGTGGTCAGGTGATTCTTAAGGTCATCACTCATTGCCCCTACATTATTAAAATAAGAAAAACGTACTCAGATTGTCCCTTTTTGTTTCCTTTTTTTTTCATAACTAAGCAAAAGGTAGACATTTGTCAAGTATGAGTTACAAAGACTTGAAAAAGGAAAAAATTAAGTGAAAATTTGTCTCACTGCTTTATCAACTCCTCAACTTATTATTTGTTTTTTTTAAGATTTTATTTATTTATTTGAGAGAGAGGAGAGAATGAGAGAAAGTGAGCATGAGAGGGGGAAGATCAGAGGGAGAAGCAGACACCCTGCCAAGCAGGGAGCCCTATGTGGGACTCAATCCAGGAACTTGAGGTTCATGACCTGAGCTGAAGGCAGTCACTCAACCATCTGAGGCACCCAGGTGCCCCTCCCCAACTTATTATTATTATTTTAAGATTTTATTTATTTATTTGACAGAGAGAGACACAGCGAGAGAGACAGAACACAAGCAGGGGGAGTGGAAGAGGGAGAAACAGGGTTCCTGCCAAGCATGGATTCCGATGCGGAGCTCCATCCCAGGACTCTGGGATCATGACCTGAGCTGAAGGCAGACGCTTAACAACTGAGCCACCCAGGGACCCCATCCCAACTTATTATTAAGAGAAGATGACAAGATAAAAGAACACTACTCCAAAAGGGAAAAAAAAGTCAATGTTATCTCTCCTGAAAGAAATATTCCCAACCAGAGATGAATTAAAAATACATATATTGCAGTGAAAAGAAGGGCCATATATACCCCAATGTTCATAGCAACAATGGCCACAATCACCAAACTGTGGAAAGAGCCAAGATGCCCTTCAGCAGACAAATGAAAAAACATATATATACATTGCTATAGTAAAACAAGGCAAAACAACAACAAAAAGTATAGTGGTAGTGCAATTGGAAGGATTATCTCTTACACAGAAGAAAAAATATGGAGTGCTCTATTAGTATATTGATATAATTATCATGGAAAATGTCTCTTGTCTTTGAATTTGTTGCCAGCTGGTATTTTGATCTGGATTGGCATATGAGAAAGAGGCTTCGAATTCCAATTCTAGTTTCATAATGTAATAGCTTGGTAAGAGTGAACTGATGATTTCTTTTCATGAGCAAAATGGGAATAATGATAATGCTTTCTCACATTATTTTTGTAAGACTTGAACTGGTTGGCAATAATATGTTTGCATATATCTAGAGTTTAATTAACTTATCTTTACATACATCAGTTTGGTTGTAAAACTGCTAAAGATAACAAGCTTTTCCATTCAAATAAATTGGGAAGAATAATAATCTCGGCAGTTCCTAATTTCAGATCTTTCTAATATGCTCATTGTCTATTATCAAAAGTACTTTTGAAGAGTCAAATATTCGGCATCATCTTTGAGCTTAATATTTGTTAGTAATAAAAAAAGTATGGACACTTTAGACCTTTCTGAAATGACTCTATAAATCTCTCAAAGGAGGAAAAGGGCTGGCATATAAGAAATAAGGAGAAGTATGGAAAAAGAGGAAGGGGCAGAATCCTGGAAGGTACCCATATATCCAAAAGAAATACATGGACTCCATTCTATTACTCCAGAAACCTTGGTACTTTTTTTTTTATTGGATGATGCCAGTAGAGTTTCCATTCTGAGCTATTTTTCCCCCAGGCTCTTAGCACTTTTACTTTTTTTTATTACATCAACAATCTGACACTGTAATGTGCTCATGTTGTATATTAATATATGTTGGAGGGACAATTCAGTGGAGTGAAACCTTAAAAGCCAGTTTATTCAGGGCACTAATTTAAAAATTCTTAACAAGAAAATTTTTTTGTATGAGAAATATATAGCTGAATTTAATTATGTGATTATATCCAAGAAGATGTTCTGAATTGTTTTTCTCCAGAAAAGGTTTATTCTATTTATTCTACCTATAGGCTTGGATCCTTTGTTAGAGTATTTGGGTAGAGAAAGTCCAGCCAGGGCTAAGGAAATGGATGCAAGCATAGAGTTCCTAATTTTTATTATTACTATTATTCTTCTCTAAAATTAGGCACCATATTGTGTCTGTTAGTGACTTCATGAAAGAAAAATCTTACAAAGAAACAGAATTTTCTAAAAACAGAATTCAATTTCTTTTTATTCTTTCAACATACAGTGGTTGTTAAATCTACCTACTGACAACAGAACATTTCTGCACCCTGGAATCAGCTCTCTCATCATTATTGGCTGTCCTTTATCTTATTCTTTAGTACCAAGTAGCAGTCTGAGCAATAGTTTAAAACCCAATTTTACCTTTCTTAACTCAGGAAGACAGATGCCTTTCAGCTCTTACATAATTTTATTATTTCTTATATGTGAAAAAAAGTTGTCACTGGTAAAGAGAAGGAAAGAACATATGCTGTCTTTTTGTTATAATGATAAAAAATACAAGAGAAATAGCTCTTCACTTTAATTCTATCTCTTGTTTTAGTATATCTTTTAGATCTAGTTTGATCAGGAGCAAATTGTTGTTTAGAGATGTCACATAAAATTTTTAATTTTATTAAGAGTAAAACCAGTGTTAGTGAGGGGGAAAATGTCTAGAAAATGTCTAGAGAGAAAAATTGTAATATATGCGTAGGTAAAATTACAAATGAATCAACCAGGACACAGAGGTAACTCCATAACTTATAGATTTATTTATTTATCTTTAAAGATCTTATGTATTTATTTGAGACATTGAGTGAATGAGAGAGAATAAAAGCCAGGGGAGAGGCAGAGGGAGAGGGAGAAGCAGATTCCTGGCTGATCAGGAAGCCTTATGTGAGGTGAGCCATCCAAGTGTCCCAACTTATTATTTATTAATCTATTGATTGATTCACTAATAAATCAAAGCTTATTGACTTACCACATGTAATGTATATTTTGTTGCAAAATCCCTTAACAGGTGATTGATCTAATAATTGATCTAATAAGGGGAAAAGTTAATGTTTGGAAAATGCTTAGTTTGCTTAATTAAATCATTCATTCCTACATTACAAATATATTTCCTGACATTTCTATAATATGTATCATATACATGTAGCCAGGAAAGCATTGGATTTTATCGATTGTCAGTGGAGCACAGAGAATGTACTGAAAACAGTGAGTATGGGAAGACAAATCAGTTAGAGCCTAAGAGTATCAATTGTATCGCCAACTGTGTAGGACCTGAAATTTATATATAAGGGGGAGGGGGACTATTTAAGAAAAAAATGCAAAATTATGTCCATATGTACATATTTATTTCAAGTATGAAAGAAATCACAACACATACAAATTTTTTAAAGTTGATATATTATACACAAACATCTCAAAATTTACCAAAAGTAATACCCTATTTATAGGAATTAACTTATACCCTTGTAATACCTTTTTCCTTTAGCCTGACTACATTCTTTGAATGATTCTTCATGTGATATTTCTCTACAGAGAAGGGTAAATGATGCTTTAGACTTTCATATAGCATGACTAAAATTTGATTTGTTCCTTTTTAGCTTGATTCAGAAGAGTTACTTTAAGCCTAGTAACTTATTATTAGTAATGCCATAAAAAGATTTTAGGTTTCATGTAAAATTTGATGAAATCTCTATCAAATTTCTTTCATATATAAGTTCTACTAGCATTTCAAGTTTTCTTGTGCAGTGCTTGAAGTTAAATGCTATTTAAATTATTTTCATTCATTAATCTGTTGATCCTTGATGTCTGTTATCCTGGTCTATTATGTTTTGTGTTATCTTCATTAATATCTGCATTTAGTGTTAACTCTCATCTAGCTAGATTACAAAAATGCCCATAAACAAATTAAATGAAGCAACTTGGAAGTGTGATAGAGGAATTGAAGGAGAAAGAGAGTATTTTAAACAGATTATGGCTCACACAGCTTACTTTTACAGATTTTACATAAAGACATAACAACTACATCATGGTCCTTCTCAGGGTCTTATTAGGAGCCCATGAAAGCAAAAAGAGGTTTCATTTTATGAAAATTAGCCTCTGGTTTAGAACTCTCATAGTCATTCAAGAAAAATCTATGTTTTTTCAAATTTTTTTTTAAAAATTCGATTTAATTAACATATAGTGTATTATTAGTTTTAAAGGTAGAATTTAGTGATTCATCATTTGGGTATAACACTCAGTATTCATTAAATTAAGTACCCTTCTCAGTGCCCATCACCCAATTACCCCATTCCCTCACCTACCTCCCTTCTGGCATCCTTGATTTGTTTCCTATTGTTAAGAGTCTCTTTTGGTTTGCCTTCCTCTCTGTTTTTTTTTTTTTTTTTTTAAGATTTTATTTATTTATTTATTAGGAAAGAGAGAGAGTGAGAGAGAGCATGAGAAGGGAGAAGGTCAGAGTGAGAAGCGAACTCCCCATGGAGCTGGGAGCCCGATGTGGGACTCGATCCCGGGACTCCGGGATCATGACCTGAGCCGAAGGCAGTTGCTTAACCAACTGCGCCACCCAGGCGCCCCTGTTTTTATATTATTTTATTTTTCCTTCCCTTCCCCTATGTTCATCTGTTTTGTTTCTTAAATTCCACATATGAGTGAAATCATATCGTATTGGTCTTTCTTTGACTCACTTATTTCGCTTAGCATAATACCCTCTAATTATGACCACATCATTTGAATGGCAAGATTTCATTCTTTTTGATGGCTAAGTAACACTCTATTATTATATATTATACATATATACATATATGCATACATACATATACACAATGGAATTAAATATATATAATGGAATGTTATTATATAAAATATATAACATCTTTATCTATTCATCTGTTGATGAACATCTGTGCTTTTTCCATACTTTGGCTATTGGGGACATTGTTGCTATTAACTTTGGGGTACATGTGCCCCTTTGAATCACTATGTTTGTATTCTTTGGAGAAATGCCTAGTAGTGCAAAATTTGGGTCATAGGGTAACTCTATATTTAACTTTTCGAGGAACCTCCATAGTGTTTTCCAGAGGGCTACACCAGTTTGCATTCCCACCAACAGTGTAAGAAGGTTCTCCTTCCTCCACATCCTTGCCATCATCTGTTGTTTCTTGAGTTGTTAATTTTAGCCATTCTGACAGGTGTGAGGTGATATCTCATTGTGGTTTTGATTTGTATTTCCCTGATGCTGAGTGATCATGTGTATTTTTTCATATGTCTGTTGGCTATATGTATGTTTTCTTTGGGAACTGTCTGTTCATGTCTTCTGACTATTTCTTGGCTAGACTTTATGCTTTTTGGGTATCGAGTTTGATAAGTTCTTTATAGATTTTGGATACTAGCACTTTATCTATGTCATTTGTGAATATTGTCTCCTGTTCTGTATTTCAACTAATACAGTAGAAGATATGATACAGATTTGAAAAATATGAAGGAGCCAAAATTTATAATTAATTGCATGAGATATGAGTGTTTCCTTTTCCACACATAGTGATATGTGTTCTTTTTCTTACTTATTGCCAATTTACATAGTAATGGGTCTGTGCATGCCTCTAGCTGGTAAATACAAAGGCTGGAGTTCCTTGGACCTGAATGAGGCTAGAGAGGAGCAATTACAATCTAAGCAAGCCCTGGAGCCAAAAACTAAACAGGAAAGTCAGGCTATTATCATGATCTTGGCAACCAGACTATATAAATCCCTTGAGAGGGAAATACAATTGCATTTTAAATTTGTAATCATAATATACAGATCTATAGTACATACTAAGTGGTAATCACAATTATAAAAACTATAATCTACTTGGCACAATAAATATGTAAATATATAAATATAATCCAATGGGATAAAGAGGTTTCTTAAATCAGAGGAGTTAGTTCTCAATCCTTCCGGAGAGCATCTGGAAAGGAAGCATAGAAAAGGTAAAATTAGGCTATATCATAAAGTAAACCAAGGATTTGCCTATAGAGTGAAGGTATAGAAAATATGACAGAAAATGAATTAAGCAAGTTTTGTTTGCTAAAAACAAAACTTTATGTTGCTAATCAAGATTATTGGTGATCTCTATTCATGACAATATCGCAGATTAAAGCCTTTGCAATGAAGCACTAAAATACTGGCAAAGCTTAAAATACAGATTTAAACCCATTACTGTCCTGACAAAAGAGGTGGTGGATGCAAACAAAGTGAAAGCAAGAAGACCCAAGGAGATAGAGACCTTACTACAATGCAGGTAGGTATGTAAATTCCTACAAACACTTTCGGAAACCATTGGAATTATTCCTAATAAATATGAAGATGGGGGCGCTTGGGTGGCTCAGTGGGTTAAAGCCTCTGCCTTCAGCTCAGGTCATGATCTCAGGGTCCTGGGATCGAGCCCCGCATCGGGCTCTCTGCTCAGCAGGGAGCCTATTTCCCCCCTCTCTCTGCCTGCCTCTCTGCCTACTGGTGATTTCTCTCTCTGTCAAATAAATAAATAAAATCTTTAAAAAAAAATATGAAGATGTGCATTCTCTACAATTCAGCAATTCCACTCCAAGATACTCCATTTCATTGATTTCAAAACAGATTCTTTTTTCACAGTTTAATATTTCTGAAATGAAATGCATCAAAAAGCAATGTGATATAGTTTCATTGGGCTCTTTTTCTTTCTTGTGCAAAACAATCATCTGTACCTTAATATTGATGGCATCTTAGACTTGATGAAACAGGGTGTATATACCTTAGAAAAACTCTTTTGCAATATATGCTAAGATGTTCATTGAAGTATTTTGTATAACCAAAACCTAGAAACAAGATGGCAGAAGAAGCAGTCTTCCCACAGCATGGATTTTGCTCACCTACTGGGCCTGTGGTAGGAGCAGTAGGCAGTTGTATGGAGCCTGGTGGAAACACCTGCACAAAGCCAAGAAGCAAGAGCCTGCCCATGGAGAACCTGAGTTGGTGAAGACACACCTCCACGATTTGATCAACCTGCCCCAGATGGTGGGAAGCATGGTGGCATCTACAATGGCCAGACCTTCAATCAAGTGGAAATCAAGCCTTTAATTGCTACCCACAAGATAGGTGAGTCTCCATCACCTACAAGACCTTGAAGCACAGCTACCTCTGCCTAGAGACCACTCTCTTTTGATTCACCCTCCTCAGGTAGCCTGCTTTATCAGTAAAGGCACAGACTTCTTTAGTCTTCCTCCTACTTCAAATTGCCCATCAGTGGCAGAAAGAATGAACACATTGTTGTGTATTCAATGTAGTAGGTGTGAATAAACTGTACTTATACACATCAACTCAGATGGATTCAAAATACCTATTGTTCAAAAGAAGCATGTCTCAGAAGAATACACATGGGATAATTTATTAAATGAAGTAAATTGTTAAAAGTCAAATGATGCACACATGGATGGTAGCACTACAAACAAAAACAAGAAATTTATTAACAACAACAAAAAAAGTCACACGAAGTGCTTCTGAATCGCTGATAATTATCTATTTCTTTTCTGGGTCGTAGGTAAATAGATTTACGTATTTTATTATATTCCAAAATATGCACATATGGTTAATATATTCTTTTCTACGTATGGTATATTTCACATTAAAATACCAAAGATATTTGAAGATGATATTAACTTAAAAAGTTTCGCCTTAACCTGTCAACAATTTCAGAGGTCAGGAAGAGCAAGAAGTCTGACATGAAATCACCCTGTAAGAAGTGTAATGCTCTGGTATTCTAGGCAATCCAAAACACTCACATCTGGGCCAGATAGTGCAGTGAAGGCTAATAATGATCTTACAATATCAGCAAAGTCATCACTAATTACCAAGTCCATTTGAAAATGAAAACATTGAGGTACATCATTGTTATGGTGGATGGCTCAGTTTTCTTTAGTGATTAGTGGCAAGAGACCTCCTTGACCTCAAACTGAGGTTCCACAACTCTGCATGGTTAAGAGACCTAAAAAGATATTGATAGTTTTGGATATAGAATACAAAACATTGTGTACTAAGTAGGTTGCCAATTATTAAAGTAGGAGCCATTGTCTTCTATATTCTGTTTTCAAACAGCATTAATGATTTCATTTTATTACCTCCATTTTTTCCTGGATTATGGTGTGATTACAAATAATATAAATGCAATTGAAATTCAGTCATACATTCAGCACTTTGAAGTTCCTGCATAACTCACAGATGCGTTTCCTCTTTAAATATAACAGGAGCTGTGGACATCCAATACAGAAAACATGTACTTCAATTTCTGTTTACATATGAAAGAAAGTGATAACGGCCAGTAGAATAAAGCCCATACATTTTTATTTATTTTTATTTTTTTTTAATTTTATTTATTTATTTGACAGAGAGAGAGAGATCACAAGTAGGCAGAGAGGCAGGCAGAGGGAGAAGAGAAAGCAGGCTCCCTTGCTGAGCAGAAAGCCCAATGCGGGGGCTCAATTCCAGAACCCTAGGATCATGACCTGAGCTGAAGGCAGAGGCTTTAACCCACTGAGCCACCCAGGCGCCCCAAGCCCATACATTTTTAATGACTAGTTCCAAAGGACAACCCTTGTTTTTACTGCGTGTTTTATGAACAAGCAGGATGAGAGCTATACCTTACAGAGTGTGACATGTCGAGAAAAGTAGAAGGGTAGAAAGAGCTTGAGGAAAGTTGTGCAGGTGTGGACACATAAACAAACAGCCATTCTGTGGCTCACCTGTACTAAATGTAGCTGTTTTATTTCTGGGAAGCCATATGGAAGGTAATGGTGAGTAAATTATGCAGTAGGAATTAGCACTCTGTGTAAATGGGAGGAGGAAATGCAATGAGATGAGATGAAAAATGGTGGGAGATGGGAATAAAAATACAAATCAAGCAAGTAATAAGAAACAAAATAACTGAATTAACATAGGAAACCAACACAAAGAAAATAACAGCAACCAAAACAAGAGTTTTTGTAAAGGTTGTGACTCTACATCACTGGGACTAATTCCAAAATTTCCAGTTTATATATACCTTACAGTGCATAGCAAGATGGTCAATTGCTCATGGCTGTAAAAATTGCTATTGAAAAGGCACGAGAGGTAGTGTGGATCCTCCAAACTCCTGCCCTTCCCATCCCTCACTCTTATGGCTCATAAAGAGCATCTGGGCAAATAATATATATAACTAAATGGGACTCCTCATAAACTTATTTGACTTTTGGGGGGTATTTGATTTTTAAAGGCAGTTGTGACATTTAAAAAGCTAATATTTCTAAGAGCTTGCTTCAATCATTTAATAAGCTAATTAATTTCCCCTTGAGGTATTCCTTTTCAACTCTTAGCTGGATAAATCTGTGACTCTAAACTTTGGATCCATCTCCAAAAGTGAATTAACAACTAATTTATATTGGATCCTAAGTAAAACCAATAGCAGAAGATTATCTTCCTATCATGATGCTATCAAATTTTTAAAAGAGAAGAGTTACTCTTTTGAAATGTGAAAAGTTAAGCATTTTTAGCCACTTGGTACAATTTGTCATTGCTCTGGGAATATCTTTCCTTCTTTCCCAGTGATAGACTCAGGACTAAACGAACTCACAGTACCTACATTATCTTGCTGTAATTAAAAGTGCAAAGTCTCTTTCCCTGAATCCCAGGGGTTTTGTAAGTATTAATGAGAGCCAGAATCTCTTTGGACATAAACTTATAATTACACAGTTTACTGTTATGATGGCAATTGTGAAGACTATTTACTGACACTTTCAAAAGAGGCTTATGGGATTTCAGGGCTAATTTAATTTGACCTTCACTTTATTACACCATCAACCAGTATTTGACCCTTATCTGTAGATAGTCCATTGGCATTCTAGCACACTTGTTATGAGTTAGGATTATGCAAATGAAGGATTTAAAATGTAGATGCAAAATGCAGATAACAGGAACACAAAATGATTCAGTCACTTTGGAAAACAATTTGGCAATTACTTGAAAGATTAAACATAGTTCCTATGTGTCCCAGCAGTTCCACTTCTAGGTATATACACGGAAGAAATAAAAACATGTCCATACAGGGGTGCCTGGGTGGCTCAGTGGGTTAAATGTCTGCCTTTGTCTCAAGTCATAATCCTAATATCTTAGGATCAAAGCCTGTATCCTGATCAGCAGGGAGCCTGCTTCTTCCTCTCCTCTCTGCTTATGCTCTCTCTTGCTGTCTCTGTCATTCTCTCTGTCTCTCTATCATAAATAAATAAATAAATAAATAAATAAATAAATAAAATCTTTTAAAAAAAAGTGTCCACATAAAAATAGTGGTTCATAAAATAAATATTCTTAATAGCCAAAAGGTAGAATCGATGAATCTAAGTGCTCATCAAGTGGGGAATGAGTAAATAAAATGTAGTATACCCATTCAATGATCTGTTATTTGGCAACAAAAAGTAATAAAAAGTATTCATGGTACAGCATGGATGGACCTTGAAAAGGTAATGCTAAGTGACAAACATCATTCATAAACGGATACATGTTGTATGATTCTATTTTAATGAAATGTCCAAATGAGCAAATACAGATAGAAAGTTAATCTGTGGTTGACAAGGACTAGGGGTAGGGGTGGTGACTGCTAATGGGAGCATTTCCTTTGTGGAGATGATGAAAATATTTTAAATGAGATTGTGGTGCACAATTCTATGAAAATACTAAATACTTTATGAAAATATTCTAAATTAGATCGCAGTGCACAACTCTATGAAAATACTAAAACCCACACCTTCTACACTTTATGTGTGTGAATTTTATGATGTGTGAATCACATCTCACATTTAAACATTTTAAAAATGAGGATAGCACAGTGCAAATATCAATGAAGACATCTTAACATCGTATGTTTCTTTGCTTTTATCTGTTCTTCTCAGATAGGTTGCACAATACGAATGAATCTAAGAATGCATTTATTTATGTCATCTCTCTAATCAATTGCTAGATTCACCTTATTAAGGTACTGGCTCCCTCTGCCACTGCTTCTTTCAAAAGTCCCCATCATGAAATTTCTGTTAGCAGTTCATTTTAGAGAAGCAACAATAAATATCAGAAAGGGATTCTGTATTTTTGTAGTACTTCTCCTGCATGCACAGACATCTGTTCAAAGGCTAACAAACCCCGAGGTAAAGGCTATTTCTTTGTATTCAGAACACGGCAGGTTTGATCCGATGGCTTATACCAATGCTAGCTTTTGAGGGATTATGTTTTATTACCATCAGATAATAGAGTTTCTTTTCTGTTTCTTTCCTTCTGACCCCAACTTCCTCTGAGTTTTATTGCTGACCAACAGCAGTCTCTATAGTTTTAAAACTAGTATACTGTGAGTCAGCACAGCTTTGTGTCCTTGTCATGGAGCGTTCTAGGAAATTCAGTTTTCTCGAGTTCTTTATTGACCCATCCTTATCTTTCAGAATAACAATAAAGTAAAATTGAGTGTAGGGCCATGGGTTTTGAAGACACAAACACAAAAACCTTCTGATTTTTCTTCTTAGATTTTGGAAGAAAAATTGGATATGGGAAGAAATAACTGTAGGGGCACGACAAATAAAATAACTTCTTATTATAGGAGCACAGGACTTGACCCTTGTCCAAGATGGGAGGACCTGGAATATTTAGAAACACCTTTTTCCCCTTAAAACATTTTTATTATTAGTTACTGTTTAAACCATATAAAATCTGATTACATAAATGTTCTCTTAGTGCTGTCAAACTTGCAAGAACTAACTGGCATCAACGATAAAATGAAAGTAGAAAAAATAAAATAAAATAAAATAAAATAATGAAAGTAGATCTAACTTACTTTTAATGGGCCTTCCTTCTAATATAAACTTTTTACTAATCTTTTTATCTACATGAGGAAAAAGGAGCCAAAGTATAGCATTAGCTATTCAGAAATAAGTGAGATGTGTCTATTTCTCTATATCATAGCCTATTTCATTTTGAAGTTTAGAAATTAATAATTTAAGATTGTTTGACTCATTGAGCAAAAGGCCAAGTTGTCCCTAGTTCTGTATCAAGATATCCGCTGGCATAGATTCTATCCTTTTTTTTATTTTTTTCCTCCCTCTAATACACCCACTCCAGAGGCTCTTACACCCAAAATACTGCTATGTGACTTGCAAAGTTCCCTGTGAGAGGAGCAGACTTCTCCAACCTGTTAATGCTAGGCTTGTCCTGTGATTTGTTTTGGTGGATTCAGTGAGCACAAGGTGACCTATGCAGAAACTTTAAGAGCCAAATCATGGTTCTGCCATTTCTCCCTTTTCCCTCTGGCACAAAAATCATGAATTGCAAAATACTACATTGCTCTTTCTAGGGAGGAGAGCCAGGATCTAGCCAACCAGCACTCCCTACCCAGGGCTGCAAGTCCCTCAAACATCTGCACAGCAGGGTGTCAGAACTGCTTTGGTCCAGAGACCTCAGTAGGCCTCCCATTATCCATCTTTCTGAGTAGGAATGTCCCTTGTCTTTATGCTGTCTTTTATCTGTCATGCTGCACTGAATGTGTTTGTGGGGAGGGAACAGATGCTTTATCTTTATAGCTCATCAATTTCTTCATCAACAGGAGACTGACCTGCATGTTATGTAAAAAGTCTCACAAGTTTCTGGACTTTGGGCCTAATGCTATGATCAGGTGAGATTCTTGCAATGTTTCCTTTCAAGACTACACGAGTATATTTTATGTCCAAGAGGGAAAGCATCTCCATGACCAAAATGCATACATACATACATACATAGAAGATGGACTTTTATAGATTGCATTATTATTCTTTCCAAATTCTGTCATCCCTGTGAAAGGTTAACTGACATACTCTCAACCAAAACCATGTGAATTACATTGTCTCCCTGTAAGATGATTATATGTCCTTATGATGGATATAAGCCTTGGCCATGAACTTTGGTCAGTGCACTAGGAATTTAAGTGATGGGCAACATGCCTAAGCAGAGCTTGAAGATCACAAAGGTCTGTTTGTGTTTACTCTCTCCTCCACGCCTCTCTCGCTTTCTCTCTCCGACCCTCTCTCTCTCTCTCTTCCATCTCTTGTAGGAGTGGCATGTTCAGGTAGGGACTTTTTCTTCAGCCTAGGTCTCTAAGCAAAGACGATAAGGATTGAAGTCACAGGAACATGAAGAACATGTAACAGCACTGATACATAAACCTTTGTATTTAACATCACTAAAATCTGGGGTTGGTTTTTCATTGAAACATAATGCAAAGAAAGCTGAACAATATTCCCATTAAAATGAAAATTACTGTATTAAAAGCCCATGAGTTAAACTTTGGTCAAAAACTCTGTCAAAGACAGAAGGTAAATTTCTTTAATCAAGTTCGTCAGCATTGAAGATGGATTGAGAGCAAACTATTGATGTTGGTCATTTCTCAGCATTCCAGAGCAAGACAGCACAGACAATCTCAGAGAAAGTTAGAGGAGAACCCTTTGACCCCTCATGTGTCCTCTTTCACCTCACTTTATTTTCCTCTTGGATGTGGGGAATAAACAAGTGAGAAGAACACAAGTTTTTTCTCTCAGTTTTGTGGGACCTGTGCTCTAACCCATCCATTTCTAGAATCACACACATGCCCATATGCTGATCCATCCAAGCCTGTTCCATCACATTTTGCCACACATATAGAGAGACATGCAGTCAGATACACATACACACACAAACACACGCATATGCACACACACATACTTAAAAAGAGAGTGTGTGTGTATGTGTGTATATATATATATATATATATATATGTAAACTTATTTTCAACTGGCATATTATTCTACCTTTTACTTAACTCATCATAAACATTTTGTTTTATTTTACATATTTTTTAAGTATCTCCTTTTGCAGATCTGTTAATTAAAAGGAATAATGTTCTCATTATAATGTTCAATAAAAAATACGCAGAGATGTCAGACTGCCTTTTGATCTCAATTAGGTTGTTATGGGTTGAATTGTGTCCTCTTCGAATTTATATGTTGAAGTCTTAACCCCCATTACCTCAGAATGTGACTTATCTGGAGATAGGGTCTTTACAGAGGTAATCAAGTTAAAATGAGGTCATCAGGGTGGGCCCTAATCCAATATGACTGCTGTCTTTATGGATGGAGGAAATTTGGACACAGAAACACTCACAGAAAGAAGATGATGCGAAGACACAGATAGAAAACAGCCTTCTACAAAGCCCATGAGAGAGATCACAGACAGACTTTCTCTCACAGCTCTCAGAAGGAACCAATTCTGCCAATATCCTGAACTTTTGGCCTCCAGAACTATGAGACAATACATTTCTATTGTGTGGGGCACCTAACTGTAGTACTTTGTTGCAACAGTCTAACAAACTAATATCTAGGTAAAATATTAGAAATAATGGATCAAAAGTCTCAGAGTGGTTAAATATCAGGGGGCCAAATGATTATGCCTGATTTATGTTTATTTCTATGTAATTTTCTATAATTTCTAAATTTTCTATAATGACAACATATGATTATATAACATATGCTACATAAAAGAATATTTTTCAAATACCAAATTGTACAAAACCTAAATCTTGAAAATTTTCTGGGCTTGGCAAGAAAGATCAGCCATAAGAGCAAGGCATTTCATTCAAGAGTGAGTGCTTGAAACAGTCTTTAAATCTCTATGGGCTCAGCCTCATAAAAGATTACTACTTGCCGACTCAGTTAGTTCCAATATCTCCCTTTTGATACAATACAGGAAGGAAAATATTATAGGACTAACCTGAGAATAAACATTGTGGGGTTACCAGATGTAGGGAAAGAAGGAAACAAAAGTGAATTTCGTGACGATCTTTTGGTGCTTTGGTCAGGTTCCTTTCTGTGGTGACTAGACACAGGAGGTAAGTTCAAGGAATGTAATTAATCTTTTTTTTTTTTTTTATATGAGCCTGAAAACTGTTCAGCAGTTGTCTCACTGCATGATACTTGTCTTCTTATTTGTCCAGTGTTAAGGTTCATGTGTTTCTTGGTTTGAAGATTGTTCCAGGCCTAGGGAAGGGCCATTGGTATTTGAGACAACTGCCCCTAAGGTATGCTCCACTGTGGTTACAGATTTGGAAGGAAGAAAGTGTCATAGTGTTTGAAGAATATACATTCAAACTACTGAAAGAAGAAAGGTTTTTCTTCTTAGGACCATCAGGAAAGTTAATCTTCCCTCTCTAAGCCCACAAATATATGCTAAAAAATTGTCAGTATAAAGTTCAAATGCCTTTATTTTTTCTCCACTGCTCTTGCTTTGTGTGCATGTTGTGTGTGTGTGAAAGAGAGATAGAAGGGGAGAGAGAGAGAGGGAGAGAGAGAGAGCGCACTGTATCATAGCCACCATTTAGGCTCCAAATATATAAAGTGCTCTGATGCTCAAAGATGTCTCCTGGCATTCACGACACAGATGTTTATCCATTCTCTTTTACTACCTAGAACATCTCCCACCCACTCTGACAAATGAATTTTTCTTCATTATCCCAAACACACACTGGGAGGCTTCCCTCTTAGAAAACTGCACTAAATCTACAAATGAGTTAATGACCTTGGGGTTAGAAGCCTCCACAGATTGTAACAAACTTTCATCAAACTGTTCAACACAGTGGATTTTTATATTAAGCTTTACTGTGCAAACTTCCTAGAAGGCGGAAACTGTTGTTCTTTAAATTTATTTCTAAAATCCTGGCACCTAGCATGTTATTTGATACTTAAAAATATTTACTATATGTATTTTGGCGAATACTTGTGCATGAGGAAGTATCTTGAAGTGTGATACATCAGAATTAAGAGAACCAATAGGAAGGCAAAAGGAAGTTTGAGAAGCAGCCATAAGCAGCATACGAAATAGATACTCACCACTTAACTATATATATACATATATATGTATATATATATGTATACACACCCACACACCCACCCACACAGACACACACACACATTTTCCTCCACAAACTATCTTAGTACTGAAGGATTAAAAACAAGAAAGTTATTAAAGATGTGGAGATGTTCTTAGCTGGCTTTCAGAATGCTGAGGAAGCACTTGTAACTTAATGAAGGACATTGCAGCTCTTCCAAGCAAAACTCCCAGGCCAGCCAAGATGAAGAAGATGATCTGAAAACACAATGATCAGGAAACAAGGAAAGATCTTTTCCAGACTGAACACACAGTTTAAGCTGTAAAAGGATTTAAGACACGACTAAACTCCATTGTCTCAAAAGGAGACCTTCAAATACCTAATTAATTTTTCATTTGTTTTATAGCTCTAGCAGATGTTGCATTTTTTTTCACAGATTAGCTCATCACTGAGGTGCAAGAGGGAAAAAAAATCTTTTTGTTAGGTTTTGAATTAATATACTTGAAATGACATAGAAAATGCATGATTTGTGCAATCCGGGATATCCTGGTTATCCCACTTCATAATGTGCATTTTAATATACCCTTATTTAAATATAAAGAGAGATAAGATATTTAAATTTATTTTTTAGAGAGAGAAAGGGGCTTAGTATTATAAGAGTGGATTTGTATTTCCTTAGTCATTTTCTAGATAGATCTGTGGGCTTAGGTGAATACTTTTACTGACCATGCCATTTATATTCTGCATCTGCTAATTATTGAAAGAAGAAATAGATAAATTGGTTTTGGATGTAAAAGAGCTGGGTGTAAAGAAACAGTGGGAAAAAAAGGAGGTATATGACTAAGACATGATTTGGGCCACAACTTTCAAGGATTTCTGATCATTTTGCATGATACTCTGAGATACAAGCTTACTGCTCTATCATATAAAGTAGTAACCACTCTATTTCTTCTGAAAAGGTGAATGACTGGTTGGCAGCCCTCCTGTGTACATTTCACCCTCTCATAAGGTGAATGTGTGTGAAATGGTCAACATTTTCTCCTTGCCTCAAAGTCTCTTCATAGAGAACTTGACTAACTCACTGTCGTGGAGAGGGGGTTCCTGGACCGGGTAACCTGCTGCTACTTCCTTCCTCTCCCTCCCCCTCAGCTGTCCAATTCCCTCAGGGAAAAGGAAACTAGAAGGATGGACTTTTCACCCAGATTCAGAAAGTCTGAATCAGGCAGACAAATTGGACCAGCAGCAACTAGATAAATTAGCTGTGGTCTCTGGTCAGCATGTCCACATAATTTGGGCATTGAGAAATGAAACTTAACTAGGGCAGCCAGGTCAAGCCATAAGTGAAGAGAGCTCACTGGTCTGAAGAGGGTGAGGATAAACAACATTACTTTTTTTTATCCAATGGCAGGCCAGTGGCTGTGACCAGCCCCTCCCAGGCCTGATCTCATTCTCTCTCTCTTTTTTTTTTTAACTATTTGGAATTGCTTTCTTTTCCATGCAATCTCTGATTCTTGGAAAGACATTCAACAAGCAACTTAAATTTTATTTTATCTTTTCAGGGAACTCTGCTTACATTTAAAGTGAAAAATATGAGGCAGCTAATTGGACTCTTAGATTTTTGAAATCAGATAATTATATGGCAAGAAAGATATCAGGGAAATCATTTGTCAAATATCACCTACGTGATAGGGATTATGTTAGATACTTGCACGTAATTGGTATAATTTATCCTTCACAATCACACAGCAAATAGGATTATAATTCCTATGTTTTTAAAAGAGAAAAGCAAGGCTTAGAGATATTAGGTGACTTTCACAGCTTTGAATCCAGAATCTTCTACAGAAACCCATTTCTTTCCTCTAACTCATGTTACAGCATTAAGAAAAAGATGCCTCATGTTAACATATGAAAAAGAGATTCATGCAAGCTAGGGACCACAGTAGGTTTTATTTCCAAGAAGTCATGACTGTGTAGGTCATCAGTAAACTAAAATAGTCTTTAAGGGTTTTATTTCACATCTCTTTAAAGGATGGTGCTGTTTGATCATAGGTACCACTTAAGTATTCAGTTACATACCTCTAGATATTGAAATATTTTCCTTTATGTATTGGAGGAGAATGGACCCCCAACCAAATCTCTAGAAGTTATTTTTCCTAACAGTCATGAAGACACACATAGATAACTTCTATTCCTGATCATTATAGTTATTTTCAAATCCTGATGTTTAAATAGCTTCTAGAAACTAGTTCTCTTCTGAGAAATAAATATAATGCCAAATTACTCTAGGAATGTATCCCAGAATCAGTTATGTTGTTTGACTTCATTCAGTCCCTTATTCAGGACTAGCATGGAAGAAGAAACATTTACAAATTTTTCTTTTATAAAAAAATCTATTATCATCAGAATTCACAAATTAAGATTAGATAAAATAAATCTCATATGACAGATTATAAATTATTTCCTGTTTTTGTTAACTGCTTGTCTGAAATCATATGTCATCTAAAAGCTATTCCTAGTCCTATCCTCCATTCATGAATGGTATATTTTCATGCATCCGTGAATGTCAACCATTGTAAGAATTCTGAAGACAACTCACCCTAGGCCATCATCCCCTTGTCTGGGGAGGTAGAACTTAAAATGTTTTGGCTTGAGAAGAGAGCAAATTATTTAATTTTTAATAACTCAGAAGGTGCCTAGCCAGAATTCCCTTTACTGTTTCAGAATTCTTGAATGGCTCCTCAACATTATGCAAAGATAAGGTAAGTGGGCCTCTTGATGCAGACACGTCATGATCTAATGAAGGTCACACTCCAAAGACCTTTGGGAGTACAGCTGATCCCTGGGAAGGACATTGGTGTGTTTGCATGAAGTTGTTCCCTCTTGGGAGGCAATGGATGGTTTCTCTGACCTTTCTCCTTTTGAGGTTCAATATTATTAGAACCTTTCTTATAAAATAGGATAATACCTACCAAGATTTTCTAATATGGAAAAGCTAAAGAAAACCTGACTGGAGAAACTTTGCCCAGGGAATGATGTCTGGACTTGTGGTAAGAAGTGAAGTTTGGTTATGAGAACTTTGGGGGTGGGGGCTCTGCGATGGGAAAATAAAGAAAGAGAAGGGGAACAGGAACAGGTATGAGTAGATGGACAGTGAAAGTGTGTGTGTGATTGTATGCGTGCACGTGGCGCACACGTGCCTGCATGTGCATTCAGGTAGAGTCCATCACAGAACAAGTTCCAGCTCATGTGGAAAAGAGTAGAATTTCCTTCAATCTGACCACTTGGGATAATTACAGTGTATTCAAAACAGTTGTTGACTACAGCAGTAGGAAGTAAATGATGCATAAACAAGATGTAAGGGCTGATCATTATTATTCACAGGTATCAGAATGAACAAATCCCCTAGTAGATTGGCGTTCTTCATGAATGTCATGACTGTTTTTCAACAGTAAAACTAGAGGCGTAACAGAGGAGAGGAAACTAATAGAAAACTTATCAGACTTTCCATTTGTTACACTCCCTGGAAATTGGAATCAAGTCTGAATAAGCATCTAGAGCCCTTTGTAAATGTAGATGAGGAGATTAGCTGAGGCCAGGATATTGGAACAAAGCCTCCATATGGAGACTCTGAATTATTTAATGGGTTAGGTGGTTAGAACTTGGACCCTAATGAAAAATATAAGTGACTGTGACTCGTTTATACTTCTGCCGGGGAAGCAGAATAATCAAGTAACGCATAGTGGAAGGGTCCAATTTGATATAGACTTACTTTTATTATCTAAAACCACATTTTTATTTATACAAATAATAGTTGCTTATTTCATCTGTGTTATTCAGATTTTGATGCCTTGAATTACTTTTTAATTCTATATTCCCAAATAAGTGTTTTACTTTTAAAAATAAATTTACACATTTGATCATAACTACTTCTGTTTGGTTCTTTTACCTCTTCTTTTGCACTTCCATGAACCTTTTCTCACTTGTTTGTATAAGGTATTTTCAGATTTGTCACTGGGTCCCTCTTTAGTATATGGTGAAAGTTTTTTTTTTAATTTAAAGAAGATGAGTATAATATTCTAAAAGTTGCATCTAACTTTTACGCAGTAATAAAATAATTCTAATGGTTTTATCTTATTCAGTTAAATGTAAGATCATGAAGGAATTTAGTGAATTGGAAGAAAAGTACGTAGTATTTTTTTCATACAATAGTGCAAAAAGATGTTTGAGTGATTGTAAGGGTAAAAGAGATGTGCATATTAGTATATGTGCAATAGAACTTCTAAATTGACAAAGGAAAAATTGGATTACAAAATAACTTGTTCAAATCAACATAAATAAGCAACAGAAAAAGAGGAAATAAGGTAAAGGAAGTGTGAACAAGTACAATATAAGATTATAAGATGAAAGCATAAGCACATTATGTTTTACATAAATAAAAATGTGCTGGAGAGAGAAAGATCACTTTGAAAAGAAGACCTAAGGTGACATCATCAAGATGATGGGGTAGGAGTTCCCAACATTCATATTCTTCCCTGAAAAACAACAGAAACAATGAATAAACAATTACAAACTGACAAAACTAACTTTGGGAAGGCTCTGGATTACAACAAAGAAGCATCAGGAGCCTTTTGGGGCCCAGAAACCCAGGATGGCCCCGTAGAAAAGCATAGAAAGGATTTCATCATCCCTCAGTGTTGTTCACCACAGCGGGTGCATCAATTTACATACCCACCAACAGTGCCGGAGGGTTCTCTTTTCCCACATCTTTATTAACATCTCTTATTTCTTGTCTTTTGGATAATAGCCATCCTAACAGGTGTGAAGTGATAGCTCATTGTGGTTCTCCTCTAGCAATTTGGCAGTGTGGTGCCAGGAAGGATCCCCTTGGAGGGATTTCACTCCCTAGGGGAAAGGAGAAAGTGAGCGCCCCACAAAAACTCATTGCTGCCATGAACATCCACAGTCTTTGCTACCAAGCACCCCTCTAATCTTCACCAATGCTGAGCCTGGCTGATAAAACTGCATGGAGTCCCCAGGCTGGAGCTCTTGCTGCAGTGAGACCTGTCTCCCTAGACCTCAGTTGATGCTGACCCTCCCCAGGCAGATGAGGACTTTGCTGGCCATCTACAGGACCAGAGCTGCCAATGGCAATGTGCCTCCCTCCGTGGGTACTAAGTCACCCCTTTAACTTCCTATCGCTGAGGCCATGCTGGTGCTTTGCCATGTCCTCTGGGTCCTGAGTCACAGGGCTACATTGCTGCCACCCAGCACCCTGCACCCTGGGGCTTCAATCAGCATGTTGACCTGCCATCTCCAGGGCCGTACTACTGCTGTGTTATGATCCCTAGGCACATGCTGATACTGCATCTCATGCCTCTCTGGGGCTGAGTAACCAAAGTCAGTCCCCAAGTCTCAGACCCCAGTGCTGTGGGCGATCTGCTTTTGTCCGTACCTCAGACAAAAGGTCAACCACTGCAGGAAGTACTGCTGTATTTGGGGCTCCAGGTCCCTGGTGATTCTACCTCAGCCCAGAATTCCCACTCCACTGATGCTCTCTACATGCCTGCACAACGGACCCAGGTTGAAAAGGGATGCCCCAGATTAGAATTTTACCCCAGGGGTCAACAGGAGAACAGGAGAACCCAATGGCCTCTGCCACTGAGGAACACAGTAGCCCTAACCACTACCGTGACCGCAGATACCTTGCAGAGGTGCCACATCCACCCATGGTCTCTGCCAGTGTTGACCTCAGCTGCTACACCTTCCCTGGAACTGTGGGTTGGGGAAATGATGGTCATAGGGTAAAAAGTTTCATTAGTTAAGGTGAGTAAGTTCTTGGGATCTAGTACACGGGCGGGGTGACTAGTTAACAATATTGTATTGTAGGCCGGAAAAAAGCCTTTCAGAGAGGAGCAACACAGGAAATATACTCACTATCAGTTGAAGATTCTGAATGATGGTAAACATTGATTAATAAACAAAAATATGTATTACTTAAAATTCATTTAAATATTAATTAAACAAACAAAAACTTATACTGAACAACCCTAAAAATTCAGAGAGATGTAACTTAATCATACTATATTAATTTGTACACATTAGCTTCAACAAAATTTTAGAAAATGGTAAAATATGGCTGGCTAGTGACAACATGAATTGTTAAAACATTCTTGGAATGTAATCTGTCAGTATATGGTTTAGTATTTAAGCAGAAATCACCAACATGAAAAAATTCAAATACAGGGATGTTTTTTCATAGTGCTATTTGTACCAAATTAAAAACAAAATGGAACAATGTGAATACCTATTAGTATGATAACAGTTCTATAAACTGTGGTACACACATACCATTGAATGCAGTCACAAATATATGAATTTCATCTGTAGAAGCTGAAGTAGATTTCCAAGGTGTACATATTACATGGAAACAGCAAGATGTGATGTTGTGAAGTTTATAGTATACCATCAGGTTTTAGAAAAATCTGAAATGATCTTCCCTTATCCTCTACATGTATGTGTGTTTGTTAGTTTATGTGCATGTGTGTTTGTTTATATGAACATGTAGAAAAGTGTGAAAAGTAATCCAGCAGACATTTTAGCAAAAATTACTAGCAAAAATTACCTGGGCAGAGAGTAGGGTTGGAGTGGGGCAAGGATGTCAAACCACACTTACAGTTCTTTGTTTCTCCCTAGCCCCACCCCCCAAATGTTGCTTTTGCAAAAGATACACACACACACACTCACACACACACAACCCTCTATGTGAGTATTTGGTTGAGTTTATAAATTTGGTTGAATATAAATAAGTTTATAAATTATTTATAATTTATAAGAGATGCATGAACACATTGCTTGTAAAAATGTTAATTACAAGGGTGAGACCTCAGGAAATTTTATATTTCTATCCATCTATCCATATGCATATAATATAATATGTATATTTGCATATGTCTATACATATTATGTATTTATATAGAGTCACACTTCTTTTACAATGAACATGGTCATTTACATTTTAGAAAAACTACATCTTTTATTGTGGGAAAGATGTCTGATATACAACATGCAAAATGCCTTGTAGACTGGCACAGGAGCAGCACCCCTAAAAATCTCCATTATCATTTTTGTTACTTTTATCTTTATATACCTATCTTGTGCTTATTCTAATGGCTCTGTCTGGTCTGGTTCCACTTCCCCACTCTGATTAATAATACCAGCAATCCTTCTTACTCATTTGAAATTATCATTTCATTTCTGACTCTGCTTTAATTCCTTCTTCTTCACTAGGCTTTTTCCAACTGCCTTATCCCTCATCAGATGCAGGTTGTTGAATCAGAATCATGTTTCATAGAAATGATTACATCTGCTAATATTATTTCTTCAGCCAGACTCAAAGCTACTTACAGCACAAACATACTTTATATCTTTGGTTTGCTCATCAACACATCAAAGACACTGCACCAGGCACATAGCAAAGCATAGCTCAGTTGATACTGGTTTAGTGAGATGATTGAGAGCTAAAGGTTCTTTCAGACATTTAGATAGATAAGTCAATAGATAGACGATAGATAGATAGGTAGATAGATAGATAGATAGATAGATGATGATAGATAGAGATAGATAGATACTCTATAAAGAGAAACCCTGGGGATTGGTTTTATTGACATTTCCTTTTTGTCAACAAATACCTTCAATGAAAAATGTGACAATTTTCAGGAATTTACAATTCACACCTTCTTCTAACAAATACAGTCTTCTACATTGATATATTTGATCATAATAAACCATTTGCAGAGCTCGCTAATCTGAAAATTGATGCAAAGGAGATGATATGGAAATGTTTGAAAAATCATTCATCAGGTTGGCTGAAAGACGAGAGGAGGAAGGTTTCACAGACTCTTAAGATGAATTGAAAGAAAGATAAGAACACAGATGAAAAGGGAACATATGACCATATAGAGGCCCACTGGGTCCCACTTGGGAAAGGATCAATTCCACAGCTATCATAGAACAGATCAGACATAAAGAAAAAGCAGGAATCTTTTTTTTCATTATAACTTCTTCAAAGTCTTGAAGTCTCTGAATTTTAATCTGTAAGAACTATTTTCCAGGCCAAAAAAAATGCATTTTATTTTTAAAGAAAGTTTCTATTCCTTAGCTCACAGAAAAAACCTACAATCCAAGCCATTCTGAGGTGTGAGAGCTGAGGTGTTAACGGAAGGGATATGGAAATGATAAGGTGTGGATCAGAATGATCGGACCACCGGTATGGTGCAGTTAAAGTCTATCAGGCAAGTTCAAAGGTTCATCTTCCTTTTAAACCAGTAAGAGAAAACTGCACAGAACTCACAGAATTTGGCTCTGATAGGGGATGAGAAAGGGATTACTTCTACCCACAGTACCTGAGTGTAGTTTCTACTCTAAAGGGCACATATAAATTTTCTATTCTTCACATCCACCAAGAAGAGATGTTTAGCTTGCTTCAATAAAGAGCTTCACAAAATTAAAAAAAAAAAAAAGACATTACCACCTCCAAGTTGTTGTCTTTGTCTAAGGAGGATTGAATTGGATAGATGCTTTTAGTAGCAAGTTATAAACACTCCATACAATTTTTTTTAAAGAGAGACAATTGACATAGTATCAGAAAATAGCAGCATTTTAAGCTTCTAAAAGAGGTGTATCTGGTTACTTAATGATGCCATCAAGTATCAAGCTTCCTTTCATCTCTCTGCTCTGCAGTTCTGATTCCTTCAAACTAAGACATATCCTCTCTGTGGTTGTGAGTCAGGACCAGTGGCAACCAAGGTCATCAGCACCCTCATGCATGTCCGTCAGGAACAAAAGTGTTCTCTCAATAATCAGACAAAAAATCTTGACCTACACTCATATTGAATAAGCATGGGTTACATTTCCTTCCTCTATGAACCAACTGCTGCAGCATCAGTGATCTTACTAGACAAGTTCTCAGATCCCTCTACATTCTTTGTTGTACTAAATAATAGTACATAACCAATGTATCTATAGCTATAATGACCTGGTTCCCATGACGTCCAGCATAGCATCCAGTATGCAGTAGGTACTGACCAAATTTGACAAATAAATGAATGAATGAGTGAATGAATGAATGAATACATGAATGGATACGAGTAAAAAATGGATGTCATAGATGATGACACACTCGGGGTAGAAGTAAGAGACTTAAGGTCTTTTGGCTTCCAAAATGGTACAATTTCCTTGACACTTCACACAAACAAATAAATTCTAATGAATTGTTTATCCAGGCTACAAGCATGTGCAATTTCTAATAGATCATTGAGATGCAAAGAGGCAGATAATTTAGCCCCTCAGAGTAAGGAGCAAGACCAAGCAATAATTCCCATTTTATCAATCATTAATTTCAGTCAGCTTTTTTGTTTAGTTACTATGTAGTCTCTATCCTTGCCTTCATTACTAGGTGTATTGGTCGATCTCTTTTAGCTCCTACTTTGTTTTAAAGGAAAAAAAAGGATCTTGTTCTAAAAGATCTTAAAATTCTTTTAATATTATCATTATTAATTATTAGAACTTTTCTATAAAGTAGCTGTTAATACCTTGTTGGCCTAAGCATTTCAATTATATTTGTTTAAAGCAGTGGTTCTCACCTAGGGGTGATTTTGCCCCTCCTTCCTTCAGAGGACATTTGTAATAACTGGAGACAACTTCGGTTGCCAGAACTTGCGGGGTGGGGGAGGGGATGCTCCTGACAACTGATAGTCAGAGGCCAAGGATGTGGTTAAATATATTGCAATGCATGGGACAACCCTCCACAATTAAAACATTTCTGGCCCCAGACGCCAATATTATCAAAATAAAATTCTGGTTTAGGTGCATTATTATCTATTGTCTAAGAGTATTAATAGGTGTTTATTTTTTTATAAAGGGCGGTGATAAAGTTAAAAAGACAAAAAGTGTCCATTAAGGCAGTCTGGGAGAAGAAGGTATGGGTCTGAAGAATGCATTGCCCATGGGAATGAAGGGACCTTTTTTTTATAGAGTGGTATCAGGGAGGTTAGAAAAGACTTTTTTTTTTTTAAGAGGCAGATAGTGAGTTCACATGAGCAGGTGTGAGGGGAAGGAAAGGGAGAGAGAATCTTAAGCTGGCTCCACGCCCAGCTTGGAGCTGATGCTGATGCCAGGCTCCATCTCACGACCCTGAGATTGTGACCTGAGCCAAAATCAAGAGTCTGCTACTTAACATATTGAGCCACCCAGGCTAAGTCTTCTAATCAAAACTTTCTCCACAATTGGTTTTATTATATTTCAATCTGTAACATTTTGTTATGGGTTGAATAGGGGCACCCCAAATTCTTAAGTCAAAGTCCTAATCTCTAGGAACTTAGAATTCGTCTTTTTTGGAGATAAGGTTTTTACAGATGGAATCAAGTTAAGATGAGGTCAATAGGATAGGCCCTAATCCAACATGACTTCCCAAGGGAAAACTGGACTTGCAGACACACATAGAAGAAAAATGATGTGAGGTGACAGAGAGAAAAGACAGTTATCTACAGGTTAAGAAGAAAAGTCTATAACAGAGCCTTTCCTCAGACCCATCGGTAGATATGAACCCTGCCAATATTTTGATTGTGAAATTCTAATCTCCAGATCTGTGAGAACATAAATTTCTGTTGTGGAAGGTACCTATTTTATAGTATTTTGTTATGGCAGCCTGAGTGGACTACTACTACTATTAAAGCAGTGTTTTACCTAAAATTCCTTTGACTTCAGGATTCTTTTGTTATTAGAGACTATTTTTCAATGAGGAACATGTGTCATTATCAAGTCATTAATATCTTTGTAGAATGTAATCTACTAGATTGTTTTGAAAAAAATTTAATAACTGTTTACTAACTAGGAGAGAATGAAAGTTTTGCTACTGGAAAAAGGAGGACATTTGGGGGAGATATTAAAGAAAGAGATCAGAAACAGGAAGAAGGAAGTGGGATGCTAGCTACAGAGAGCCAACAGGAAGAAGGTGGCCCTGGGAGTGGAATGAGGGACAGTGGTCAAAGACAATCATGGACCATTTCAGATACACCTCCTTTGGGAAGCACTCAGTGAGAAGGGAAAAAGAACATGAACTTTGGAATTCAACTCCAGTTTAAAATCCCTGTTCTGGGGGTGCCTGGGTGGTTCAGTGGGTTAAGCCTCTGCCTTCAGCTCAGGTCATGATCTCAGGGTCCTGGGATGGAGCCCTGCATCGGGCTCTGTACTCAGCAGGGAGCCTGGTTCCACCTCTCCCTCTGCCTGCCTCTCTGCCTACTTGTGATCTCTCTCTCTGTCAAATAAATAAATAAAATCTTTAAATAAAATAAAATAAAAATAAAAAATCCCTGTTCTGCTACATATTAAATATGGAAGTCTTGTTGCCTGAGTGGCTCAGTTGGTTAAGAGTCTGCCTTTGGCTCAGGTCATGACCCTGGTGTCCTGGGATCCAGCCAGCACTGGGCTTCCTGCTCGGTGGGGAGTCGGCTTCTTCCTCTCCCTACACCCCTCCCCTCACTTAGGCTCTCTCTCTTGCTCACTCTATCTCTCTCAAATAAGTGAATAAAATCTTTTAAGTAAATAGTAAGTAAATAGATAAATAGTAAATAGATAAATATGTAAATCCACATTCAGCTTCTTAACCTTTTTGATTTTGAATGGTTAAATGGCAATGGTAGTATTTGGTGCAGGGCTGGCTTCTCCAGAAGGCACAGTGGGGAGGACCCATAGTCCGGATCTTTCTTTCTCCTTCTTTTCTTTTTCTTTCTTTCTTTCTTTCTTTCTTTCTTTCTTTCTTTCTTTCTTTCTTTCTTTCCTTCTTTCTTCTCTTTCTTTTCTTTTTTCTTTCCTTTCTTTCTTCTTCTTCTTTTCTTTCTTTCTTTCTTTCTTTCTTTCTTTCTTTCTTTCTTTCTTCTTTCTCTTTCTTTCTTTCTTCTTTCTTTCTTTTTTCTTTCTTTCTCTTTCTTTCTTTCTTTCTTCTCTTTCTTTTCTTTTTTCTTTCCTTTCTTTCTTCTTCTTTTCTTTCTTTCTTTCTTTCTTTCTTTCTTTCTTTCTTTCTTTCTTCTTTTTCTTTCTTTCTTTCTTTCTTTCTTTCTTTCTTTCTTTCTTTCTTTCTTCTCTTTCTTTCTTTTCTTTTTTCTTTCCTTTCTTTCTTCTTCTTCTTTCCTTCCTTCCTTCCTTCCTTCCTTCCTTCCTCCCTCCCTCCCTCCCTCCCTTCCTTCCTTCTTCTTTCAATTTAATTTTATTTTTTCAGTGTTCCAAGATTCATTGCTCATGCACCACACCCAGTGCTCCATGCAATACGTGCCCTCCTCAATACCCACCACCAGGCCCACAGTACTTTCAGAGGTTAACAAACATGTTTTAATTCCTTTTAAAATCAGGGAGAAAAAGAAGCTGAACTTTTGGGTTTAAAAATAATGTTATCATCCATTTTAGTATATTTGTTTTTCTATCAATATTATCATAAAGCATAATTTAAAAAAATTGTGGAGGAAGGACCCATGGAAGTCATAATGTAGGCCAGATTTGGTAGGGTGGGACTAGGAAAAGGAGTCAGATAAGATTCTATGCCAGTTCTTAGTACACAAATCTCCACATACTTCATGTGCATTTTGTATCTGCTCTGGATGTCATTTGGAGTTTATCACGTGCCCTGCATCATCCTAAGTGGTTTACATACATGGACTCACTAAATTCTTGTGCTACCTCTGTGTCCGGGTACAATACCATCCCCATCTCACAGAGGAGAAAACTGAAACATGGAGGATTTTAAGTTTTCCAAGTCCCGCCACAAGTGGACTTTGAAGTAGGACATCAAAAGTCCTTAACAGTTAGGTCGTTCCAGCGATACATGCTGTTTAATCCACTCCCAAAGCTCTGCTGGCATTTTCCCACCAAAAATGTTTTCCTGTTCAGATTCAATTTCCAATCTTAGAGGTAGGTGCACCTGGTAGATATGGATTACTTCTGCTTAGATTATTCACAACCACCTTGTTAAAATATTATGGAAAGGCCACAGAACACAACTGCCAAGCATATACGTTCTGCAGTCATTTTTATTCTGCAGACACACAATCTGGCTCCCCATCTGCATTGTCTCACTCCTCTGTTCTGGTTATCCATAACATCACCCGGACTGGCTCCACCACTGTGTACATTAGCAAGACCATATTGGACATAGGGCTTGCTGCACATCTGGATTGTTCTATCACAACATCAACTGTGAGGCCAAACAACAGTATCACAAATCAGACATCGCTGTATGTGAAATCATTTCTGTGCCAAAGAATTCCATTTTTTCCAGATGTGTCATCCAGGCACCTTGAGTACTGAACTTAATTAAGTTATGAGTTTAGAATGTGACTCCCTAAATTAAAATTGCTTCATCTTGAGCCCAGATTCCACAGCAACAAAGTATGTTAATATCTGATGGCTTGTTTCCTTATGGAATAAGCAGTTTGCATTGGGTTTGGCTTAGATTTAAATCTGACCAAGGTTAGTTGTAAGGACCACAGAGTCACTGTTGCTTAAGAGCTAGGAGTCACTGAGTTTATTATATGCCAGATTCTGTGATAAGAAATTTGCATGGAATTAATCCATATCATTTTCACAGAAAGTTCAAAAAGTAGATAATTAACTCCTTTTTCTTTTTCTTTTTTTTAAACTCCTTTTTCATATGAAGAAACTGAGCCACGGATGGAGAATAAGCAATTTTCCAGAGATTAGGTACCTCTAACCCAGCAGCATCTGGATTTAAACCCAAGTGCTTAGATCCCACATCCTATACTTTCAAACACTAAAGACCCTATTACATAGGTACCTAAGGACCTCCTTTTCTTTCTCTTTCCCCTCTTCCCTCTTCTCCTATTTCTTTGCATAAAATAAATTAAAATTAAAAAAAATCCTGAATATATCATTGAAAGAAATAAACATTTTGGAGAAAGAGTGATAACTGACACAAATAACCAAAAGGAAGGCAGGGGAGGGAGGGTGGCAGGAGAGGGGGCACTCTAATTTCAGATGGGCCCAGACCTGTTTTGGAAAGCTAATGTCTAAAATAAATTAGTGACTGATTTTTTTTTTTTTTTGGTTCAGAAATTAGCTTCAGGAATCTTCAGGAAAGGTTTCCAATCATCAATCTGTGAAATTTGGGAACATTTAAACTCATCACTTGTTCATTTCTCTTTAAATCATGACTCTAAAGGTTTATGTATGCATATTCCAAATTCAGATAACAATACTATCACCTCCCTTGAGAGATAATCTCATTAAATCCAAATATTTATTCAGTTCTGAACATTCCTCATTTAGGACAAAATGAAAAAGAAGATGACATTATCTGGAGGTAGGTGGCTTAAAATGATCACTTTTAAATTATAAATGGAGGTGAGGTGGATGAATACTTTTACAGGAAAGAGATTATTGAGGGGGTAACATCTACATATGCACTGGGTATATATATATATATATATATATATATATATATATATATATATATATATAATTATGTTCAGTTAGTGACTGTATAGTGTATAATTAGTCCTTGATGTAGTGTTCAATGATTCGTTAGTTAAGTAGAATACCCAGTGCTCATCACAGCATTTGCCCTCCTCAATACCTATCACTGTTACACTCTCCCCCCACACCCCTTCCTTCTGAAACCCTCAGACTGTTTCTCAGATTTGCATGGTTCATCTCTCTCTCTGATTTCTCCACCTTTAGATTTTCCTCCCTTCCCCTATGGTCCTCTATGCTATTGCTTACGCTCCACATATGAGTGAAACCATATGATAGTTGTCTTTCTGTTTGACTTACTTCACTTAACATATTCCCCTCCAGTTCATCCATGTTGATGCAAATGGTGGGTAGTCATCGTTTCTGATGGCTGAGTAATATTCCATTGTATATATGGACCATATGTTCTTTATCCATTCATCTGTTGAAGGCATCTCAGATCCTTCCACAGTTTGGACATTGCTGCTATGAACATCGGAGTGCATGTGCTCCTTCTATGTATTTTAATTGATTTGAAAAATTGTCTCATGCTTTTTTTGAGATTACAAGATTGCATCACACCTACAACACACCTGAGCTATGGGTTATTTCCCCTCAATCTCCCAAACTGCCCTCCCGGAAGGCTAGCTAAATTACGTATCAAAATGGCATACCTGTGGTAAGCAGAGCATGAATTCTGATAAAATATAGCAACTAAATCATCAGTAGGATTGGAGAAATCTATGCCTCCTCTCCTCCAGCCAGCACTTATAATGACAAAGGCAAGTTTTATGCTTTGAATCCAAAAGTAAGGAAATTAAGCTTTCAGAAATGCAAATGCTCATTACAGTATACTTTCTACTTTTTCAGAGTATGATTTTTTTTCTCCAAATGACAAGGAAAGAATGATGAATTCCTTCGACTTGATTCACATAGCATTTGCGAGATTGAACTTGTCAATTTGGATTTATGAAATTTATGAAATTTCCCAGCACTCACAGTTGGGCTACTGTGCCAGCATGTTCATGAATTTTTTAAGAAAAAACAATCCTTTGCATTTTTGCTACTTTTCAATGTTCATGTTGGCCTTTGTTTATTGCCTAACATACATAATGAAGATTAAACATTGGAGAAGCCCCAGTTGTATGCTCTGATTAGGAAGTTCATGCAGTATTGCAAGGCATTAATCTGTGAAGAAAGAAAGGCAAGCCAAGAGACAGCTATTTGTTTCTACACAATCTTAAATCAGGAAGAACTCCAGATCTAATTGACCTAAAGGACTGCTTTGTATCATTCTTGTAACAAAAGAAGAAAGATTAAAAGTCCATGCAGGATACAAGTAAATTTCAATACATTGCTAAATTGCCTTCCAAAAAAAATTTAATTTTTTTTATTATTAGTTGCAGGGTAGAGTTTACTGATTAAAAAATATGTTTGATTTTAATAAAAGTACTTCCATCCATGCATAACAAGTCAAATATTTGGTATAACCATCTCAAATGTTATTTTTCTCTTTTTTTTTGAATACGTTTTCCATTTTTCAAAATTACTATAAACTTTTTAAAGGAAAACCACATTTTTACATTGATTAACAGTAGCCACATTTTCCAATTATGAGGGTAATGAGTTCAGGAGCAACGATCCAGAAAATGGACAGGAGACTCTATTCCAAACTAATGTTAACAGTATTTTGGTGTTTTGAAAAAGAAAAATAAAAGGCTCCAGATCTAATGATGACAGATCTTTGCTGTTAATTAATCAAATTGCCTCAAAATAGAGTTCAGCAGGTGGAAATAATTACCAGTTAATTGTCTCCTGTTTATTACTCTTTGGAGATATAAATCCAACTACTGTGCTCATTTTACAGTATTTACTAAAAAGCTAATAATAAATAAGTCAGGAGCACAGATGTTGTTATGGTAACAATATTTGTGTTTGCTTTCTGAGACAATACAAGTAGCATAAAATAACAATTTCCCCTTTGAATGAAAATATATTTTGGCCAGGTGCACAAATTTGCCTTTAATAAAAGTGTTTTGTTTTAGTATGTTTGTTTTGATATGTTTAAGTATCTGATATGAAACAGAAAAGGATGGTCCAGCAGGAAAAAGATGGTCAGTATAAATCCTGACAAGAAGACAGTGGATGTTCTTGAAAGTTTCAATCTGATAAGAAATATGTACCTTAGATATACGACATTATCTGCTGCATAATTCTAGAACGCAAACCAAAAACGCTTTTAAAAAAATATTTTATTTATTTGTTTGAGAGGGAATGAATGGTGGGGGGAGCTGCAGAGGGAGAGGGAGAAGCCGACTTCTTGCTGAGCAGGGAACCCAGCTTTGACTCAGGGTCTGATCCCAGGATCCTGAGATGGATCACAACCAGAACCAAAGGCAGATGCTTAACTGCCTGCGCCACCCAGGTGCCCCCCAAACACTCTTAATATGTGCATATATTGATTACATACTTGAGTATTTTCTGTAGGGGATACAAATTCTAACTCTGGAGTTAATATCTATGTGATATTGGAGTTTTCACTTTTGAAAGATAGAAACATTTTTATTTATAGATATGCCTTAGGAGAATGGTTGATGAAGTTTTCTTTTTTATGTTATGTATAACCATTGCTTTTTTCTCTCTCAAATAAATGTAGGATATATCATCTCCAATATTTAATAGAACTTTACTTTGGCGGGGACAAGTTTCTATAACAAATGCTTCAGCTAAGCTTCTTGACAAACCCAAGCATACAGAAAAGTATGAAATATCGTTGGGATGTTGTACTACAAAGAATGGGAATGCAATGAGATTTTCATTTTTCTTCTTGCTTTAATCTATAACATAAAGTGTATGTGTGTGTGTTTGTGTGCATGTGAAATGCACAAGAGTGGATGATTTCTGGGGTTGTTTTTTCAGAAGACAGATGTGGAAAGGAATAAAGAACTGTCCTACAGTTTTTTGTTTTTTGTTTTTTGTTTTAAGCTGTGAACGTTATTTCTTTACTTTTTTCCCCGAAGAAACACAAAATCAATTATATACGTCATGAAAACCATATTGTCTCTGTATTTTCAACACTTATAAACGAGACTATATGACCTATATAAAATACAAAAGAATGCCCCTTAGTAATAATAAGCAATATAAAATTGATAATATAAAATGTCTGTACTTGTATCTAAATTTGTAGCACCAACATGATAAAGACTGAAATTCTCTTTCCCTGCAGACCAGATATCTCTTATACCATCAGCAAATTACACTACATCTTTTATAGTTTAATCATTTAGAAATTTTTAGATATAATTCACTTTTCCTATTTCATATTAAGGTAGAAGATCAATGAACTTGATATCAGTGGAAAAACCCAGACGTAAGTGTTGATTATATCCTGACAATTTGGCTACATTTAATAGTGATCCTCAGCTTCTCTAAGTTGGATTTTTTTTATCCTAGATATCTTATCCCAGGTCACATCACAGAGTTTTAATGGGGCTTCCTCACTAAAATACTATATGTCTTTATCTGTGTCATATATAAATATATGAATGTATACATAAACATATATATGTTTGTTGTTTGGTTAACTATGTAGCCTTATATAATTTTGAAGTCATGTTATTATTGAGAATATAGTCTGTATCATTAAAATATAGTGGAATTTATTCTTATCCATCCAGAACTTTCTCACTTATTTAAATGAAACGGTGTTAATTCTTATAGCACTAAGCCAATTTCCCTTTTAATTTTCCATTATTAGTACTGGTATGGGAGTTTTACACAAATGTTAATGAAATCAGCTGATCCAGATTGTCAATGCATCTTTTGCCTGCAATTAACAAAACTGAGATTTCTTGTAGCGTACTTTTAATTCCTTATAATTTTTATTTATATCAAAGAAAACTACATATATGATGTAAAGTAAAATTTTTATATATACATGTATTTTTTAATTTTTTATTTACTTGACAGAGAGAGAGAGATCACAAGTAGGAAGAGAGGGGGAAGCAAGCTCCCCACTGAGCGGAGAGCCTGATGTGGGGCTCTATCCCAGGACCCTGAAATCATGACCTGAGCTGAAGGCAGAGGCTTTAACCCATTGAGCCACCCAGGTGCCCCAGATGTAAAGTAAAATTAAATAGCACTATTAGTCGTATAGTAAAATGTGCAGCTACTCAGTTCTCCATGTTGTCCAAATTCAAGTCTCAAAAAATAACTGTCGACGCTCTTAGACGGTTTTCTAATCCTCACCTTTATGTCATTAAATGAATATCTGTACTACTCTTTCTCTTTTCTTTTTTCTTTTTATTAAGTTCAATTAGCCAATGTATAGCACATTATCAGTTTTTGATGTAGTGTTCAATAATTCATTAGTTGCATATAACACCCATGCCTTTCACGTCACTTGCCTACCTTAATACCTATCACCGGATTACCCCATACATACTGCTATTTCTTGATCTGACAAGTTTGGAGAATCTGTTGACTTCTTTTTTGGCAGTTGGTGACTCAGCTTTCTTACACTTGCTCTATCACATTCTGCTTCCCCTCTCCATATTCTCTCATTGTCTGTATTTCCTGCTTGGTTAAATCAATAGTCAGTGATTATATTATTTTTAGGTCAACAGTCAGTTTTCTATATACTTGAACATAACTCCAAATATTTCTATCTCTGAAATTTCTCTCTCTCCCGTCCTCTCTTTTAGGGGGAGATTTTCCTCCTTAGGACCTTATTCTGCTCCAGGCTAGCCTCAGGGTTCAGTTGCTGGCTGCCAGTTGAAGCTCACAATTGCCCAATCTGGTTGTTTTAATCAGCAATCTCTGTATTGTGTTGCATTATTTTCCTTGGACAATTTATCTTCTTGTTTCTTGGTTTGAGTTCACATTTCAGAATTAGAAACTCTAGTAGCTTTCTAAAAAAAGTAACATCATTGGGGTAAAATTAAAAAAAAAAGTTCTAACACACTTTTTTTTTTTTAAGATTTTATTTATTTTGACACAGAGAGCATGAGCAGGATGGGAGGGCAGAGGGATAAAGAGTGGCAGAAGCAGGCTCCTAGCTGAGGGACCCCCATGTGGGCTCTATCTCAGGGGCTAGGGATCATGACCTGAGCCAAAAGCAGACCTTAACCAACTGAGCTATCCAGGCGCCCCTCTAACACACTTTATTCGTATGTTAGCTAGGTATGTTCTCTCTTCATTGAATTTTTTTTTTTCCCAAATTTATTTTAATTTTTCAGTGTTACAAGATTGATTGTTCATGCACCACACCCAGTGCTCCATGCAGTATGTGCCCCTCTCGATACCCACCACCAGGATCACCCCCCCCACCCCCTCCCCTTCAAAACCCTCAGTCTGTTGCTCAGAGTCCACAGTCTTTCCTGGTTCATCACCCCCTCCGACTTCCCGCCCTTCATCCTTCCCTTCCTTCTCACGATGCCCTCCATGATTTTCTTTATACTCCACACGTAAGTGAGACCATAAGATAATTGCCTCTCTCCGCT
>CM052797.1:111806007-111888481 GCA_028533885.1 Nasua narica | reverse complement strand
AAAGAAATTGAAGAAGACACAAAAAGGTGGAAAAGCATTCCATGCTCATGGATCGGAAGAATAAACATTGTGAAAATGTCTATACTGCCCAGAGCAATCTATACTTTCAATGCCATCCCGATCAAAATTCCACCCGTTTTTTTCTCTTCATTGAATTTTAAAGAAATTCAGTCTGCTATCTTCTGGCTTCCAGTCTTGTTCTTGAGAAGTTGGATGCCATTATGAATCTCATCACTTTTTATGAGAACGAGTGCTAATCCTTTACATCTTTACATAACCAAGTCCTGCCCTGCTTAGACAATGAGAATTAAATAAACTTGCGATGTCCCACATTGTTCTTAGGGTTCTATAATCCAAGGCAAAGATTTGTAAATGAAACTTATTTTTAATGCATTTTATTTGCCTCATCCCTTATAATTAGATATTTATCTCTCAAATTATATAGATATTTAATTTGAATTCAATCACAACTTTTATTTTTGTTCTTTTCATAAGGAGATAGTTATGATAAATGAATAGATAAAATGAAATCATACCTATGCTTTAAAGTAGCTCTGAAATATCTTCTTTTCTATGAAGTCTTCCTGTAATGACAACTGATTTCTTTCTCTTTTGAATCCCAACTGAGCTTATTTCCACTTAATGGATTACAACATTTATATCACAGTATTGACTTAGTCAACATGTGCAATTTAATCATTTGTATAAGTTCAGAGAGTTGCCAAGCAACACCACAATCCAGTTTTAGAACAATTCTATCACTCCAAAAGTAATCATTAGCACCCACTCCTTATTCCTACCTCTGACCCGAAGCAACTACCCGTGTACTTTCTCTCTCTATATATTTGCCTTTTCTGAACGTTTTCTATAAATTGATTCATATAGTAAGTGGTCTCTTATGACTGATTTACATTTTGGGAATGAGTAAACTGATCAAAGGACACATTATATTAAAAATGAGAAGAAAAGGACATTGGAGAACATCCATATTTAAAAGATTGGCATAGGTAGAGACAGACCCAAAAATAGTCCTACTAAAATGTAATTATAACTTATATTGGAGTGACTTAAGTATCTTCATCCTCAACCTCCTGTGTAGTCCAGTTTTGGGGAATACTGACTACAATGTCAACTAAAACAAAACATGTCAAGTGATAGACTAGTCTATTGTGTTGATAAAGATTTTCTGCAATCATGATTTTAAAAGTATTATCATTGGGCACCTGGGTGGCTCAGTTATTAAGCATCTGCCTTCAGCTCAGGTCATGATCCCAGAGTCCTGGGATTAAGGCCCAATCAGGCTCCCTGCTGGATGACAAGCCTGCTATTCCCTCCCCCACTCCCCCTGCTTGTGTTCACTCTCTCTCTGTCAATTAAAGAAATAACAAATCTTTTAAAAATGAAAAAAATAAAATAAATAAAAGTATTGTCATCATTAGTGAGTAAATGATACTCATATCAGGTCTAGTATGAGATGTTTAAAGAAGTTTCTTTAAAAATATACTTTCAAATAATTTACATTTGATATCTCCTTTTTTCATCTTACACAATCATTGAGAAAGGATTTCCCTGAAACAAAAAGAATGAAGAAACATCTACTAAGACCACCTCCCACGTGGTAAATGAATAACTATATGATATAGGGGATGTTTTTGTTATTGATTCTTTTATTGTTATTGATTCCTTTTTTAACTAACATTTGTGCTCAAAATGATTTTTTGAAAGTGGCAACGGTTTTTAACTTAGTACTTGTTCTTGTCTGTTTCTTTATGTAAAGGGAAAAAAAGTTATTTTTAATGGCAGTTGTGGACAAATTTGGTGTTGGTGGAGTTGGCAGAAACATCCATTATATAAAAATAAAAGGTACCTGGGTGAGGTATTAGAAAAGTTGTAATTTCATCTTTTGGTTCCCACTTGCAATTTATAATTTCAACAATTTCAGTGGAAATTACAGCTTAAAGCCAAGTAGTGCACTTTATTTTCTATTCTTTGAGGGAGTAAGGGAGGGGTAAATTCATGGCAAGGAAACTTCAGTAGTTAGATTAATACTAGAGCATATTATATATTCTCTGGAAAGAAGTCTTGACTTTACACACATATATGTGTGTATATACTATCTATAGTATATTTTATATATTTATATGTATCATATATATGGTATATATAGTATATATGTAGTAAATTGTAGTAATATTAGTAAATTGTTAACAATTGGGAGAGCTGGGTGAAGAAAATTGTTTGCACTGCTCCTTCAACTTCTCTTTAACATTGACATATTTAAAAAAAAATTGGCCAACCTATATTGAGCATTCTGTATGCTATGAAAGAAATAGAGTACATAGGTTGAGCATGGTGATTATACACAACCACAAAAAGTGTTGGGAGGAGACCGCCATGCACTAAATGTATTTCATCATGTGGGGTCTCCCGGTTGGTCATCCAGGGACATCGACTCAGCTTGTAAATGTCCACAGTCTCAGATTCTAAAAGGTTGCTTGCTGCGCTGAAGCCTATGGTTTGTTCTTCCACTGGTGTATTATAGGCCTGCATTGATCTGTACTGCAGAGGGGTCGCTTGGAGCCCCAAGAGGCAGGGAGAGTGTCCATCTATACACAAAAAAATCCTGCAACTATTCCTCTCTCCTCTTATAAAATTATTATTTATCCCTCCAAAGGTTCAAATACTTCACCTGAGCAAAAGGGAAACTCTTTAAGGTTCGTATAGCTAATAACCCCTTAGTTAGGTTACATCTAATTTTTGTAGAGATCCCAGATATGCTTTTAAAAGCTGTATCATTAAACCCAAGTGTTTATATGTGTAGATATATGGATATATATATAATTTCATATATATTTTATATATAAGTGTATATAAATTTCATAAATATTTCATGTATGGATATATAGTTTTTATATAATTTATATTCATCCCTATATATACACACATACATATATAGATATTTCTTTCATTTCTTCTTCAAATTTTAACCACAAAAATTCCAGAAACCACCTACTCTTGAATGTCATAGGAGGCCAGTTTCCTAGTGGGAGGGATGGGGTGGAAAGGATTTTCTCCATCTGAAATATATCTTCTGAAATATATTCAAACCACGCCATAAAATGCTATATCTACATCAATAACTATCTGAAGACCAGAGTGGTCTGCACTTCATTTGTTTGGGGTCCACTAATGCCCCCAAAGGACAACATGAGTACAACAAATATAAGAAGATAAGCATATTTGATTGAGAAGAGAAAAACCGAGACCTGGAAAAATGTCTTGCAGTTCAGTGGTGGCTCTAAATGATGGTAGTTAGGCTGCTACAGTGTAGTGGGCATCTGGGGCCAGAGACAGAAAAAGACAAGAGAAGGATACAGAATGCGGAAGATGAATAGGCCTTAAAAATAAGTTTTGGATGATTCTGTTATTTTGGCTAAGATGATCTTCAGTAGTAAATTAGGAAAGGTCAGCAATACCCTTAGGAATAATTCTCATCAGTGAGGCAATTTAAAATAAGTATGAAAGAAGTCAGGTCAGGGTTTCTTTTTCAGAGAAGAGCACAGTAGAGACACATTATCTAAGAACAAAGAGTTTTGAAGTGTTTTATGACTTGAAACTTGAAAATTTCTAAGTAGCTGTAGGTTGGGTTTCAGCTTTTCCTCCTTATTTTTCCTTCTTTCTTATATCTTGTGTATCACCTTTATTTTTCCCTACCCCCTCATATTTCCCCTTATGATGACAAAATGAATTATGTTAGGAGGGTACTCCAGTTTTTTTTAAACAAGCATGGAATTTATTATTAATACTTACAGGTCCAGATTGGGAATATGCCAGGCATAGAGAGAGGTCAAAAATTATAATCCCAATGTTAAATAAGTGCTCTAACATACTACTAGCATTTTTTTTTTATTATTCTCTGCCCGTGTTTGAGATTTTGGTAAACAAGAGAATGCCAGTTAATTTACCCTTTAATTGATTATATAAACATACTAAAGGGGTGCCCAGCTGGTATAGTTGGTGGAACATGTGACTCTTGATGTCAGGGTTGTGAGTTCAAGCTCCATGTTAGGTGGAGAGATTACTTAAAAATAAGATCTTAGGGGGCGCCTGGGTGGCTCAGTGGGTTAAAGCCTCTGCCTTCGGCTCAGGTCATAATCTCAGGGTCCTGGGATCGAGCCCCCATTGGGCTCTCTGCTTGGCGGAGAGCCTGCTTCCCCCTCTCTCTTTGTCTGCCTCCTATTTGTGATCTCTCCTTCTGTCAAATTAATAAATAAAAAATCTTAAAAAAAATAAGATCTTAGAAAAAAATACTGAAGATCCTTTCAGTATTTGTTTTCCTAATGAATGCATAATATTTTGGTTGTTAGAAATCACTTGACCACTCCTATGACTCATGATTACATCTGAGCTATTTGTCAGTTTATGAAGCCAAAAAAAAAAACGACTCTATTAGTTGGGCTTCACAACATGGCTACAGTTGGTGATATATATATATATAAATATATATATATATATATATGTATGTATGTATGTATATGTATTTATATGTATAAAAATGCATGTGTATATATATGTGATATATATCATATATATGTATATTACATTGTATATATCATATATGGAATATATATATAATCATGATGAAATATTGTTCATATAAATATATGAAGTTATATAACAAAAGGAATTCATATATGTAATTAAGGGCCCCAGTCATTTGACTTTGAGTTCATCAGAAGAAATCATTCCGTGTGGGTCTGACTCAACCAGTTAAGGTTTTTATCACTCTCCCACTGGTTGGGAAGAAAGTAAAGAGCCATATTGTGAGAGGAGGAGGCCACAAAGCAAAGACGTAAAGGAGGCTTCTAGGAGCCAAGAGCATCCCCTTCCAAGAACCAACAAGAAAACATGTACCTCAGACACACAGTTACACTATAAATTCTGCCAAGAACCAATGATCTTGCAAGATAGCCCCAAGCCTCGATGTTCAGGCAACCCCAACTGACACCTTGATTTCAGCATAGTGATATTTTAAATAGAGGACACAGCTAATCCATGCTCTGCTACCTAGGCTGTGTCTGCATTTCTAATATAATAATGTCCTACTTTTGTGAACTTGCAAACATGAGTTAAGGATTTTGGTGCCATTTCAGGTTGCAGAAGAAGGCTGTGCATATTCTCCATGTTATCAGTAAACAAAAAATGGCCTGGTACTCATTGTAATCACATTACATTGAAGAAACAGATATTTAGCCACTGTGTAATATACCAGTATGTATTGACTATCAAAAAACAATACAGATAAGAGTCTTTATTAGAAATCAAGACAAATAGACATTTTGAAACTTGAATTGAGCATTGAAGGAAGTTAATAATTTGCTGCAAAACAATCCACTAACTTATGTCCAGTATATAGAAATAATATTGAATATATAACCCATAAAAACACTGGCTTAGAATATGATTTTTCATTTGCTCAACCTTTTCCATTTTTATACATTTCCAGAAAATATGACCTAATCTATTGTTATGATTGATATAATACCAGGCAAACGAAAGACATTTCAAATGGAAATTGTCCTCAGCAGAAATAATGAGACATTGCAAACTTCAGATTGCAGGTACTTAGATAAATATCATTTATGGAGACAATGTTATATACTCACATATGTGGTAGACTAAATTAACATTCTCAAAACTTAAACCATGCCCATACCTGGGACCTTTGACATAAGGCTTTGAAAATCTGACCTTGAAAATACATACCTGGCAGGATGTATTTTCTACTCTATGAACAGGGGGCTTTGCCATGAGATTCATTTTGACCAATGGATCCTGGGCTGAAGTGAGACCATGTCAGTTTCAGCCCAGACTTAACCAGCATCAGGTACTGGCTATCTTTTCTTCTGTTATCACCAAAAGATTAACTTGACCTGGGAAATTTGTTCTCAGAAAAATGAGAGCTACATGAAGCAGAGCCTACCTGAGGCCACTACCTGGAGATGAGTTTAATCAAAACCAGCCTAGATCAGCCAAACCCCTGCTGACTCACAGGGCCACAGCCTCCTGAAGCAGAAACATCTCAGATAACTTGTGGCCATGAGAATGAAAAATTGTTGTTTTAAGCCACTAAGTTTGGGGTTGTTTTGTTACACAGTGTTATTGTGGATATCACTAACTTATCTAGCTGGTTTTCTTTATCTGCTCTAGATATCTTTGGAAGATCACATTTTCGTATATTACTTCACAGCTTATTGAGGTGTATGGAATGAGGTGTATGAAATGATGAAGATCTCTTATTTTGCCATTGTCAATCAGTATAATGCTTATAGAAAAGTAAGAAGTCTTTCAGTAATAGATCAGAAAGACTGTAGAATTTCTGGGATAAAAATTTCAGCCAAGAATCTGAGTGTGATTACTTTAGAATCAACTCATTCCTTCAATCATGACACATATAATCCATTCTGCTGTAATCCAGAATCAGCAAATGTTCCTCTTCCGATGTCCTTCTTTCTTGGCCACCCAAATCTCAACATTAGAGTAGGAGAAAGAAAATGAAAAAAAGTAAGAAATGCTTATTTTGTTTTCACAGATAATTTTATCTCCTAGGTGATATTGCATATCAATGTTTATTTTCCTTTGAATTTAGGTATTTTAAAAAGAGATGATCTCATCTGTGCCATTGGAGCCTCATGGCAATAGGAGTTTAACGTAGACAAAAAAAAAGAGACTTAGGGAAAAATCGTGTCCGGAGTAGAAGAAATTTTTATCTGTATCTATCTGTCTGTCTATCCTCTCTCTGTCATCTATCTACCTATCATTTATCATCTTTATTTATCATGTGTTCTGATGGTGTATAATCCCAATAATTTCTCATCTATTATCCTATGACTGAAACAAAATATGACTTCTTAAGAAAAATTTATTTAAGATTTTATTTATTTATTTGACAGAGAGTACAATTAGAGAGTGGTAGACAGAAAGTGAGAGAGAAGCAGGCTTCTTGCTGAGCCGAGAGCCCTATGTGGGGCTGGATCCCAGGACGCTGGGATCATGACCTGAGCTGAAGGCAGAGGCTTTCACCCACTGAGCCACCCAGATGCCCCCATATTCTGTAATTTTAAAGCTAGAAGAGCAACATTTTAGGCAAAAGATAATATAAATCCCAAGTAACTGCACCTATAGACTTCTAGAGAGAATACACAGAACATCTCACTTTTGAATTTTATCTGATTATACTAGCTTCATGATGAACAATATTACCAACTCAGTTTCAAATAATTGTTGGAGGGTAAATTGGGCCAGGTTATAAGTTCCCTAAAGCTAGAAGCATGAGAAGATAAAAATATAAAAATATACACTATATTTTAAAAGTTCTCCTTGATAAAAAGGAATTTCAGTGGTGTCCTGGAACCTCAATAACAATGAAGGGGCTATATTTTGTTCAGTAGATATGATATTTAAATAGATGCAGGCATAGGAACTGCATACAAGTTTTTTCACAAATGGTATTCATCATCTGAATTTAACTAGATAATTCCTTGTTTAATTTTATCTAATCAGAGGTATTCTTTTCTTTTAGCAGCTTTATTGAGATATAATTCTGATATTTCATATAAGTGGAATTTTATATTCTATGGCATTTTCAACTGGCTTCCTTTTTACTCAGCACAATGTTTTTGAGGTTCAGTCACATTGTAGTGTGTATCATTCATTCATTTTTATTGCCAAACCGTATTTCATTGTATTGATATATCAGATTTTATTTATCCTTTCACTTAATTAATAGTCATCTGAGTTGTTTCCACTTTTAGCTACTATGAATGGTGCTTCTAGGAACATCGATGTATAAGGTTTTATGTGGCTGTATATTTTCCTTTCTCTTGGAGTAGAATTGCTGGGTCCATTGTAATTTTATGTTTAATTTTAAGAAACCATCAAACTATTTCCCAAAGAAGTTGCACCATTTTACAGTTTTAGCAGCAGTGTATGAAAGTTAAAATTTCTTCACAACTTCACCAACCTTGTTATATGAATTTTTGATTACAGGCATCCTAGTGAGTGTCACTCCCCTAATGACTAATGATATTGAACATTTTTTTCATATCTCTACTGCTGATTTGTGTATCTTTGCGGATAGATATCTTTTGCCTATTTTAAAAATTGGGTTGTCTTTTTATTACTGAATCAAAGCAGTACTTTGTATATTCTGGATAAAAGACCTTATCAGATATATGATTTATAAATTTATTTTATCCTATCGATTGTCTTCTCATTTTTTTAAGTGGTATTGTCTTTAACACAAAAGTTTAATATTTTGGTTGAATCCAATTTATCTATATTTTCTTTTGGCAATTGTCCTTTTTGGCCTCATTTAAGAAACCATTGTCTAACCCAAAGTCATGAAGATTTACTCCTGTTTTTGTTTTTGTTTTTGTTTTTTTCTGTACAAGTTTTATAATTTTAGCTCTTACTTTTAAGTTTTTTTTTTCTTTTCTCTCTCTCTTAACTTTTAGGCTTATAATTTATTTGGGCTAATATTGTTTATGGTGTGAGGTAGAGTTCATCTTCATTTTTTCAAATGTGATATCTAGTTGTCTTGGCACATATCCTGTGGTCAATCAATTAACATAAATTTATGTGTTTATTTCTGTACTCACAATTTTATTGCATTGACCTGTATGTCTATCTTTTTACCAATACCACATTGATTACTGTAGGTTTGTATTAAAACTTGAAATGGGGAAGTGTGAATCCTCCAGATGTGTTTTTCTTTTTCAAGGTTATTTTTTCTCTTCTGTATCCTTACATTTCCATGAATTTTAGGATTAGTTTAACAATTTATGCAAAAGGGACAGTGGGCATTGAGATTGGAGTTGCACTGAATCTATACATCAATTTGGGGATCATTGCCATCTTAACAATATTAAGTATTCTCCAATCCATATAAATGGAATGTCTTTCCAATTCTTTACATCTTTTTTAATGTATCCCAATGTGTTTTATTTTTGTGCATGTGCATATCTATCATTTATTTTGTTAAAGTTCTTCCTAGGTATTCTACTATTTTAAATATAATTTTTTTCATAAATACATTTTCCAGTTGTTTGATAGTTTAAGATTTTTGTATGTTAATTTTGTATTCTGCAATCTTAGTGAATTTTTTCATTAGTTCTACTAGTTTTGGTTGTTTCAGGTGTGTGTGGCTTTATTGGATTTTTTTTTTCTATACAAGATTATGTCATCTGCAAGTAGATATAGTTTTACTTCTTCCTTCTCAATTTAGAAACCTTTTATTTTATTTTCTTGCCTAATTGCCTTAGATCATATATAGGTGGTGAGAGTGGATGTTCTGTCTCATTCCAGATCTTATGGGGAAAGTTTCCAATCTTTCACCATTAAGTATTATCTTAGTAAAGGCTTTACCACGTTGAGGAAGTTCCCATCTACTCCTGGTTTGCTGGGTGTTTTTATTATGAAAGGGTATAAGAGTTTGTGAAATGTTTTCTCTGTTTATTTAGATAATTGTGTACGTTTTCCCCCTTGTTTTATTAATATGGCATATTACATTGCTTTATTTTTGTAAGTCTTATGTTCCTTGGATAAACAGTACTTGGTCATGGTGGAATTTAATACACTACAAGATCCAGTTTTCTAGAATTCTGTGAGGATTGTGTCTATATTTATAAGGGTTAGATTTTTTTTGGTGTCTTTATCTGGTTGGTATCAGAGTAACATTGGCCACATTGAATGCATTGGGAGATTTTTCTTTCATTTCTGTTTTTGGAACAGTTTGTGAAGAATTGGAGCTAATTCTTTAAATATATGGTAGAATTCATAAATTTACCAATGATGTCATCTGGTCTTGAACTTTTCTTTATAGGAAATTATGTTGTTATTGTTTACAAATTTAATTTTTTATTTATTATGTCTATGCAGATTTTCTATTTCTTCTTGAGTTAGTTTCAGTAGTTTTTCTTTCTACAGATTTGTCCATTTCCTTTAGCTCATCTAATTTGTTGGCCAACAGTTGCTCACGGGTTGCCGAATCATCTACTTATTTCTGTGAGATCAGTAGTAATGTTTTTTCCTTCATTTCTGATTTTATTACTTTGAGCCTTCTTTTTACTTTAATCAGTTAAACTAATAGTTCATCAATTTTGTTGACTTTTTCAGATGAATTACTGTGATTTTACTGATTTTCTCTATTTTTCCCTATTCCTTATTTTATTTATCTCCCTTCTAATCTTTACTATTTCCTCATTTTTGTTTGTTTTCGGTCTGGTTTACTTGTCTTTTTCTAGTTTTAATAAACTAGGTAGAAATTTATTCATCTGTGAAATCTCTTTCACAAGAGTTCTTTCACCTATTGGGCAATTTATGGTCATATTGTTTAATTTCTATTTAGGAATTTCCAAAATTTCTTTACATTATTGGTTTCTAATTTGATTCCACTAATTTATGTTATTGATTTCTAATTTAGAATCCAGCATAGAACATACTCTATGTGATTTAAGTCCTTTTGAATTCATTGAGACTTGTTTAATGGACTAGAATATGTTCTAGCTTGTCAAATGTTCCATGTGTGTATTTGGTGCATTTGGGTAGAGTGTTCTATAGATGTCTGTTAACTTTAACTGATTAGTAGCATTGTTCAGTTCTATTTCTTTGTTGATCTTTCACCTAGGTGCTCTATCCATTACTAAAAGTGGAATAGAGAAGTCTCCAACTATTATTAAATTGTCTCTTTCTCTTATCAAATCAGTCAGTTTTTGCTTCTTATATTTTGGGGCTATTTTTAAGTGACTATATTTTTATAATTGTTATGTCTTCTGAATGGAGTGTCTCTCTTATCAATATCATTATTTTCACACTTTCTTTTAATTCTGTAAGCACAGTTTCTGTTAGTTCTTTGAACATGTATGCTATATAATACCTTGAATTCTTTGATATCTCCATTATCTCTTCCCCTTCCAAGCAGTATTTATTGTTTTTTCCCTGCTGTGGATTGGTCATACTTTCCTGTTTCTTTAAATGACTCATAATTTTTTGTTGAAAATGGTTCACTTTAGAAATTATATTAAGAAACTCTGGAGGTGGATCTCCCACTCCTACCAGAGGTTGCTGTTGCTCCTTGTTTGGTCATTTGTTTATTTATTTAGTGAGTTGGCTAAACTAATTCTGTGAAATCTTTTCCTCACAAAATGTTCAGTCTTTAATGTCCCTGCTTGGATTTTCATCCCTTGTTTTGATCTTTTAATTTAGCTACCTAGGCATTATCTGTGTCAGCACAATCTACCTAGTGTTCAAAAGTTGGGCTTGAACCCACTTAGTCAGTTAGATATTTACCTATGAGCATTCTACATATATCTATATCTATAATCTATCTATATCTATAATCTATCTATATCTATATCATCTATATCTATATCATCTATATCTATCTATAGGCACTACTTTTAAGTTTCAGTAAGTTTATATGTTTGCTTGTGTTTTCCATTTAGACAGGGACTTTTAGGTTGGGTGTTCACTCTCTGATCTTTCTTGAGAAGCTTCAGTCTTGGGTACATACAGTCTTCTAGAATGCCAGGAATGTGTGTAATTTTATTTTTGAAGCTGGTTTCCTAGGAGTTACCTGTGAGTCGTGATAGCTTATTGAGTCACTATTTGGTGAGAGGTTACATTTAAGCCCCTTTTGCCTTTGAAGGTTCTATCCTGTCTTTATGGGTCTGTGTGAAGTTGAGTAATGCTCTCAGGTCTGACCCGTGCCCTGTTGTGATTCTTCCTGAGTAGGTACAGCATATCACAAGGGCACAGTCTGACTCCCAAAGTGGACTGATACCAGGAAGGCTTTTCTTGGCTGTTTCCTTTCATGGTTTTTGCTACTAAACTTCTCCTATTCTGCTATTTTGTTGGTATGGAGAAGCTAACACTTTCATCTTAATTGCTTTTCATCAAGAACTCTAGATTCTAACAATGCCCTGAGGCATGGGTTTCTCTGCCCTGTTCTAATAAAGTTAGTCCCCTCAGGTAGACTCTTAGAGTCCTTTATTCCTAAGGACATGTTTTCACCTTAGGCAAAATCCTAGGGTTCCTGCCTACAGTTAGGGACCAAACCAGAGTCTGCTTTTCCTGGGCTGTCACCCTAACTCCCTGAGAGCCATTGAGAAGGAGAGATGTCTGCCTTTTCCACTTGGAACCTCCACCCTAAGAGACAGCCATGGTGTGGGTGATCAAGGACTAATATTGCCCTGCGTCCCATGAAATAAAGTTTTCGCTCTATGAATGGAGATGAGTAAATGGGAGCCTATGGTTGGGGGCTTGGTATACCAAGAAGGTGGGAGAACAACACTTTGCTTCTCCTGGTGCTTCTCTCGGTGTGAAACTGTAATTCTAAACTTGGAGCTGGGAGAGTAAGGAACCCCTCTTTCTTTGGCTGTACAAGACCTGGGTAGACATGGAGCTGGGCTGGGGAGCAGATTAGAGAATAGATTATTTATTTCATCATTGTAACAAAGATTTAGTAGATTTCCTTGAATGAATGTTTCTCCATTTAGGCAATTTGGATTTTAAGTGATTGCTTCAAAAAAATCTTCACTATTTAAATTGCTATTTTGGTTGAGTAGAGGGTCTGCCAAGTTCCTTTTGCAGAAGTCTCACCTCCTGATGCCCTTTGTTGACAAAGAGACTCATGGGTTAGCCATTTTCTCCATTGTTCTCCCAACTACATTCCTTACAAGCACCAACACCACCATCTCTGTACTATCAGCCATGTAGTTTACCTCCATGGAAAGCTGAGTTTACCCACATGGAAAGCTGAATCTTTACTATACACATAGCATTCAATCTGTTCACTTATGATCCGGTGAAATCTGTCTCCTTCTCCTTGTCTTACCTGTTGTATACTTCAATAAATCTAAACACAGCTATGTGCATCGCATAGCCTCCACTATTTTCTTGATTACCTTTTGATTTAAGAGTAACAGTGAAAATCATTATATAAAGCCTTCCGAGCATATAAGCTCTTCATACAAGTTTAAAGAACAAAACAAAACAAAACAACTAACCTAAAAAAAAAACCAAAAAACTATTTCCCTTCTGTGCTTAAACGGCAACTGTACTTTGAATTTAAAATAAACCTTTCATGTATTTTTTCCTCTCTTCTATCTGTCAGCTATTTAAAAGGTTAATGGCATATTTTTCTCTCTTCATACCATTACATACTCACTTTCTACAAATTCCTCCAGGTACATCTCCATTTGGCTATATTTCTTGGAGCTGCCTTTCAGTATACATCCATGTCTTTCAAGATGCTGAGTATATTGAATAATTTAATCCCATAGAGTTTTGTTCTGTAATTTAAAAAAAAATCTATTTCTTTCCTTAATATTTTTGACATTCCAGGAGTATGATTCTCTCTACACTTTCTTGTGGCTAATGTACAATTAGCAGTACTATGATATACATTAAGCTGATTTTTAATTTTAGTAGAATATCTAAGTAGGACACATGGGGAAAAATAATAGAAAGCCATGTTATGTTATGTCTCAGAAATCATTTGCCTTTTAATCCTTGGAAACTCTGTTATATAAGGAAAGTCAGTATATTGTCATTAAGAGATCTGAACTCCAGTCCCAGAAAAGCTTATTTCAAACTTAATTAACGTTCTTTTTGAAAGACTCTTATATGTATTTCATCTAGTTTTCTAGCTTTGGGCAAGTTACTTAATGTCACTGAGCCTATATTTCCATATCTACAAGATAAAATGTCTGGACACAATGATTTCTAAAGATTCCCTTCATACTAAAATTCTCTCCTTTCAGTACTCTAGAAAGTCTCCTATTATGGTTGGCCATAATTGACCTGCTGATGTCAGAACCTGGCTTGGTTGATAATGGGATGGTTGTCACTGCCAAGTCCCATCCCTGTGGTTGAGTGTCCTCAGGGGCAGGTCATATTTAGAGGCTTTCTGTATGACTTGCTCATAGATGGCTATCCCATCCCTTAAGAACAGCAAGACTCCATTGTCCTCAACTCCCTCTTAATATGTAAGCCAAATCCATGTTTCAAGAATTCCAGAAAATTAAAACTAAGTTCAGATCAGGCATATTCTATACTATTCAAAGAGTTTTTTAAATATACTTTCAAACATTTAATATATCACAATTGTTTATCTTACCCTACCCTCTACTTCCACCCCACAACCTTTTCAATATGTTCAAGGCAGTATTATCCAGTTTGAAATTGGGAGTAAAGGGGGTGGTCGAGGAGCCTGGAGCCAAAAGCAACACTGAAACTAATAAGAAATCCCAATTTGTCAAGTCAATGTAACCGTTTGCCAAGCAATGTTTTAAATGATTTAAATATCCCAGTGTGTATTATAGACTAGTTCTCGAGTTATGTTAACCTACACACTGACAGGTTATGTGGATTTTCATGTACTAATTTCAAACTCCCTAAGAAAGAACTAAAGAATATATATATATTTTCATTCTTTACAAGGAAGTTATAGAATTATTTTCCTGACAACACACATGATTTGGTAACCACATCAGGCCAAACATATCTACTATATTAGTCTCCCTATCAGGTTACATTGAAAATGTTCTCCTTATAACACTCAATAAACAGTCTCGTATGTGCACCATAAAGCTTTGTTATATGTGCCAGGCAGAGAAAGAGCAGAGGAGCTCTGTGGAAGGTCTTTCAGTCCCAGGTCATTTGCTTATAGTTCAGTTGGAGGATGAACAACATTGTTCAGGAGGGGGATTAATGAATTAAACAATGTTATTTGCCCAGGAGACTCATAGTGCTATATGCCAGTTTGAGCTACAAGGTGAAAGACCAGAAATGACAACTGGCAGCCTCATTTGAGTAGGTAATGAGTGAGCTGTGTATGGTTCATTACTCACTGTGATAGATATTGGCTATAATATGTAAGCTGCTTTACTAGGTGTCAATCTTATGGGACTTAGGGACACTTTCTAAGAGAGGACTTCTATTTTGACTTGTTCTGTGCTTATTCAAGAATAGTAGGACAATCATTTAGCTTTGGAATGAGATCTCTGCTAATAGCATGAAGGAACTACCTGGAAGTTGAGATCTTCTTGATCAATTTTGCACGCCATCTAGGGATATGGTGATACATACTGACTCCTCAAGCTGGGTCATGAGATATAAGTAGAGAAGAGAGATATTCATAAAGTTTTGTCTTGGACTAATAAGATCTGAGATAGTTTGTTTTTAGTAAAATCATAAACAGTCAAGGACATGGTCTGCCTCCATTCAACAAGTATTTTTATGTTTATATTTTGGAGGGGAGGGGCAGAAGGAGAGAGAGAATCTTAAGCAAGCTCTACACCTAGCATAGAGCCTAATGTGGGACTTGATCTCAGAACCCTGAGATCATGACCTGAGCTGAAATTGAGTCAGACATTTGACCAACTGAACCACCCAGGTGCCCCTCAACAAAAATTTTTAAGCACCATTTTCTGCCAGGCACTCCAATATAATCATATATAATAATTTATACATACATATATACATATATCATAACATGATATAAAGATAAATATGTAAGTATTTATATATACAAACACATATAGTATACATATACACACTATATATATACACATTATACATATATATACACATATATAGACATATATATATACACAAATCCCTATATATTTGTACATATATATACATTTGTATATTATATACATTTGTATACTTGTACATTATATATACTTGTGTATATATAATATACATATGTGATATATATTTACATAAATATATAATATACAAAAATATATAGAGTGCATACACTGTATATATATGTGTGTGTGTGTGTGTGTGTGTGTGTTTATATACTCTCTATATATACTCTCTCTCCATATATATGGAGAGAGAGAAAGAATCAGTTCACTTCTGGAGGCAAAATAATAACTTTTAGAGTATAAAACTGGGATGAACATTGAAAAAGATAGCATGGAGGAAACATTGATATGCAGAGAAAATTCAGATAAAAGCTGGTAGTGAAAAAAACAAACTAAGCATGGTGTGTCAGTGGAAGAGAAGAAATGCCTCAAGGTAGGGGAGAAAGTGATAACCTAAAACATGTTATTGAGTTTTCCAGCCTCCTAGAAGGATAGAATTCCTCTGAAAATTCTCTCAAGTCTATCAACTACCCAATAAAAAAACCTTGATTAAATTTTTATTTTTCACCTTAGAATGAAGAAACTTTAGAATTGGTAAGTGTCCCCGAGGCATCCTGCAGTATCTGCAAGGTCAGAAATCAATTGATTTATTCAACTGTTTTGTGAGTATAGTCATAGGGAATTCCAAAATAAAAATATGTTTTTGTTGTTCATATCTTAAGGTAACTATATTTACATAAAGAAAGTGACAAATGTCACATTGAGATACTATAGAGTAAAAGTCCAGAATAAAGCATGCGGGACATGGCAACTGAATCAGATGTCAACAACCTATAAGGCATTGTATTATATAGTACATACCATCCTAAGCAAGGAAATTTGAGGGCTTTAATAAAAGTACCAAAATAATAGTTACAGCAGTAGAAATGGAAGTATAGCAACCAGGCTAAGAGATGATCAAGGATGGGGTGTGCAGGGGTTCCCTACCTGAGAGTTGGTCATCCAGAATTATTGGATATGTTCAGTAATGGAGAATTAATTGGGATAGTTCTAGTTAGCAATTGTTTCTTCTTGTATTAAGCAGGACTCTCCCTTCATAAAATATATCCATGAGTCTTTACTATGGTCTTTGGAATTATAGTGAATAAAGGCTTCTTCAAAAATTCATAAATAGCTTTTGTTATGTGATTCAACTGTAAAATCAGTGAATTCCCCTTCCATTTTGTTCCTTAGTTTACTACTTTTCTCTCCTCCAATATAAATGATCTCTCACACTCTACCAGACATTCATGTATGCCCTATTTTCCTGATTTCTGAGCTCTCTCTACCACCGAAGAGAATTTGAATCTATCAGTTACATTTGTAATGAATCTCAGTTCTAGTTGAACAAGGATTTTAAAGCAATAATAATCCATGTCTCTGTATTCTTCAAACTCTTTCTCTTTTTGTCACTTGAGGAGTCAACACAATGAGAGGCTCTCTGTAAAATGTTTCTTATTTTGTGAATTTAACTGTCTCCAAGAGTGGAAGATCAGCATACGGTGGGCATGTATGTTCCCAAACCAGAAACCTCCATCACAGAGGTTACTTTTGTCAGAGTAGACTGACAGCTAACATAAACAACCTCAAAGTCTTAATAGCTTAAGGGAAAGACAAACAAACAAAACAACAACAAAAAAAACCAAACATAAAACAAACAAACAAAAACCAACACAACAACCTTTTTAAGTCTTATGAACAAAAAAAATGCTTGTTTCTTATTCTGGTCACAACTCTAATACAATTGTTGGTGGATCCAAGATTCCAGTGGGTCACTCCAGAGGCCAGGATTTTTCATCATTTTCCTTATCAGCTTCTGGATCTTTACATTTCTTTGCTATTTTCTCTGTATCTAGATTGGAAACAGTTTTTCTTGAGTGTCACTCATCATTTTTATCCACATTGCCAAGAACTCAGTAACACATCCTCGCTTATCCAGAAAAGAGAAATCAGGAAATAATTTGGCTGTGTGTCTAGCAAAAAGAGAATTGAGTCTGTAGTCTCTTCCACATAGGCATATGTATTGGTGTATTTAAATAAGGCGGGGAAGAAAAAAGAGGTGGAAGCAAATAAAGAGCATATAATGGAGCTTTTGATCCAGAACCAGTGATTCATAGGTAAGAGTACATTCATGCTATGTATATTGTTATGATACTGATGAAATTAAAGAAGAAATGAGACTGACATTCTTGACATATGGACAGAGAAGATGACTTGTTTTGAACTGCTTTCCCCACATCTGTGATTATTCTGGCCCATAGTAGGAGATCACAAAAAGTCATTAAGTGAATTGGCATATAGTGCAGAGCTAACAATATTGAAATATAAGCCATTGTGGACTGGCTATGACAAAGTAATGTTATCTGACATTTATGTTTATTACTACCTTTATGTCTAATTAATATATAGGCAATAAAGATGAAGAGTCTGATTGTACACTACACAAATTAACATACTATAAAATTTATTTGATTTCAAAAGTAAACCCTATAAAAATGTACTCCATCTTTCTGGTTTGATTATTTATAAAGTCCTCTGGATTGGAGAGCGTAGTGGACAAAACATAGCAAAGTCAGCAGAGATTTAATTAAGTTTACTACACAGAATATATTTTGGACCTGATTGTTTCGTATTTAGCAATCACAGGACAATATTCTGTGAAAAGAAGAAGGAAAAAAATGATAAATTTAGATGCTCGTATTTTGCACAAGACTGGCCTTGGTGTCTCTACTTAGATATTTTGTACATATGGTCAGTACTTGATGTTAATGTAGTCCTACAAAAACAGGCACGATCTAGTTTCCATAGCATAAAAATGCTTTTAAAAGAGTGAGTTCTTCCTATAGGAAAATATTCTGGAATATTACCAGCTTCATATCTTTCTATCTCTGAAAATACAATATTTTTTATTCTGGCTAAATCAAATAGTATGAGTACTGGCTTTAATTTTCTTCTTCAAGACAGTTATCATAATATTATCAGGGGAAGAAGGTAAGAGAAGTAAGAAATTTGCAAGGGCTAAGAAGTCTAAATTACAAAATAGCGTACATGTGTCAAAGATCATATTCTGTGTATATGCAAAATATTCTTTATCACAAAATAATTATAGGTAATAGCAAATAAAATGCTGTTTTGCATATATTCACATAGATGCACATATTTATTAGTTTGAGCAATATAAAATTAATCATATTTGACTGTTTTTTAATGTATAAAAATGGTAATTTCATACGATCGAATCCAAGATACACACACGTATGCCCCCCCACACACACCCATTTTACTCTCTCACAACATTATCTTTTCATCAGCAGTGGCCCAGCCAGATGGATTCATTCAACTCAAATTAGTGGTAAAGAAAGACAGACTCTTAAAATTGCATTATTTTATGCTGACAGAACTCTTTTGAAGAACGTTTTTCCGCTGAGCTTGTGTGAGGACCAAAGCCTGTGTCCATAAGTTATTTCTGACTTGTTATGTGTTTTTTACTTTTTTTACCTCACTTTCTGTATCTAAGTGACTCAGAAATACCACTAATGATGCAGTAAATTTATCCAAAAATTTTCATAATAACCACTATTTGTTTGGAGATTTGTGACAGATTTTCGGGAGAAAAATCCTTTGCAGTTGTCAAGGAATGCCACAATTTTTCCCAGTAATTTCAAAGACCTTTTAGACACACCTCTCAGTTAAATTGTAAGGTAGGAAAAAGTGGGAAAATAAGTCTCAGCTCTCAGAGGAAATGCTGTTTTCATACTGAAGTATACTGATCATCTGCTTTGAAGAAAGCCTTTTCTCTGAAGTTTCCGTAACAAAATGTCACACAAGATTTCTAGAGCTGGTAGAAGATGCCAATTTTTAAAAAGACGTTTGCTATGGGCTGAGTGTATTATCAAAATTCATATGTTGAAGCCCTAATCCCCAGTGTGATGGTATGTGGAGGTGTGGCCCTTGAGAAGTAATTAGGTTATAGGAGGTGGAACATTCATGAGTGGAATTAGTGTACTTCTAAGAAGAGGCATGGGAGAGATCATCTCTCTTTTCCATGTGAGGATATAGCAAGAAGGTAGTCATCATGCAAATAAGGAAAGGAGTTCTTGCCAGACACCAGATCTGCTAGTCTTGAATTTAGACTTTCCATCCTCTAGAACTATGAGAAATGATGTTTATTTAAGCTACCTCACCTATGATATTCTGTTATAGCAGTCCAAACTAGGCAGTATCTCTTTAAATTTTATTTACCCTCAGCTACTTAAACTCGGGAGCACAGTCACCGCTAAGAGATAATTTGTACATGAATCACTGAATGAAATCGTGGAAGATAATTGACTGATCCTCTTCCTCAGGACTGATAATGTCACCTTCATTTGGTTCAATTTTTTTGTTCAGTCTGGGAAGATACACAGTGAAAAATGAACTCCACCAAAAGAACAAATGGAAAAACAACCCAACATTAAGAATTATAAAGTCTTAATACTTTTTTAAATAAATTTTCTTTTCTAAATACTTTTTAACAAGAATTTTCTCCACTATATTAATCGGTAAAATTTTGGATGTAGTTGTCCATGCATATTACTAATCCACTGTGATTGAAGTTAAAAGCTCTAATTTTTGTGACCACTTTGAAGTTCCTCATCTGACAGGGTGCACTCTCACCACTGGATCTTGGAGTAGATCTGGTACCTATGCAGAAACTTGAAAAACTCAGCATTCTACAGCATTACGAACTAGTTCCTACTCTGTGTTCCAAGCCTTTAAACACCCCTTGTATGCATACTGAACTTTATGATTCCTTTCTCCCTCTATGTTTTTCAGCGAACATGCCAACCTTGATTAAAGTAAATGTCTATGTTGTTCCTGCACCCAAGTAACTGAAGATACATGGGTCTCAACTTATTATATTAACTTTGTTTTAAAATTATATCTATACATCTCAAGTGGGTCTTCAACAATGTCAAGCAATCCTACTAAGATTTCCCGATCAAATGACTCTCCCAATCATTGAGACAATTATTTTACATTTTCCTCTATAGTATCTTCTCAAAATTTCAACAATTTATTTCATTATTGACAAATCAGAAGGAGCAGAAGAAAAATATCTCATATCCCTGCCACCAACTGACTACCCTGTAATTATCTGACCTGGCACAGTTTGATGTTTCTTTTATCATGATTGACAAAGTATTCTTATTTCTATTAGAAATTATACTGTATTTAATATTTATATCCAATTTTCTCTTTGTCAACTCTAAGAATTGACTATTAAAATGATCTCCTTTTCCTATTGCATCCTAAATTTTGCTTTTGCTAAAAGATCATTCTCTCCAAATTAACATATCTTTAAGCAAACAAATAATATCTGTCTAGAGTCTCCATGTCTTCTCTAGTGCTTCTGTTTGTCCCTTTTCCTCTTTAGAGAAGTTACTGTGAGACTTGTCTTTAGCCAGTATTTTTGCTTTCTTTCCTTCCACTTGGTCTTCAAACACAGCAATTCTGTCCCTGCATTATAATTGCTCATGTCAAAGTGAACATCAGCTTCTATGTTGCCAAATCCAATGGTCAATTTCAGGTTGAATTTATATTCTTAGTCTAGGTCACAATAAATTTTCTTTTCACAGTTTTTAACCTATAGAACCAGACAAAATGAAATTGACAATGGAATTTTAATTTTAATGTAATTTAAACAAATGTACTGTGGTTGTCAAAATTTGCCTGGAAATCTTTAATTTCATCGTTGGACTAGTGATAAATTTCTTGTATGAAACTAGTTCGTCAGACAACTTAATCTTTAGTGGGTGCTAAATTCAAATTTGCAGGTATGGTGTATCTTCAGGAAAAAAAAGGATTTTTCACATAGATTGCTCCTTATCTACTTATTGATACATAAGGAGACCTCTATGATATGTAAACATGGTAAAGGGATTGCTAATCACATATAAATAATTTCCTAAGAATGTTACTTGTCATTTTACACTCAAGGAAATGTATTTATACTTGTATATTATTTCTGAGTCAAATATTTTACATTGATTAGAAAGAATCTATAAAGTACTTACAACTAAATTCATCAGGACCTGAACAAAGTAATAAGAAAGCCTGGAGTCACAGAATTTTCATTCTACTTTTAAAAACTCAAGGTTCAAAAAATAGAGCTAATAAAGTCATTATGTAATAAGTTATTTGTCTAAACTTTAAATGAATACATATTTGGATTCAATGATTACCAATTTAGGTCTTACTTTTCATTCAGTTACTTAAAATTATTTTGCTTAGGATTTCTTGAACTGACTCACTCTGACTTTATTCTGGGTTTTTAAGTTTTGGAAGCTGTCATATTTTAAAAAAAAAATTAAAAACACATAAAAACAAGAAATAATATAATAAATATCCGTATTGCCACCACATAGTTAAAATCATGCTAACATTTTACTATCATTATTTTAAGACAGTTTTAAAAGAAAATAATCACTTGTACATAAAATTTAAGTATTTTTGGCCCTCAACCAGTGAAGTCACATGCTCACTATATTTAGTACTTTAAAAAGAACATTTAATAATTTACATAAAACATTTTATTATATGTATCTTGCTATGCAACTCTTTCACTGAAAACTATTCTCTCAGTTTTTGTCATGTGGGACATGGTACAATGGTACAAAAGGACATTATATCCAGTCCTTTTGTACCATTGCATTATATAAAACTTCTATTGGATATTTACTTCATTTCAGTGTTTCAATATCTCAGTGTCCCATTAATCTTAGATACCACAATTGGTCTCCAGGGAAGTTATCATAAATAAGGGAAAAAATTTAAACAGTAAAAACTTGAAATAAAATGATAGAGTAAGCCATACTAGGTAAACATGAACCAAAAGAACAGTAAAACAGCAGTCTTAAAATCTGTTCAAATAAAATTTGAGGCAAAACTATACCGCATGGGAAAGAAAATAGTAATATATAATGATAAAAGAAACAATAGAGAAGATATATCCATCATAAACAGATATACAACTAATAATAAATTTCTACAATATATCTTATGGAGAGAATATATGTCATCAGTTTTAATCAATCAAACAGAAGAATGTAAGCTGAAATATTGAAGATCTGAAAAAATAACATTAATAAACTCAAGCTATTGCATACATTAGATACAGAAATTTTCTTTTTGAGAACACATGAAATATTAAGGAAACTAGAATATGTTTAAGGTGACAAAGGAAGCCTCAGTGAACACTAAAGAAACAACTCCATGGAAATGATATATGCTAAGGGTATTGCAAAAAAAAATGGAATCAGAAGGGGAAGAATAGCTTCCATCTTTTTTTATACATAAGAAAATCATATTATTCATTCTAAATAAAATGTGGTTTTAAATGTATTCAAAGGCATAAATAAGAGACATTTAGAATTAAATTAAGTCTTACACACCATAATTTATGAAACACAGTTAAGCTAGTGTTTAGAGAAACTTACAGTTTAAATATATTTATTAAGAAATAAAAAAAGGTTTAAAATAAGCTGAACATTTTGACTTGGGGGCAAATCTTTCCCCAAAAGAAACAAAAGTAAACACGACCAACAAAGTGTAAAGTTCAATAAAGTAGAAATTAAACATAATTTATAAGTTTAATCAAATTAAAAGTAGGTTCTTATATGTACATAAACATGCCTTTAAGAAGACTGATTAAGACAAAAGGAAAGAAGATGCATCTAGTAATGTACAGATTTCAAAAGGGCAATAACTATAACAGAAAAAACATTAAAAAGTATTGTGAAACAATATTACTAATATGCTTTGGAATCTAGATAACATGGTTAAATTCATAGAAAATATAAAATATTTTCAAAAAGCAATGAAGATCTTAACAAAATCAAAAATTTTAAATGACTGTCAAAAAGAAGAAAGGAAAAAAGAAAAGAGGAAACGCTGTTCAGTTCATTTTAAGAGGGTGAAATAATTATGCTCACCCAGTCACAAAACTCCCATTTAACTTGTGTGTGTACATGATGTATTTGTGAACAAGGTAAAGAGTACCAGATAAAACAAAAGACAAACCACTGTGAGAACAAGGGGCCCGATGTCTGACAAGTCAGTGTATGACATAATGGGGATTGTGCTATATTGAAAGAAGTCAAAGGGATCTAAAAGTAACATACACCCTATTTAACTTTTTAGCTAAATATCTAAATGACAAAAATACTAAATAAAATACTAAATATTTAAATTTGAATATGTACCATGATCAAATAAGTGTATGCAAGGAATGTAAGGATGTATCAAGCAGGAGTGCAATCAATGTAATTCATGTTAACCAAGAAAGTTCATAATTTTCAAACTCAATGAAAAAAAATAATTCAGTAAGGTTTAACCACTATTTATAATAAAAACTTTTAGCACACTAAGATTAAAAGGAGATTTCTTTTTTTTTTAAAGATTTTATTTATTCATTTATTAGGAAAGAGAGAGAGTGAGAGAGAGCCTGAGAAGGGAGAAGGTCAGAGTGAGAAGCGGACTCCCCATGGAGCTAGGAGCCCTATGTGGGACTCGATCCCGGGACTCCGAGATCATGACCTGAGCCAAAGGCAGTTGCTCAACCAACTGAGCCACCCAGGCGCCCTAAAAGGAGATTTCTTAAATCAGAAAATATTTTACTCACAGGAAAATCTTTAGATGGATAATCTATCAAGAACAAGAGAAAAATGCTCCCTGTCAGTGTTGCTATTTAACATGATATTAGGGGTTCTAAACAATGTCATTGAAAAGAAAAAATATATATTAGTAATAAGTGTAAGTGTTGAGAGGAAGCAGAAAATATGTCATTATTTGCAAAATGTTTGCTATTTCTACAAATGAATATAATCAATAATCTGTTGAAACCAGTAAGATAGTCCAGAAATTTTATCAAGTAAATAATCAGCCTAAAAAGTCAGTAATGTTACTTTACATCTTCAAACACCAATGAAGAATTATAAAAACAAGGTGACAATTACATTAACTCAACACCAATGAAAGCAACTAATACACTAATCTCTATAATAGAGAAAAACATAAATCCCAAATAGATCCCAATTAAATTAATGAATGGGAAGATCATACTTGCTCATGGATGGGACCACTCAATTAAGGCAGAGGCTGATTCTTTCCAAAATATACTGATGTAATGTGATCCAATCAAAGTATCAATTGAATATTTTTAAAGAATAGGTAGTTGCACAAAAATATTAAATGAGTTAATAAATGTCTGCAAATAATTGAATGAAGTTAATAAATGAGTTAATAAATGTCTGTAAATAATTGAATGAAATCCCATTCATCAGTCTTTTTATTAAAAAAGACTGATGAATGGGATTTGCCCTATCAGATACTGACATATTTTAAATGATACTAAAAATAAACAAGTTTTTGAAAATTATTAGGCAAATAAATAAATGGAAAATACAGAGATCTCAGAGTCAGTTTTTAAATAATAGGAACTTATATGATAAAAATGGTTCCACAAATGAAGAAAGGAAGAATTGTTAATAGATTGTGTTGAAAATGTGGTCTATTACGTGGAGAAAAAAACAAATAAACAAAGAAAAGCAGAACAAAACTTGATCCCTACTCAATGACAAAAAGGAGAATTTGGATAGGATAAAAATTTAAGTATGAAAGGTGAAACTATAACATTAATAAACTATTAACAAGTAATTTTGTGAGCTAGGTGTGGGGAAGAGCCTCTTAAATAAAAGTTCAAAATTAGAAAATATAAGCAATAAAATGGCTTATATTTGATTAGATCAAAATAAAGATATCTGTCCAATTATGCAACAAGGTCATTAAATTAATGGAATGGGGAAAGCTATTTACAATGCCTCAAACTGACTTGTAAAATAAATTCTCACATATGTCCACAGGGGGATCTAATTAAAGATGTTTACTGCAGGATTGTTGATAAGCATTAGGCATCAGCTAAAAGTAATGCATTAAATGCCCATATAACACCATGGGTGAAATTTAAAGTGAAAAGAACAAAAAAGAAGCATGACTTTGCACTTACACCTGTCCCCAACATAACAGTATACGTTTGGTTAGTACACAAATCAAATGATAGCTATTGAAACCTCTAAAATTGTTCTTACAGACAGAAAGACCCATATCTCCTCATTTGCGTGAGACAGCTTAGGTTATACCCGTTTATGCATTTTTCTGTCCAATTTTAGACTTCATCGTTTTAACAAAATATATCTTTTAATTGTTACTTTGAAATAAGCCGGGGGAGAGGGGTTTGGTAGACTTCTATTTTGTACTTCCAACTTCTGCCATGAATTCAACTAATAGTAAACACATATGAAGTGAATAATTACTTCAACAATGCTTAAATCTGAAATCTAACCACATGTAATCTGCATTGTTTTCTTTTTCCCAATCCTTTCCAAGTGAAAAATGGTACCTCTGTTTCCAGGGCATTAAGACGAGGTCTATTAATAAATCAAATATACTCTGCAAGAAGCATTTAGGGGAACTTAATTCCTTCAGGCCTTGAGCAATTGTGAAAGAATTAGTAGACCACTCCTGTTGGGTACTTAAGTTTCCAGCCAGGTCTGAAGTGGCCTGAATTGTGGCCTATAAGACGCACAAACGCATCATGCACTGGATATTTGGGTCAAGTGAAACAAGAGAAATTTTAAGTAGAGTGTGCATGGAATATACTTGTGAAATAGAGCCTGACCAATCCTGCTACGGAGCATACAGAGAATCTCCTCAATGTTTTTGCTACAGTGGTGCTATTATCATATTGCAAACATCTACAACCACTTTTTAAACTTGTTTGGTAATGTTTTAAAGATTTAAGATAAATCTGTTAGGAGGAATGAGCTCAAAAGTTAATGCTGGTCCTATTCATGACCTAATTTTTTTTTTTTTTTGACAGAGTCTTCAGGTCATCAAGAGTCTAAATCATTGTGACTATATTAAAATGCCACTGAATTGTTTACTTTAAAATGGTTTATGTCTTTTTTATGTTTTGTGAAACTCAATAATAATTTGAAAAAAGAAAAAAGTTAATGCTGGTAGTTAGTGAAAACTGAGATATATTTAATTCTGGTCTTTCAAGAAAGTTGAAAATGAATGTGTAACTTACACAAGAATTTGTTGGCATTTACCATTCACTATGGAAGGTATTCACTATGCCACCAACTACATGGAAACAAATAGATTCAAATCTGGTAAAGAAGCATTGGCATCTAGTTTAAAAGTCAGTAGTTGATATAAGAAAATTGTGTCCAAATATATGTATAACTACAGACAATAAAGACATATATCACTCTCTACAACATGACTTTTCATTTAGATGTAAAGATGTGCTCCTGCATTAATTTTATTCACTTTTTAATATAAGTTTATACATGAAAAGTGAAGAAATAGCTACTATAGTGTTGGCTCCATTGGCAGAAGATGTGATTCAAAATCAGTTAATTTCTTCCATATTTATATTTAAATATCCATATTTATAGGTCATATATTTTAAAGAGAAAGTTGGCTAATTTTACTAAAGACTTTTTTTTATGGTATTCTGTTCAAGAACTCAAAACAAAACTTTTGTTAAGTTTATGCCTTCAGAGGTGAATTAACTGACATTACTGTAGAGAATGCTATTATACATTGATTTTAAAAGTTAGAAGAATATTTTAAGAAATGTATTTATGAACTCAGAAATAGAAAATGTTAAGGAAATTCAAATAAAATTAGACTGTATAGCAAAAATGTATTGTTTAAAAATGTTTAAAAATGAATTATAACTGTATCTGTACAAATGAATTATAAACTGTAATTTTATTTGGAATAAAATTACTAAAAATGTCTTAGTAACAAGAATATGTATAAAAGATTTACAGATTTGTGGATGAAATCACAGAATAGTTGAAGTATAGGAAAAGACATAAGTGGGTATATCACAGTAGAGGAGAAAGGAATAGCTAACACAGTAGAAAAAGTCAACCTTATAAGAATTCAATGATTTTCAAACTGAAATCATAATGGAACTTAATTTTATTCCTACCATATTGGAATAAAATAAAAAAGCTATGATATCCAGAGTAAGTGAGGTTGCAAAGACACAGTAGCAACAATGTGTACTAGCTGGTATGCATAGGGATATTTATAGTTGAATTGTTTTTGTGAAAAAGTTCTGTTGTCTCTTAAACTAAGAATAGAATGAAAGGTGGTGTGTTACTACAAGAAAATATTACATAGCGTGAAAGCAAATAAACTAGAACCACATATATTAACATGGGCAAATCTCATAAATATAACGTTTAGTCAAATAAGCAAGTCGCTTTAGGAGACATAAGCTAGGTACATTAAATATTCAAAATGAGACACTATACTCTTTAAGACTTTGTACAACTTAAAAATGAAACGAAATGAAACAAACCAAAGAGCAAGAATGTAAATACAAAATTCCCCACTGAAACAAGAGATGACATCACAGAAGACGGTAAATGGAGCATCCGTAGGTTGAGGACCTCTCCATATTCTACATTAGGGGGAAGATGTACATCAGGTGGAACATATATATTCATTTATTAAGATATTCTTTATATATTTTATAAACCTTGCAGTCTTTTGTATATCTTAGGTACTTTTTAATTTTTACTTTTTTTAAAAATTTTATTTATTTATTTAAGAGAGAGAGAGCACATGAGCAGGGGTAGGGAATAGAGAGATAAGACGCCCTGTTGAGCAAGGATCTCTATGCAGGACTAGACCCCAGGACCCTGAAATCATGACCAGAGCTGAAGGCAGATGCTTAACTGACTGAGCCACCCAGGCATTCTCTTAGGTATTTTTTTTTTTAAGTTTTACTGTTAAAATAAGAATTAAGGAAATATATAGGTAAATAATAATCTTTGTGCTTCCAAATATAAAAACTCGAAACATAGAAACAATATCAAACTTTGGGGCATAGATAAACTTTAACTTAAATTAAAAGCACAAAGGACCAGAGTACACAGAAAAGAAATGTGACTTGGTGAACAAGAAAATTTTGTGGGAGAATTTATTGAGCAGTCAGAAGATGATGAGAAATGACAAGAAAACTTAGGAGATATAGGAGATTATATATAAATAACTGAAAACATCCGCATACTGAGTCCCAGAAAGGAAAATATATGCATATGCACATGTAAAAATATGAAAAAAGAGTTAATAGGAGATCTACTTTCTTACTAAATTTTTAGGTGTACAACCTGGAGTATTATCAACTCTCAGCACCATGTTGTATAGCAAATCTCTGGATATTACTCATACTGTGTAATTGATATTATATACCCATTGAACAACAACTCATCTCTCCCACAATATGCCGAGATAAATTCTTCAGCCACTGAGGTAACCAAAGATGCCTCTGTATACTTTCAGACAATCTAAAGGGGAAAAAAAATTACCTTTCTTGAAAGCCACTACCTTAGACCAAGTTCAGAAATTATAAATAAATGACAAATTGGAAAAAAAATATATGCCACGTTTTAAACTCATATATTTTATACCTTGGCTATATGAGGAATTCCTGAAAATGAATGCACAATTGACAGAAAGGAAAAATGCAATCTAGAGGTCCAGAAGTAGTGCAGGAATAACTGGTGAGCTAAAGTACCTAAGGAGAAGGGAAGGGATTTAGACGACCTTTGCAAGGTCAACTTATAATAAACAAAATACAAATCCCTTTGTGGGAGGGAGAAAGAAAAAGAGAAAGAAAGAGAGAAAAAAGAAAGAGAGAAAGAGAGAAAGGAAAGGAAAGGAAAGGAAAGGAAAGGAAAGGAAAGGAAAGGAAAGGAAAGGAAAGGAAAGGAAAGGAAAGGAAGGAGGGAGGGAGGGAGGGAGGAAGGAAGGATTGGAGGAAGGAAGGAAGGAAGAAAAAAGTGTTAAGACCCAGGAGGTTCCTGTATGATGGCTTTGTTTTATCCTGGGACTTAAGAGGCAATGACTTCCACTCAATGGAGGGAAGAGAGAGATAATAGTATACATGAAGCCAGTTGAGAAGATATAAATTACTATTATGGCCAGGGAGAAAGGTTTTATTGAAAAAAATTAGATTTCAGGGAAATTACTTTTCCAGATACCATGCATTCTACCTTCTGTGAGGATACCACTTTATGATGTACTTTAGATATTTAGATCTTTTATAATATTTAGGACTATTGACTAAGGTCTGGTATGTGAAAATATTTAAAATCCAGAAATAGTACAGGGGAAAATAAGAAATCCCTAATGTAGATTAGGGAAAGCTTTGGAGAGGAGGTAATGTCTACCCTGGTTGGTTGATTGGCAAACAGGAAGGAAAGGCAATCTAGTCAGAAGGAAAGAGTAGTTGCAAAGACCAAAAGATAAAAAAAAAGCATAAAATGTTTGAAAAGCAGGTTGGTTAGTATGTCTAGAGCACAGAATACTAGATTTGGGAACACAAAGGTAGTGGAAGAGTAGAAAGAGATGTGCATTCCTAAACAGATTTAATGTCTATAGCTATAGCTCTGTGTTTGTGTGTGTGTGTGTGTGTATTTGTGAGTATATATAGTTATGTCTGCCTATCTTTATTTATCTTTGTATTGTCTATCATTTATTTGTAATATCTTAATGACACTGTGTTTTAAAGAAATAACATCATCTGAGACTTTCATTTTGAGTGCACCTAAAAACAGTGGGAACTATTAGGGTGCAAATGAAAAACCAAATGCAAGAAAAATTTTTAGTATGGAATCAGAGAACAGTAGGAAAACATTACTTTAGAAATATGGCTCCTTAAATGCTGTTTTTCAATATTTACAAAAAGCCTCTACTTTACATTGCTTTTGTGCTCTGAATCCTATTAAATATGCATGTATATTGATGCATTTTATTTTCCACTGCCACTTATATGACCTCATTCATTGAAATTTATAAATTTCATGAAGGAATAATATGCCAAAACGCATAAAGTGAGCTAAATTGTATCTTTATCCAAACTGTAATTTCTTTTACCAATTAAATAATTTTATTGGACAAAATACATGGAATAATTTATAAGCCAATAAAATTATAAGAATACAAAATGTGATCAGCATAATTATATAACTTTTCTGGAATACAGTTTCTAATATTTTCTAATCCATTGAGAATTACCAGATTTTATTTTCAGTTATTAATGTTTTAAATTTGTCAGTAAGTTGTATAAACGCTATTTAATATTTGGCTAACTCAAGAGGAATCCCACCTAAATTTCTTTCCTTGGAGCTTATTAATGCAGACCACCAAGCTCCAGAGAAATAAATTGTGCAGGGCTAAACCTTCCTCAGAAGTACTGACTCATTTAGCATGAATAGCATCATGAAAATAAATTTATTTCTAATTATAAGTAAAAGGTTGGAATGAAGGGCGCCTGGGTGGCTCAGTAGGTTGGGCCTCTGCCTTCAGCTCGGATCATGATCCCAAGGTCCTGGGATTGAGCCCCATGTGGGACTCCCTGCTCAGAGGAGAGCCTGCTTCTCCCTCTCCCTCCGCTTCTCTCCCTATTTCTTGTTTTCTCAATCTCTCACTCTTTTTTCTCTCTCCCTCTCAAATAAATAGATTAAAAAAAAAAAAAGACTAGGATGAGAGCATCTTCTACCCATCAAATTAAGTTCAAGGAAAAAAGTAAAACCTTTCTCTAAAATGCTATGAGTAAAAACTCTTAACTGATTTCGCTTAATTTCATAGGTCAAAATCTAATGTCTATGAAATAGAGAGGTTTCTCTACCTCTAAAAGAACCAGACACATACATATACATGTGAACTCCCTACCCCAAAGTAGAACACTTTGGTATATTAAATATTTCAAGCTAAAAGAGTTTGAGAAATGGCAGACATAGGACAGACTTCAACCTTCCCCTGAAGCAGGTCATAAAACCAACATGTGAGAAATACCCTTCCTATATCCAAAGGAGAGGAGCATCCTTCTCTTCAAAGACAAAGGTGCACAGATGGGAATCTGGACTAACAGACTTGCTAAGTTCTTACTCTTTGTCTTGTCATGTCTTTCCACAACTTTCCACTTTTCATGAAACCTCACATAAAAACAGTCGGGTTTAACTATTTCTTTAGGTCTTCATTTCCTTATGAAGGTTGCCAGGTCACGTAAAACCTATATTAAATAAATGTATATGCTTATCCCTTGTTATTCAGTCTTTTTATATGGGGATCCCAGGCAATCATTTCGGAGGGTAGAGGAAAAAGGTATTTTTTTTTTTCTCCGCACCTTCTCAACTTCCAACCCAAAGTTTCTAGGAAGTCATATGACTGGGTTTATTTGCTTTGCCATACCCATAAACACTACTTATCAAAATGCTTTGTAATTACCTTTCTTCAGTAGCCTATTGGCTAGACTTTAAGGTCAACACCCAATCTTTTAAAATCAACAAATTGGGGTGCCTGGGTGACTCAGTCTGTTAAAGGGCTGCCTTGGGCTCAGGTCGTGATCCTGGGGTCCTTGGATCCAGCCCTGAGTTAGAGTCGCTGCTCAGCAGGGAGCCTGCTTCTCCCTCTGACCTTGCTGGTGCTCTCACTTGCTCTCTCTGTCTCTCTGAAATGAATAAATAAAAAATCTTGAAAAAAATTAAACAAATAAAATCAACAAATTGAGCTCACCTGGGGGGCTCAGTTGGTTAAGCATCTGCCTTCGGCTCAGGTCATGATCCCAGGGGCCTGGGATAGAGCCCCACATCAGGCTCCCTGCTCAGTGGGGAGCCTGTTTCTCCATTTCTCTCTGCCCACCCACCCCCAGCCCCAGTCTCTCTGACTCTCTCTCTATCTCAAAGAAATAAATAAAATTTTTTTAAAAATCAACAAATTGAATATGTAAGCATGAATAATTATTTCTTGTAACCATTCTTAATAAATAATATTAGATTGGGAGGAGAAAGAGAACCAAAGTGGTTAGTGCCAGTTAACTGGAAAAGCTAATGAAGGAATTCATTAGCAATATGCAGCTGATTCCCACAGAGAGGAGAGACCTGGAGAAAGTCTTATTATAAAGGTCACTTAAATCAGATATACTTGACTTCTAGCCCGTCAGGTTTTACATAATCAGCTGAACATCTTGTTTCTCCATGTGCTTAGCTGTCAGGAAGCCAAGAACTTAAAACAATCTTTAGAAGAGGCTCAGAACAGAAAGATGCTAAGCAAGCTGCCATTACCACCTCATTAGGCAAAATACATGTGCATGCAACACACGTGTATACATGCATGCTCAGTATTGCTTTCCAGTTGCTTTCACCATGTGTGTCTGGCTGAGGAGGGTCTTCAGCCCCAATTCCTGTTTCCAAGTGTCCTTAGACTCCCAGGCTTTGCCTTGGTGAGGAGATACGCAATTGTTAGCCTCCATGACACAGTTCTCATTTTCTCTTCTTTAAAATTACTAATATCTTCAAATTAACAATAGATTTTCCAATCAATCATGTAAATTGCATTGTAGATTTAGACAAAGAAAAGTTTTGTTAATCATTTTTAGAATAATTAACATCGATTCTAAAAATTAATTGAATATAAATTTATGTATAAATTGTTGCTGTTACTCAATGTCATGTTCCCCCAATATTATGGCAGTCTTCACACTGTCTATTAAGCAATATTTCTCCTGGAGTGCCCGGGTGGCTCAGTTGGTTAAGCATGTGCCTTCAGCTCAGGTGACTGACTCCTGGGTCCTGGGATCCAAACTCACATTGGGTTCCCAATTCATGGGGAATCTGCCTGTGCCTCTCCTTATACCCCTTCCCCAGATCTTGCTCTCTCTCTCTCTCTCCCGTGCTCTCTCTTTCTCTCAAATAAATAAATAAAATCCTTAAAAACCAAAACAAAATAAAACTCTTCTCCCAAGACAGATTTAAGTGCAGTTAAGGCAGAATTGTGTCATTTATATTTACTGGTTTAGTCATAGCATCCAGCACAACGCCATAGTAGAGGAAAACAAAATGTCGAGTGAAGTATTAATTGTGAGACATCAAAAACACGTAGGGATAGCACACAAATCAACTACAATAGGAACAAAAGTAAAACACAAACATCATAATTATCTGTATGAGGAAAACAATTCCTAAGAAGGAAAAGGAAATTAATGAGATTTCTGAATTCAGAGACCATCCCTGATGACTTTTGACATTTTTTGAAACACTTTGACTCTTTGAAAACAATATTGTACTTTAACTAATATGGACTTAGAAGATGCCCCTACCTTCCCTCCCAACTGCCAGTGTAGGATCCACAAATACCAGCTACACAGTAGGAGCTCAGGAAATATTTGTTGAAAGAATAAATATGTGCTCAGCTAATTTTTATTTAGCGAGTCTGTGGTATTATAATTTATAATAAGAAATATGTTTTTGGTCTGCATCCTTTCTAGCACAGATGTCCTAAAACCTCTAGTTCCAGAATGATGAGAAAAACAAAGATGTCTTTTGTTAAAAGATGTCTTTTGTTATGTTAATGAGGTAATGTTAGGCTCCTAAGCAGGGGTGCTGGTTGCTGGGGAACTAACCCTGTGACAAGAGATTTGAAACTTTCAGTCCCACTCTCTGACCTCAGGAAGAGAAGGACTGGAGATTGAAACCATCACCAGTAGCCAATGATTTAATCAATTATGGCAATGTAGTGAAGCCTCCATAAAAACCCAGAAGAGCAGGGTTTACAGAACTTCTAGTTTGGGGGAGAACATGTGGAGATTTCAGGGAGAGCACAAACATCAGTGAGTACAAATAAGTTAAATTAATAAATTAAATAAATTAAAATACATTAAATGAAAACACAGAAATAATATTCTAAATGAAGTATTCGATGGACTGACGTGAAATATCATAATCCACAAAATGTATGTGCAAAACTTGAAACAACTAAGAAAAAAAGGACAGATAAAAGAAATATGAATATCTAATATATTAAAAATATGAAAACTAATCAGCATATTTAAAAACACGAATATCTATTTTAAGTCTCTTAAATTATAAAAGCTCAGAAATAATAATAATCGAAGCATATGGTATATCAATATAAGTACTTAAAGTAGTATAAGATGATATCTATATGAACCTTAAGATGTCCATTCCATTTATGTAGAAATTCTACTCCAGTGAATCTAGTTAAGGAATATAATTTAAAATCCAGAAAAGTTTGATATACAAATGAATTTAGTTTCATCATAATTATAATTTAAAAATAGAATAGCAGAATATTTCAATATTCTTGCATTTAGCAAACTGCCATTGTATTTTTTTATTAGAAGACATATAATTTACCTAGTTTTTAAAAATAATTTATTCTTTAAGTAATCTCTACTCTCAACATGGGGCTTGAACTCATGACTCTGAAATCAAGAGTTGAACGCTCTACTAAGTGAGCCAGCCAGATGGCTCTAACTTACCTGATTTTCAAGTGGAGCTAAGACCTAAAAATAATATTTCAGATACAGTTTTTGCAGCTTGAGACAGAGGGGATGCTATCTTCCAATCTTGTTTACAATTCTCATCATAGTCTAAAAATATGTTAGATGTATTTTAGAATTACAAGATCCTATTTTAAACTTGAAGTAAATTGAACATAGAGTTTTGCCCTCTTGTTTTGCTTTTGCCTCTGAATTTGCTTTATTTGTGGTCAATTTGAGTTGTAAGAAGTTATATTTAATCATTAAGTTGTTCATTAACTTTCTACTGCATGATTTCTAATACTGTGTTATAGATGATATAAAGTCATATAATGAAATAATTTCTCAGGAAGTTTGAAATCCATCTGAGGATGCTCCAGGAATTTGAGCACAGTTTAGTGAACCATCAGAAAAAGAGCTATCTACAAAGTTGTAGGGAATTTAGAAGAAAAAAAAAAGGGATGTGAAGGATAGAGGTTCTCCATCTATTTCCCCATTCAATGCAAGGATGCAGTCTTTAATGTTCTTTCCAGAAAGTATAAGAAATTTTAAGGTTTCCTCTGTAATAGGAAGCAACCCATCTCGTTGTCTGAAAGTTTTAAAAATTAGAAAGCTTATTCTCACATCGCTGGCATATCCCTACATATCCCAGTACTCTTTCTTTCTGAAATAAATATTTTAACAGTAAAAAAAAAAAGAGTTGGAGTCTGAGACATTATCTCTTATTGTGTCTTTCATTTTGTATTAAATGTCAGAGGTTCTACATAACATCTTGAATTTGCCTTTGTCCTGCCTTACTGTCTTCTGTCAACTTCTCCATCCTCTTCTTTTTTCTCAAGATCTATGACTGCTTCCCCCTTTCTTCAGTTTCATTCTCCATTTGGCCACAGCTTCTCTCCCTTGATACCCCAGTGTTCCCCTAACACAATACTTTTGCAGGCACCTCATTAAGAAAAGGTTTTAAGATAATAGAGGAAAACCACATCCCAGTAAAAATCAGGAAACAATTTAAATGGAATATTAGTCTACCTCTCTCTTAAAATTCTCTGGCTATCCTGCTGTGACAAATTTTTTATTGTCCACTTTTCTCTATAATCTCATACACATGCTTTTCTGTGGGAACAATTTTCACCTTCTCTGTGCCCAGAAGTTTTCACCATCTCTCCTCTTCCTTCATGTCCATGGACCTCCCCAAACTATTTTCCATGATCTGTCCCCAGAAAACAATACAAGGATGTCTTCTACAATGTTCTTGACAGAAAGCTTCCTTCCTCAAACACTGGCAATTTTCTATAAGCAGAAATCTACCCAACTTCATTCCACCATAAATGCCCTTATAACACTTGTTTTCTTTCTGGTGAGAATTACAGTGAAATCTAAACTTCCCTACGATGTGATCTGCACATTCTGGAAAATATGGATTGTATCAGCCATTTGATCTCGTTAAGACATATTTGGTTGTCTGATGAAATTTCTCTCCTATCCATCACCCTTGGTTTTCCTTTCTCCAAACTCAATACTCCTTGAATGTCAACCTCCATCCTTTTCATTTTTCCCTGGATGCTCCACACTTACGACTTACAATATATTGAAATGAAACCAATGGTCAGATAACATCTTGCTAATGCAAAGAATAGTGGAACTAGGTCTATCATTAAGTGGTGTTTAGCATTTAATTCAAATGGAACCAGTGTAAGTGACATTTCTTTCATGTGGTTGTAAGAGCACAATAAGTAGAACTGAGAGATTTAACCAATGAGCATTTGAATTTCATACAACAAAGGATTCTTTGAGTAAATCTATGTCTATGATTTATCTGGGAACCTTATATAGGAGACAATCAGTGAAGCATATCTGTAGTGCCTCTGGGTAAGCCTCTATAAACAACAGATTACTGTGATTGAGAGAATATTCACCAGTCATTCCTTACAAAAAAGGCATCAAGGTGTGTGTGATGTGAGAGGTTTTAGAAAACCTAATTAATTCCTTCTCCACCATTTTATTTGAAAACAGAGTCAAGAAACTAAATTGGGATCAAACTAGGTCTTGAAAAACACAAGTATATGCAATTGCAAAAATGGAGCTTACCTCTGAACTGAAATTATCTGGACCTTCAAAGTGGAGTCATATGGGTCAAAAGACTTCTGATTGTAAAAGACAAAAATGTAAACAAAAGTCCTCTCAAAACAAATCAGTTTTAACAAAAATAATATATTGATTTATTGTACTGAAAAGCAGAGAGAGAGGCTTTGACAGTGGCTAGATTGTACTCCATTTTGCATTATCTCCTCGAGGGCTTTGTTTTTTTTTTTCATATTTTGTGCCTGTGGTAGAAAAAAATGACCAGCAGAAACTTCTTGCTTATATTCTCTTCAACAGATGAAGAGCTTCTTTTTAATGTTCCTGGAAAATTCCAAGATTTAACCTCACTGAAATGACATGGGTCTATTACTTCCTCATACTGAGTTACTATGTCTAAGGGATAGAATAAGCTGATTGCCTGCTAGGTCTAGCTCTGGAACAAGGTTGGAGATGGCCCTACAGAGTTCATGGAGTGTGACTGAAGGAGAGGTAGCCTCCAAAGGTAAATTAGAGTCAGGATCACAGATTCTGGGAAAACAAAAATAACACATGTTCACTATCTGGGGCAAAACATAGCTACCCACCCTGTAAGCATGATGGCTTTAGGATGTATGAAATGTAGAAAAAACATGCTCCACTGCTTTCTATCATGTATCGGACAGTCTAGGAACTCCCAATCTTCTTCATTTGCAAGCAAGTACAAGTAAGAAAACTACTTTTCAGTGGTTAGTGGAATCCTTTCTAAAGCAATCCTATTAAAAAGAGCTTTGAAAAGGGGCACCTGGATTGCTCGGTCAGGTAAGCGTCTGCCTTCAGCTCAGGTCATGATTTCAGGGTCCTGGGACTGAGCACTGCCTTGAGCTCCCTGCTCAGTGGGGGGTCTACTTCTTCCTCTCCTTGTACCCCTCTCCCCTGCTCATGCTATATTTCTTGCTCACTCTCTCTCTTAAATAAATAAAACCTTAAAAAGAAAAAAAAAAGAGCATTGAAGAAAGCATGAGGAAGAAGTCCAAATAAACTATCACAAAAGTCAAATGAGGGTTTTTTTTCCGAGAGAGACCCAGTTTGGGATTGGAGGGGGTGGAGTTTTCCTCCATTACTGTGTTCACTCACAGAAGAATTAAGAGTATCAGTTGAAGTTAAACACATACAAGTATTGCTTCCTTAAGCTATATTTTAACCTAAGTAAAATAAGAGAGAAAATAGATTCAAAACACAGGACTGAGCCACAGCCTCAGCAAACCCAGATGAAGGCCCTGGGGAAAAGAATATCCAAGGGCTACTATAGGAAGCATGCAGTTACGTCTGGTTTGACTAAGAGGTTAAATGTAGCCAGGAGCAGCTTAAAGACAGCACTGGGATGGATCAAGTGACGGAGACCACAGGCATGAAGTGATTTGTTTTATATTAAAAACCAGACATTTAATTACTTGACATTTCCAATCATTTACTTAATTTGAGTCTCTCATTAGTCTCTTAAGGTGAGTGATGGAGGCTAAAAGTCCACCCCTTTAAAATGAATGAGCGAAATCCTCCCAGAGACCTAGAATTAAGATCAGAGTTGACTGGGTTTGAGTCCCTGCTTTACAAAATACAGCGATTTTCACAGAGTTTGGGGGCCAGTACTTAAAGAGAAATTTTAACCTTGGATCATATTTAAAATAGTCAAGGCATAGACTGGATAGTATCCCCATGCCCTCTGCACAAAGTCTCATCCTTTGTAGTTTACAAGTTTCATCGATTAACAATATTGATGGAATTTGCATTGTTCTCCTTTAGCATAAAACACCATTCTTTCTTGCACACAAGATTTTTACCCCATCCTATTTCAAAATAATCAGTAAAAGTTGCTGTAAAAAGAAAAGCAAAACCAAACAAAGAGGAGAAAATATGTCTTAAAAGCCAGTAACACAGAATGAGAGGGAATGAGGGTTGTTTCTGCAAAAGGTTGCTGTAGGGTTTGGGAATGTAATAAAAAGAAAACAGACTATGATATCTCACTGTCCAATCTCTACGCTGCTCTCTTGGGTCAGTCAGCATTTCTCTGAAATTGTCTTTCCTCATCAGTCTATTGAAAATAATGATATCATCTCACTAATCATGTTTTTATGAGGATGGAGGGAATGTATGCAAAATCTAATTATAAACTGTAATGCACCGATGATCATTAGAAATCAGCAGAGTTTCAATCTTCAAACTATTTGCATATGAAAATCCAACTAATTTTCTTTATTTGCTCCATTATAAGAATTGATTTAAACAATCTTAGAGTGGAGAGATTGTTTTGTCAGTTTGAATGGAAAATTCACTCTTCCCCTCAGGAATGGATGTCTCTTAGTCATGTTCCTAAAGACTGAGTTCCCTCTAAATTCCAGGACTGGAGAGGCAGATGTTCTGTTGCTAATAATTTCTGGTCTAATTTTCACAGGAAATTTAGGTTCTTGTTGAACAGCCATGGGGGCCAATTAAGAAAAGATGCAAATAGGGCCTGTGGGGATAAAGAGATTTGTACATTATGCCAGAGATGCTTGGAAGGCAGGAGGAAGGATTAGAAAATTGCACTGATGAGGAACCTCAGCTAGGAAATTGTTAGAGATGACAGCTGTCCAGGGAAAGCCCATTGTGAAGGTAGCTGGTTGCATTCCCAGAAGATATGCTGTCTCAGAATGCTCACCAACTGACCGGGCTGTTTGTAGACCACTGGAAAATTAACATGACCTGACTAAGAACCTAGGCCTGCCAACCATCCAGCCTTTATGTGAGTAGGGATGACTAGGTGTCCAGCCTTTTGCTGTCTAGTTGCGAAGCAGGAACATGTGGTATAATCCATGACATGTCATATTTTGACAATTTAAACTATAGCAAGGAGCTTCCTGCCAAACTAGAAGGAAACAAGAAGAGGTTTTCCATGCTCTCTTTAAATAATAACACTTACATAATGAGAGGTGCTTTTTCCTACTGCTACTCTTCTGGAGGTCTACATATTAGAGAGATTGAATAACATAATGAACAATTTCTGAAGGAACAGTTTCATAAAGTGTGCAGAATATTGTGCATGGGACATATTTTTAAATTTCTCTTTTTGGCAAAAAGCTAAAAGCATAATCAGAAAATCGTAGGTCTAGGAAAGTATTTTGGAAGGAACTGAAAAAAATGTCATTAAGGTATTAAAATATCTGGTTTCTTAAAAAGATTTTATTTAGTTCACAGAAAGAGAGGGAGAGCACAAGCAGGTGGTGTAGACAGAAAGGGAGAAGCGGACTGGCTTCTGAGCTGAGAGCCTGATGCTGGGCGCAATCCCAGGACCCTGGGATCATGACTTGAGCCAAAAGCAGACGCTTTTGGCCATTCTAACTGGTGTAAGGTGGTATCTCAATGTGGTTTTGATTTGAATCTCTCTGATGGCTAAAGAGGATGAACATTTTTTCATGTGTCTGTTAGCCATTTGTATGTTTTCTTTGGAGAAGTGTCTGTTCATGTCTTCTGCCCATTTTTTGATGTGATTATCTGTTTTGTGAGTGTTGAGTTTAAGGAGTTCTTTATAGATCTTAGATATCAGACCTTTGTCTGTAGTGTCATTTGCATATATCTTCTCCCATTCTCTCCATTCTGTTTGTTTTGTTGACTGTTTCCTTCGCTGTGCAGAAGCTTTTTATCTTGATGATGTACCAAAAGTTCATTTTCACTTTTGTTTCCTTTGCCTTTGGAGACATGTCCTGAAAGAAGTTGCTGTGGCTAATGTCATAGAGGTTACTGCCTATGTTCTTCCCTAGGGTTTTGATAGATTCCTGCCTCACATTGAGGTCTTTTATCCATTTCGAGTTTATCTTTGTGTATGGTGTAAGAGAATGGTCAAGTTTCATTCTTCTACATATAGCTGTCCAGTTTTCCCAGCACCATTTATTGAAGAGACTGTCTTTTTTCCACTGGATATTTTTGCCTGTTTTGTCAAAGATGATTTGACCATAGAGTTGCAGGTCCATCTCTGGGCCCTCTATTCTGTTCCACTGGTCCATGTGTCTGTTTTTGTGCCAGTACCAAGCTGTCTTGGTGATCACAGCTTTGTAGTAAAGTTCGAAATCAGGCAATGTGATGCCCCCAGCTTTGTTTTTCTTTTTCAACATTTCCTTAGCAATTCGGGGCCTTTTCTGGTTCCATTCAAATTTTAGGATTGTTTGTTCCAGCTCTTGGAAAAAAATTGGGTGTGGTGCATGAACAATCAATCTTGTAACACTGAAAATATAAAATAAAGATATTTGGGGGGAAAAAACCAGACACTTAATTGACTGAGCCACCCGGGCACCTCAAAATATCTTTCAAGAAACTTTCTTTTTAAGCCAGAATCTTTATTTTCATGTGTAATGTGAGCTAATATATATTACTTATAATATATAATAATATGCACACACGTATAGTATATAGATACCGAATATAGATAGTTGTGTGTGTGTGTGTGTATACATATATGTACTGTAGAAAAAGAAAAAGTCCTTCCTGCTCTCTTTCCATTATTCAGTACAAAATTTGCCAATGTTTCAGACATTCTTACAGCCCCAGAGATATTGAGTGCCAACAAAAATCAAAATGCCTTTTCACAGTTGAGGCTTTAAGCAAGCAAAAGCGAGTTATAGGTACTTTGGGGACTTTCTAAGGCAGATTTGTTCTTCATGAAACACTGGATACTGACATTTGAAATAAAGTGACATTTCTCCAGGTTCCTGGAATCTACTAAGTATACATTGAATTGAATCTGAGTTTCCATAGCTTTCATCACATTGCATGTTGTAGAGAAACTGGGAACTATAGAAAATTCACTTGAAGAAAAAGAAACCAGACAAATAGAGAATACTCTTATACCTAAGAGGAGTTTCATTTTCTCCTTTCTCCTCTCCACCACATAGTTGGATTCCAGCTGCTATTACAGATAGAAAAACACCACCATTAGAGACAGAATAAAAAATGAAGGCCAAGCATCCGAGTGCCCACCCCTTCTGCTCTTGTAGGAAATTGATCATGATTACATGCATCTGATCTTAATGGATAGTCCCTGCTCTGAGTCCCACGGAGAACAGCCAAAGAGGAGAGGAAAAAGCAACTCAAGATCCCTGCCAAAATGCCAAAATGCCCTGAGGAAGAAATTGTTTCCTTGAGTTAAATCTGCAGATGATTTTAGCCTTGTGTATATGTGCAAACCATAAGTCAATAGTATTAATATCTAATTCCATTTATGCCCCCAGACACTGGTGGTATTCTATCCAACGTAAGTTACCAAGTTTTCATTTCAAATCCTTAGAAAATTAGCATTCTGTTAGAAACATTCAAATAATCACACAAAAGATAATTAAGAATTTGTCAAATATTCACAAATAAAAACAGAATACATACAGTTAGGATTATGAAATCAGTCAGGTGACATAAGCTCCCAAGAAATATTAGCTTTCTTGAAAAGAATTTTTTTTCAAGCCAGGGTTACATTTATCAAATTAAGTAGATGCCATTCTCCCAAAAAAGATGGCAGTTTCCAGGATAAGGAGGATATTTATTATGAATTTTTGCCCCTAGGAATGAGAATAGATTTGGCAATTTTTTTTTTTTTTATGTATCTCTGGTTTTCATTTTGGCCACCTCGGGATTTGAGCAACCATGTCCCTGCTACATGTTACTTCATTATCCCCCACTCTGGATGATGTAAGTAGGGCTACATAAGTTTTATTAACATAAGGATACAGTTTGAGCTATCTTGCCATGAAATACCCAATAAATAAATAAATAAAACAATAAAACAAAGGCAGTCACTCTTTGGCTAAGGGTTTTAATTAGAATGAATGGCTATGAGATAAAATGTCTCTAGTTATTGTCTACATGGAAAAAGTCCCTCAAAGCTATTTTTTTCACTTGCATGTTACAGTAACAGGGATTTGGACTTCTCTGATTCCCCTGGAAATGTACAGGGAAACTGAAATAGAAAGTGAGAGGGAGGATTTGAGGTATAATGGGTCATGAATGTTCTCGTCTGGCATCTGGGGCCCAGGAAGGGACATGATCATCAAGAAGCTCCCTGACATGAGAAATGGATCAAGATTTTCCAGGAATAATAATATTTGACATTTCTCTCAAAGTTGTGTGCTGTTTATGCTCTAATTTCTATTGTATCCAAATGTTCATTAAACCTCGTTTGCAAATTATGGACTTAAGTTCCTGGAGCTTTGTGGGATAAGGGAGGAGACAAGAATATTTTTGCTCCTGGAGGTTACTGACAGCAAATTGGGGGTGATCAATTTAGTAGGTACCATTGACCATGTATAGTAGGTACCACTATACATGCATTGTATTTATTTGACATAGATGCATATTATGTTCAGATCCTAAAATGGGGGCAGGATAGAATCACAATAGGCAAGGACAGACTGGAGGGTAAATATGCAGGCTTAAACTAGAAAGATAATTCCCAGCCTGACAATCTCTCCTAAATCATGAATAGCCATTTAGATAACATTCTTTGGAAAATCTGACCCCCTCCCATATACTTTCCTAAACTTAAAACATGAAGAGTTGTATCTCTCAAATCACTGGTTCAAATTTAGGCCAGGTTACTAAAAGTATGCTTTGAGAAAGATCCTATTTTCTGATTAGGTCTTAGTGAAAGATTGTACATTTTCTCTCATCAATTCATCATATAACCCCTTTGTTTAAGAATTTTTTTTTTTATTCTAGCAAGCAGCTAGTACATTCAGTAACTATAGAGTTTTCCATAAGAAATCCCACTTTGTGAATTCAGGTGAATGTAGGACGAGATTATGTTCACAGAGTGATATATATTTTTACTGACATATAGGTGATGTTATATATTTGGCTTTTTGCTAGTGTTCATTTTAAAAGCATTCTTATTCCATTTCCATAGATTCTCTGCTATCATTAACTAAAAGTGTGCAGATTGTATCAATACAAAGACAATTTCTTCTCACTAGAAAAAACTTCCAATTAGGATTTAAGAAATTTGCAGAAAGAAAGCTGATAGATTTATCATGTTTTAATATTTCAAATAGAGTATTGCATTTCCAATAGAAGAGTAAGATGTATGGGAAGTACAGCATATACACTATGAAATACTTTCATACAATAATCCTTTGAATTTTTTTAGAAAAAACATCTAATATTTAAGAACCACCACCAATATATCGTATTTTAATAGATACATACTATATCTGCCAATTCTGCAAATAACTTCCCCTAAACTATGGTGACTCATTGTTATATGAGTATATTTATAAAAATAATCTTCTCAACACTTTATCATAGACTTTCTTGCAAAATTTTGCATTATATGGTTATCAGGTAAAAAAAAAAAGAGTAATTCACAGGTAATTACAAATTTCACAGCAATTCTGTTAATCGTCTCCACTCCTAAAACCAATGACCTGGAAATCTTGTTTACAGCATAATTTTAACCCTTCTAGCCACAGTTGAATAGACACCTTAAAACAAACTTCCCACTTTTGCTTAAACTATTTCAAGTTTGCTTACATTGAGTATCCTAATTGGCAAGATATGGAGAATCATTTATAACAACTAAATTTCTAAGCTTACCAAGAATAATATATTTAGATTAAGAAAATAGAACTTCAAACTAGAAGAATAATTTATGAAAGAGATCACCCTCTAAAAAGAAGACACAGAGGGAAGTTGTGGAGAATTCACATGGGGTCAATTCTGTATGTGAAGTGAATGTTAAAACAATACATCTCCCATCTCATCCCATTCAAAGACATAATCCAACTTGCATCTGTGCTAGACATGTGGCAATGAACTGAAGCAAGTCAAAGGGAGGATAAACACGCGAGAGTCTTTGTAGTCCCATTTTCTGAAGAGCCTGTTAAACATGAACTGCATACAAGACTACCTTCTCATTCTAATCATGTATATTGTTGTTCTGATCTTTCTAGGAGTTCTTAACCTGAAGCCACAGGGTGAAATCCATATTCAATGCAAATATAACACCTTTCAGTTCTGGAGTTCTGGAATTTTCTCTCTTGTTTCCAGATTTTGCACATAGTGGTGTTTGGTGGTTCTGGTTCAAGGTCTTTCATGAGTTGTATTAAAGATGTCAGCAAAGAAAGCCTTCAGGTATCTGAAGGCTTAATTACCAGGTCTTAAGAATCTTCTTCCTAAATGGTGAGGGAGAGGAAAACTAATTTTCCCTCTACCTTTTTAGACTCTTGGCTTTTACTCCACCTCATAATAAAAGACTAACAGGAGAAAAACAAACGGGAGCTTAGTAGTATGTATCCCTCTGCTCAGATAGGAAATACTCCAGAAAGCTCAGTAATTCTCTGAAATGGCCCAAGCCACCCCCTCAAATACCATATCCCACTACAGACAAAAGATGTTTGGGGTTACGGTGGGTAAAAGTGAGTTATGAGAGGTTATGAGGCAAAGAACAGTAAACAAGGGTGTGGTTGTTATTAAGACTTAAGTCAGTTGCCTTCTCCATTGATAAGAATTTCCAGAGATTTGATCATCCTCTTCTCCCTGGTACAGTGAAAGAGAGATACTTTTACAAATGGAAATTTTCCTTATACATGTAAATATCTCTTTCAAAAGGGTAACTTTTACTAGGTTTTGAGAAAGTCTCCTATGCCTGCTATTTCTTAAAAATAATCAGCTCAAGATAATCTTCACACCAAAGAGGAATATTTTGAGGTACCATATTTTGTTTCCCCTTACTGGCTAACTTATACGGCTGGCAAGTTGGTATTGGCTATTGGGGGGATGCCCCAGTTCCTTGTCATGGGCACCCTTCATAGGGCTGCTTGAGGTATGGGAGCCGGCTTTGGTGGCTGGCTTCTTCTAGAGTAAATAATATAGGAAAGATCAAGATAGAAGTAAGAATATCTTCTGTGACCTCCTATAGAAAGTCATACACTGTAATTTCTGCAATATGTTATCAGTTGTAAAGGACAGTTGTATTCAGAGTGAAAGGCACTGCATCATGGTGTCCATACTAGAGAATGAGAATGATTATGGACCATTTTGGAGCCTGGATATTACACGGGCTTAACAGATCAGGTTCCCACGGTTAAATTTATATATGGGATAGTTTTTCTAAGTATGTCCCCTCAACTCTATTCATATGCTTTTTGTTAAATATATAGAATTTATTGCCTAATTTTCTGATAATAGCAGTATAATACACAAAAAAAATACATGTAAACTCCTGCCTTAAGACAAACTATTTGGTCAGCAGATTGTCACTGGCCTTATGCTATGTAGAGGTGGTAATTACCTATGTGTGTATATAGTGTGTCATAATGCTCAGGTAACTTTGCTGTAATATGGGAACTATCCCACAATGTAATTCAACAAGCATTTTCATTTGACATCCTACTTTAAAGTAAAAATATGAATAGATTATAGCTCCTAGCCCCATTCCAGAAAAAAAAAAAAGTTCTTCAAAAATACAAAGAGAAGGGATGGAGCACATTTTCTGCTTAACGATTTGTGGTGTATAGTAATTCATATGTATATGTTTGTATAAAATCTTATTCTGAAAGGAATAATTAATTATCTTCCTTTTTGTGTCATAAAGACCACACAAGAGAGACTACCTGAGTGTTGGGGAAAAAAAGGGAACAAAGATCCAAATCTTGTCAGTTTGATATTTAATTTTACATGGAACAGGAAAAATAAAATAGATACAGAACTTCTTTAACAGGAAGAAGGTTACTGAAAAAAAATCTGACCTGAGACCAAGATATATATGCCTTATTGCTAATTTAGCACATATTGTATTTTTCAGTGTTTGTTCCTTTATTTATTTTTAAAAATTTTATTTATTTGTCAGAGACAGAGAGAGACAGAGAGACAGAGATAGCAGCAAGAAGAGGGACAAACTGGCTCCCTGCTGAGAAAGGAGCCCAATGTGGGACTTGATTCCAGGGCCCTGGAATTATGACCTGAACCAAAGGTAGACACTTAACCGACTGAGCCACCTAGGCATCCTGTTGTTTGTTCTATAGTAAGTTTCTGTGTTTGTTGTTGTTGTTTTGAGAGAGCACATGTGAGCATACGGAGGGGGGGTGGTAGGAAAGGGCAGAGGGAGAGGAGGAGAGTGAGAATCTTAAGCACACTCCACACCCAGTGCAGAGCCTGATGCAGGGCTCCATGTGTGGGGCTTGATGCAGAACTCAATCCCATCACCCTGAAATCATGACTGGAGCCAAAATCAAGAGTTTGATGTGTTTAACTGACTGAGTCATCCAGGCACCCTTCTGTGTATAATTATTATTATTATTTTTTAAGATTTTATTTACTTATTTGACAGAGAGAGAGCACAAGCAGGGGGAGCAGCAGAAGGAGAAGCAGACACCCCATTGAGCAGGGAAGGCAGATGCTTAACTGACTGAGCCACCCAGGGGTCCCAGTGTGTAATTCTTAAGTCTTTATCTTCCTCCTCCTGGGGAAAAAGTCTCTGTCCAAGTCAACAATTTTGATCTCTCAGTAATCATGGTGGAGTGATTTTGAAGTAACCTACAGTCCACCCTATGTAATTTAAGGTGTCATTATTTTTAAATTCCAACAAGAAAATGACAAAATAAAAATACTAATGGCAGCAAACTAGAGGTCCATTTCATTAGGTAACGGGAAGCAATGAAAGGAACTTTGTAATGCCAGTAAATTTTTTGTGAAAGTGATTTAGGGCTAATACTAAGTATTTACCACAGAACTTTATGCTGTTTAAAAGAGCAAACAAATAAACAAAACCACCATAAGCAAAAGCAGTGAATGAAAATAACTTTGCTTTTAAAAAATGTATGTTTTTGCAAGTTGGAAAGGACAGTTTTAAAAGTGTTTCACAAGGTAGGAATATGTTGCATGGGTACTAAATTTTAACCTCTAAGAGGGGATTACATTAAATTGCACTAAATTGTACTCTTCATTGAATACAATTTGAGATGAATATAAAGGATGAAATTTCTCCATAAAAGTTGGCATGTCTACATCCTTTGTACCAGCAATTGTGACCAATTGTCATTCTTATTACATCACAAAAGACAAGTCCTCTTGGGGATAGAGAACAGTTAGTACCAGGTACTTTTCTGGTTTTCAGTGAAGTAAAAAGTTATCTTTTATAAAAATAAAACCTCGCTATTACTTGTTAGGTGTTATCAGTATATGGGAAGACTATACAATTAAAAATAATGTTAACATACAATTTTAGATGCCAGTACAAAGACCGTATGCATAGCAGACAACCAATAAATATTTGTAGAATAAATAATTGATTTTTTTTTCAAAAAACATTTTGACTTTGCTGTCTAATTTTAAAATCACTTCCAAATCTGGTGCTTACACTGATACAATATTAACTGTATAGACAACAGCCTTATTTTGTAAGTTAAACCTTAGAAAGCACATTAATTTGAATGAATGAATAAATGAAATTATTATTTTCTTGTCTTTTTTAACTTTGGGGAGAGGATTGCAGAGAGGTTAAAAGAATCTGGTAATGTTAGCTGATCAGCAAGCCTTTTTTTTTTTTTCTTTTTGGCCCCAGAATTAAACTGTATTTCCCAGACTCCTTTGCAATTAGGTAGGGCCATGTGTCTGATTCTAATCAATATTTAGTTCACATGTGATTTTTCTAGGATTTACCCAAAAAATCTCCCAAGTCCCTCCTACATGCCCTTTCTCTCTTTATTAGCTTGGTGATCTTGGAAACCATTTATTAAAGAAGACAAAATCAAAGCTAAGATTTGGTGTTGGAATCACCACTTGGACTAATCAGAAACCTAAGTTAAAATATCATTTGGGTGAGGTGAGAAGTAAACATATGGTGGTAAGCCTCTGACATTTGATGTTCCATCTGTTAGTGCAGTAAGCAATTCCCAAATCAAATGTTTTGGGGTGTTTTTGTAGAGCTAAGTTAGCAAAAATCCAGGATTAAAGGTTTTCTGAAAGGTGTTTTTCTTTATCTAATTCAAATTCAGTTTAAATTAAGCTTATAAATCTTTGTTAAGTTTTACTGAAATATCAGTTGAAATGAAATGGAAGGGAAAACATGACCTAAGATAGCATGCGTGACAATATTAATATTTTGAAAGGTAACTGAAGCTACTCATCTTTATAGTATTTTCTCCTATTTAAATAGGACCAAAAATAATACAGAAAGGAAAGATGCACTATCCTTTTAGCATCTTCAAAGTAATATATGCTTTTTAATTTTATATATTTTTGTTATGCATGACAAGAGGTTTAAAATTCTAGATGGGAATAATAATTTTTAATTATTAATTAAGATTTATGATTACCTGGAGTATTTACTGCCAGAAAATGAGGGTAATATCTACTATATTTTGAAAACATTGTGAAAAATTTTAACTTATTGCATTGTAACTAGCTCAAAGATATATGCGCGTATATATATATAATCTAATAAAATAAAATAATAAATGTAAAAATATATACACAATATACACAAAATAATTACATATTTAAATAAAATTATAAATATTTTATATACTTATATATAATTATATATACAAATAATTAAAGGGATAAAACTGAAATGTTTTTGCTCCTAAGACATCTTCTGGCTTATTTTTTCTCTTACATCTTATCACAGACTAGGTGGTTGGTTCCCAGACCATCTCCACTCCCCATGTCTTCCTTACTATAAACTCAGTTTTGTTTAGCTGCTACACTGAGAGTCCTATATCTGAATAAATATAGACCCAACCCTTTTTCTATCAGATCAATGAAGTATGAAGAAGAAGTCAGCTGGAGGAATTCTAGGGAATATTTTTCTTTTCTGATAAAAGAGAGACTCATGCAGAGAAAATCTCTGCTGAGATCATTCCTTTTCTGTCTTCTTTGATTGATGTTAAAGGAACACAGAGCTTGGAGATACTACAGCCAACTAGCAGGACAGAAAGGTCAAGAGCACCACAGAAAGGCTATCCAGAGCTCCTACTCTGTCAGTGTTGTGCCCATGGGAATCAGTGCACACTGCTATAGTAGGTTTCCAGATATTTTGAGAGGGTCCCTATAATTTAATGCCCCTGTAGCAGATGTGGTTGGTGCCCTGCCCATCCTCTTTAGAGTGCAGCCACTTGACTTTTGACTGACAACACCTGTATTCTTTCCCTAAGCATTTTTTTCAGTCATCCAGAGCCAGCTTTGCCACCCAATTAGCAAACCAGAAGTCACCACCCCCGATATAAGAGCAGGTCTCAACGGAAAAGAAAAGACGGAAGGCAGTTGGTGAATGAATATGTTCCTCTTTCAGTGAAAAACAACTTACCCTGGTACCAAGAGTTCCCACAAGGCTAAGCTCCAGATAGCTACAGTGGTTTTATTGCTTGGTAACAATCCTTACTGGTTCACTTTGCATCCTCCCATCATCTCCTTTACCAGTATTTCCTGGAATCACCTCCAAATAAGTTAAATGTACTTTAATCTTTGCTGTAGGGTTTGTTTCTGTGAAAATCCAAACTAAGACAGATTTTATGAATTGAATTTAAAAGATACACAACTGGCATACGATTCTTTGTTGAGTTATAAATATAAAGGATTATGCTAACCGTTGATATTAAATATAATACAATATGTTAGATTTTCTTTTCCTTATATTGTTTATGGTATAATTTGATCCTCAATATATCCCTGATCTATAAATAAGTATTTCTTTATCAACATAATTGAAGGTTTTGTTTAAAATAGCATTTGGCTGGCATCCTCCAATGAAACTTTCTTAATTAACCACTAAAATATCTTTCAAAGAAAAAAATGAAAGTAAGAACAGAAGAAATTTAAAAAAATGAAAACAAAAAAATGGCAATAAAGAACAAAACGAACGACTTAGTTCCTAGTTCTTAGAAAAATTGTCATTTAGTATAAAACAGAAAACAATGAATTAAAAAATAAAAATAAATGGTGTTTTTTGGGCTGCCACAAGAAATTATCAAAAATTTGGCAGCTTAGGGGCGACTGGGTGGCTCAGTGGGTTAAAGCCTCTGCCTTCCGCTCAGGTCATGATCTCAGGGTCCTGGGATCAAGCCCCGCATCAGGCTCTCTGCTCAGCAGGGAGCCTACTTCCTCTTCTCTCTCTGCCTGCCTCTCTGCCTACTTGTGATCTCTCTCTCTGTGTCAAATAAATAAATAAAAATACTAAAAAAAAATTTGGCAGCTTAAAACAACAGAAATTTATTCTCTCAGTTCTGGAGACCAGAAGTCCAAAATAAAGATGTGGACTTGGCTGGCTTTTTCTGGCCCTGTGGGAAATTCTTTCCTTGCCCCTCCCCCAGCCTCTATCAGGTACTAGTGATCCTTGGTGTTCTTTGGTTTCTGTCTGCCTCTGTTTCCCTTGGCTTCACCTCTGAGCTGCTATATCTCAAATATCACTCTGTCTTCTATTCAAAGCTTACTAGTTATTATATTTAAGGTCCATTCTAAATTTAAGATAATCTTTAACTTTATTACATCTGCAAAGACCTCATTTCCACACAAGATCATATTGACAGGTACTGGGGCTTAGGACTTTGACTTAACTTTTTGGGGGGATATAATTCAACCCACTACAATGGGTAAGATCAAAAAAAGGTACATGAAAATGAAATACACAGTAACAGAATGTAAAGCTGCATCTGAGGCAGAAAACAGCTGAATAGAAACAGTAGGAGATTAAATCAGTGAGTGTATGATAAATAACAAACTCTCCCAGAGTCAGGGAAAAGGACAAAGAGCTCAGATGTGATGGAAGAAAGGAAAGAAGGAAAGGAAGGAAGGAAGGAAGGAAGGAAAGAAGGAAGGAAGGAAGGAAGGAAGGAAGGAAGGAAGGAAGGAAGGAAGGAAGAAAGGAAGAAAGGAAGGAAGGAAGGAAAGAAGGAAGGAAGGAAAAACGCTACTAATAAAGGAAAGCCAACCATTGAATTATAGGAGGATCTGAGGAAGAGTGCTGAAAACAAAACAATTGAAACAGAAGCAATACTCATAGAGAAGAGAACTTTCATAGTTGAAAAAGGCATCTAACTGTAGCTACCCTTATTGAAAAACCCCATTATGAATTAAGGAAAATCAGTTTTTAGAAAGTCACTTCTCCTTTCATGAAATGTAAAAATAAAGTTCCTTATAAGTATTCATTCACAATAACAAAAATATAACACCAAAAACAAAATAAAATTCAAATGCACTTCAGATTTCTTCTATAGCATATTAAAAGTTAAAAGACACTTTAGAGATTTGAGAGACAAACTCTATGACTAAAAGACTGCTGGGCAAGTTGCAGTGTAAAGAAATTAAAGAAATCTCAGGATAACGATAATAACTGAACAATGCCAAGCATAGTAGTGAACTGTCAACTAGTTTCAGTCCATTTAATTCCCAACACCAACTTTATGAATTAGGTAATATTATCCTATTTTTTCAGGGAAGAAATGTGATGCTTAAAGAGGTAAAGAAATTGTGCTTATAATTAATGCTATAGGTTATTCGTATAAGGAAAAAAGTGGGAGTTATTTCTGTCATGTAACCCTTTTTGAAATATTTCTTAAATTACGCAATAAGGGTAAATAAAAATGAATCAAAATTTAAAATTCAAGACCTGCTGTTGATCACTAAGAACAGTTATGTAGTACAGTACTGATAACTGTCTAATTACAAATGTCATTTGATATACTTGAAAAGGAGGGTATAAAATGAACAAGTATTTTAGTAATCATAAGAAGTATTTAATTCTCTAAATTAAAAGAGACAATGGTTAATTGAATATTACTTTTCAGATTTTATAAAAAGGCTTAAGGGTGCCTCTGCCTTTGGCTTAGGTCATGATCTCAAGATCCTGGGATAGAGCCCACCCATCAAGCCCTCTGCTCAGCAGGGAGCCTGCTTCCCTCTCTCTCTCTGCCTGCCTCTCTGCCTGTGATCTCTCTCTCTCTCTCTGTCAAATAAATAAATAAATAAATAAATAAATAAATAAATAAATAAATCTTAAAAAAGAAAAGGAGGCTTAAAAGTATCTGATTTAACATTTAGTTATAATAAAAAGAGAAAAGCTAAAGAATATTTATGAAAAAAACAAAGAGAACTACCACTGGACTTAAAAATAGCACACAAATCTTCCAGCCACTGAGGAAGAGAGAAATAAACAAAATGAAAACCATATTGTAGGGAAATTTGGCCTTTGGGAAAAATTTACATTAAAGTCTTTTTCTATTTTAAAAAACAAGCAGGTGAAAGAACACATATACACTCTCTTACATTCACAAAATTAGAGGGATTGAAGAGTTAAATATAAAAAGTTATAAGAGTAAAAAAATTTGAGGAAAATATACTTAAAATGAATTTGAACTTCCTATGCAGAAAGATGTCTGCAAGGTTAAGTATAATAGAAACAATTAAAAGGGAAATAAAGGAAATACTGGTCACCAAAAATTAGTATTTATTAAAAACAAAATAAACACAGTAAGAGGCAATTAGCAAATTGGAAAATCTATTTTTCACTAATATTTTAAGCAAGTGATTAGGACCCCAAGTAAAAACCAAATGCATTTAGATTGTCAAAAAGAATATTTAAACCTCTAACAGAAAAATATATTTCAGCCCAACGTAATTCAAATAAATATATATGAAGTAAAGGTCGCCTTAAATTTTTAGAATGCCAAATTCAACAAACACACACACCAGGATACGGTCTTCCTTCCCCAAATGGATGACAATTAAGAGACACTAGTCAGGGTGAGATCATCTAGGTAGGACCTATCATATTGCAATAGTGTAAATTGATAGAACTTTTCCATAAAGCAATATGATACTATGCAGTAAAAAACAAAAACAAAAACAAAACTTTAAAATATTGACTTCAAAAGTAAACTCAGTTCTACATCTATGAATTACCATGGGCACAATCAGAAGACATAAGTGAAGATGTGTTGCTGAGATATTCTTCGCTGCATTTTCTTTCTTCTTTCCTTCCTTCCTTTCTTCCTTCCTTTTTATTATTACTTACTGAAGTTTAGTTGACATACAATGTTACATTAGTTTCAGGTGTACAATGTCGTGATTCGACCTGCTCTAAAAATAACAAACTATTTGAAAAAAAGCAAGTAGAAACAGCTAATATATCAAGGTGTCAACAGCTAGATATTTGGAGTAGTCTTTTTTTCCTTCTTACACTTTTATGTACTTTCATGTTTCCAACCAGCAGGTATCATTATGTTAGTCAGGTGAAAATAAAGTATTTCTTCCTTTTTTCTCTTGTTCAAAATCGATGCAGTAAGATAACATTAATATACTTTACTTATTTTTTTATTTTACTTATTTTAATAATATGTTGGTTACTGTCTTCACCATTTGACATAGATGATCTGAATCAATCATCATATTAACATAAGGAGATAATATTAGATCCTCCTAAGAAGAGCAAAATATGGTTTAGAATATTGAAGTCTCAGACCTGCTTATGAATAGGTATCCGTGTGATTCCTCTTTTTCAGGCAGTTTCCCTTGGCCTCCTGGAATGAAGTTTAGCAAAAGGCGGTCACTGGTACCTACTTTACCTTTCCACCACAATAGCGACTTGTTGTCAGGGAATTCACTGGAGGAGGTGGTAAGGACCTTGAGATACATGCCTGACGTAATGGCGATATTGCCCATCACCCAGAGGAAAAGCTTCCAGGTGTTAAAAATGACCTTTTGCTCTCTCCAGATGGTGTCTGTCAATTGCAGCCAATATATATTTAAGCAAAAGTCGGGGGAGTCTGTGGATGGATCAAAGTGTTTGACAGCAGTCAAAAAAAGCCAACTGCTCTATGAATGTCTCTAAAATATAGTAGCTAATGACTGAGAAAATACTTAGACATGAGAAAAGAATAATCTCTTCTCATGTATTTCCTTAAATAAATTTTCCTCAATGACAATTCCTATTTGATTATATGCTATGCGTATGCAGTAGTTCACCAAATTATATAAATTATATACATATATATGAAATGTATAATTCCCTGCCAAATGCACCCTACTCTCCTCCTCCCCTGCAGAAAATAATATATGACAGTGAACAAAAAATGTGTTGGCCAGTAAATTAAATTAACTTCATCAAGTGTTATTTAATAGAACATAAGTATCATGATACAAGGATTAGTTACTATTTTGGGTATTGATATATGCTATATATATACTGATATATACTATTTCAGGTACTATATATATACTGATATATACTTTAGAAAGGGGCCTGGAATATAGTAAGTGCTAAGTAAATACTGGTTGAGCAAATGAGTGTTAGTCAGAAAGAGAAACAAAACAATGGATAAAATATCATTAGAAAAAACATCCATCTATGTATTCACTGAGTATCTAATATACTGAGGCAATGGAAAATACCTGGGCTAAAAGTATCCAAGAGAAATAATACTCCTACCTAAAGGAACTAATTTGATTTATTCTAGTGGAATTTTTATTGCACCTGATTTAAAACAAGGAAAAGGACACTGCTGAAAAATGATTAATTTCTCTGCATTTTTCCCAGGAAATGAGAATTTCTAAAAATATATGTACTTCAAGCTAGATAGTTTAAATGCAAGTTCTGTTTAGAGAACTCAGTAGAATAGATATTTCAAGTTTTTATGTAAATAAGCTGAGATTGTCACACTTAATTTTGCGGTTATTTTTCTGAGTACCTTTTTAACTAAGACATTTTTTCATATGGTAACATTTATTAATTATAGGAGAAATACACAGTACCAGCACTTTTAATACATTTTTTATACAGTAAAAGTTAATTTTTTTCCAAGCCTTAAATATTTAACTCTGATACCAACTGAAACTACAATGAAAGTAGTTATAAACTCGTGTTTAGGACCGTTTTAATATGATCGACTGACTGTAGGAACAACATTGGATTGGCAAAGAAAAGACGCCATTGTCAAACAATGTGAAACGTATTCCATCCTCCTCGTCTTAGGAATAACTATCTTTGAAAGGGTGGATAGTGTTGTTCTAGTAAAAAAGGGCAGGCTTTGTCCCTGTTTCATTTTGACCATGAAGAAAAGTGACAAGTAAAGTGATGAAAAACACATTAAAAGTAAATAAGTGTAAGTTGAAATCTCCTTTAATGGAAAGTTTCCTGTAATAAGAAAGTCTAATTGAAATAATAAGCTATTGAACCTGGAAGGGGAAGAAGAATGTGTGGCACTTTTGGGAACACAGGGAACTAAATATGATATGACCCAACCAAAAGGAAGACATTTCCAAGGGTAATCCAGAGCTGCTGTTTGTCTCTTTAGGTGATGACTACCGTCAAAGTGATGGGAATGATCTGCATGTCATCTCAGTCTGAAAGTAATTTTCATAATAACATTGGAAGATGGAGACTGGGAATCCATACACGGAATCAATTGCTGTAACCTGTAACCATCTCAATAGCACAAATGATGAATAAGTCTGTCGCTTCAACTTCCTTTTCCCTTCTGCTCTATTTTATTACCTGTGACACATCCTTTTTGAGATGGCTCTTGCAAAGTTATACACAAAGGCAAGTTCACTAGTTTCATATTTCCTGAAGAAAACCCTTAAATTACAGATTTAAAAAAGTAGTACAAGATAGTTTTGGCAACATAAGTGTCAGTAATGACAAGGTTCTGAAATTAGGGTGGCATTATACTATTTGTCTCATGTGAAAATGACCTTTGAGATATGAATATCATCTTTAAGACTGACCTGGCATTGGGGCGCCTGGGTGGCTCAGTGGGTTAAAGCCTCTGCCTTTGGCTCAGGTCATGATCTCAGGGTCCTGGGATCGAGCCCCACATTGGGCTCTCTGCTCAGCAGGGAATCTGCTTCCCCCTCTCTGTCTGCCTGCCTCTCTGACTGCTTGTGATCTCTCTCTCTCTCTGTCAAATAAATAAAATCTAAAAAAAACCACAAAAAACAAAAAACAGACTGACCTGGAATATTAAGGATGACGATACATATTATTACAATATTTTTCCCCATAAACTTCAGCTAACAATCATGAATTGCTAGGAATAAATTCTGAAGAATTGGCTTCTAGGTACTGATTTTTTAAAGTCCTGATGACATATATCTTTGTAGAATATATTCTGTGATGTAGTCAAATTTTCCTCTTGGAAAAAGGTAAAAGAAATGATTATTCCTTTCAACTGTTAACTGTATTTTGAAGGTTTCAAGAATTAATGTCAAATAGGAGAAATCTCAATATATCCAGCAAGATGGAAAGAGAATGAATGAAATAGGATATTTAAATCCTAGTATAACCCTGTAGTTCATAAGTAAGCCTTTGGTAATGGTCAACACAATTAGGTTAGAAATGCACATATTCACACTCCTTACAATAAAGGTAAATCTAGGGTTTAATAAGGAAAAGTACAACAGATTATTTATGGGTTATGAATCTTGCTTCAGAAAAATGGACCCTACAAAGTATCTACCATTCAAATTGAAGAAATTAATCTGATATGTTGGCAAAGAAGTCTGACAAAGGCACAGTATTATACTAGATCTTTTATTCATAGTGAATATAGGGTAGGAGGTGAAAAGAATGATAAGCTTAGTGTTACAGTAGAGAAAATTCTTTATAGTATAATACTCAAAAAATTATTTGGAAGAAGTAGATTAAAATTGTTTATGTCTTTTTTTTTGGCCTTTAAGTGACATAAAGGTCAATATGTCTTTCTCTATATGGATTGAGAGTAGCAAACAATCCACATGTATCTGTTAAACATGTATTAATCCATGTATTCATTAAAAATTTTTAAGCATCTATTATGCATCAAGCACTGCTCTAGGAACTAGGGATACAATGTGAACAAAATAAGGGAGTATTTTTCCTTATATATGTAGCATTCTAGAACAAGGAGGCAGACATTTAAAAAACAAGCAAAATACAGATCTCATTAGGATAGTAATGGATACTATAGAAAAAAAAATAAGCAAGGAAGGGGAATAGACAGTATAGTGTTGAGAAGTGAGTTATTTTAAATAGACTCTTCAGGTAGTCATCTCTGATAAGGTAACATTTGAACAGTGCCCCAAAGAAAGAAGTGGCATGAGGAAAGCCAGTGGTTGTCTGGACAATTTCATTGAACTATGAAAGAAATCAGGCTGTTCAATCCCCAGAGAGACTTTTATTTTAACTTGATATATGTGGCTCAATTTATAGCAAGGATGACCCTGCAATGCCAAGGGGGAGAAATTTCAGGATTTGTGTCTTCTGTCAACAAAGAATAATATGGTATCATGATCCCATATGATATGTTGCACCAGCATGCACTTTTCTCAAAGACTTTGCCTACAGAACATGAAGGATGTTTTATCTTTTGAGATGCTTGCAGTAAACGTCATCAAATCCTATGGTCTAAATCATCACCTTTCCTCTGTATGTATATTCTTTTTTTTTTTTTTTTAAGAAAAAGTTCCAAGCACACTCTTCCTTTCCTTAGAAAAGAAGAAAAGAAGATGGATTTTTAAATATTTTTTTGGCTAGGTACTACTGCATTACTAAAATATGTAAAGAAAAAAATGAATCACAAATTCATTTTTTTCACAAAATTTCACAAAAATTCATTCATTTCTTCACAAAATAAGTAATTTTGTTAATGAGCAGAAAGTAGAGTTTCTACTACACTTCAAAATTTGATAGATATATTCAAATATCACGATGTGAGGATGAAATGAGCCAGAGAGAATTTGAGGGTTTTATTAGAAAACTTCCAGTTTGGATAAATTACTTAAGAGAAAAAATTACTAATTTTTTCTTCTTGATTAAATATTTATTTTCTGAAATTAAAGGAAAACCAATGAAACCGAAATGACAGTGATTTCATACAATTGAGTAGACTTTCTCATAAAAATTTTTCCAATGAAGATCTTGATATGGCAAAGATGAGAATATTGGATCTAGTAATTTTCAGTGATATTTCTACCAATGTTAGTGATTTTTATAAAATATGATGTCATTGAATTGGTTCAAAAAGTTCAGAGTGGAATGTGTGGGTTTTATGTGGTCAATCAGTAGTTTGGATAATGGAGAAGATAGAGATTTAGACCCTTATGTGATAGGAGCCTTATGTATTTGCACAAGTCACAGCCAGGACCAACATACATAAGAATGATAATATGTATGTAGTTATTGAATATATACTGTAGTTTCTATGAAATCTTTGAATTAAGGCTATTGCACAAAGTAAATTAGCTGGTTAACTTTGTAAACATGTGTAATTCTTGGTGTTACATTAGCATGGCTGCAAAATCAACTGTAATTATCTTGTTTCTATTCTATATATATTGACAAAGTTAAATTTCACAGACCAAATTATTCAGCAGATTTTTGGGGGATATATGTTGAAACAAAATTGGTGAATGGTACATGTTTTGTTAATTTGGATAATATGGAAACACTCTGAGACAGAGTTGCATGCAGGGGTTGCATTGTTAGGTATCTTTGGGAGAGAGAAGGAGAAATATCAATTTTATAGTGGCAAACCTGGCAAATGCTACTTTAATCAAATAGTCAGGGTTGATATCACTAGTAATAAGTCATATTGATACCACATATCCCTGATACGACACAATGAGAACACTTCACCTCTGAGGTAGTTTTACCCCATCAACAACTCTAGTGTAATGATGGGGAAAATATTAGACAAACCCGAAGTGAGAGACATTATACAAAGTACCTTGCTGAAGACTCTTTAAAATTATCAATGTGATGAAAAACAAGGAAAGACTGAGAAATTTTCCTAGATTGGAGGAGACTAAGGAGAACAAACTACTAAATGCAATGTGGTATTCTAGATTGGAATCATGGAATGGAAAAATGCATTTGTGGAAAACTGATGAAATCCAAATAAAATCTATACGTCAGTTTAAAAATGTTTTATATTGATTAAGATAAAGATATCTAAATGTAACTATTAAGGAAAGTTATGTAAATGTGAATTGTGTACTTTCCCCACAAATGAGGAAGACTGGTTAGACAATGGAAGGTTGCCAAATTTGAGTTGCAGTTGAGGTTTCCGCTGATCTACAAAGAGCTTTGAGACTGAGATGGCCCTTTGGAGTTATCACCAAATCAGTCAAGGGGGATCTGGGTTTCTGCATCTTTGGTTCAGTCAATTATTGTCTAAGCTGACCATGGGAGGGGCCATAACTTTACTCAAGTCCACAAGAGAGCTCAGCTATAGGCAGTCAACATCTGGCACTCAACTCTGGGGAAGGATTAGACCCTAAAGAGGGAAGCTGGATGGGAGATGCAGAGAAGACACCATTGTCTCCACTGTATTGATCAAGAACGGCATCCCCTGGATGGCTCAGTCCATTAAGCCTACAACTCTTGGTTTCCACTTAGGTCCTGATCTCACAGTCCTGAGATGTAGCCCCAGTTAGGGCTCCATGCTCCACAGAAAATCTGCTTGAGATTCTCTCCCTCTGCCCCTCCCCTTTCTTTCTTTAAAATATATACATATTTTTTTATTTTCTCTTTCTCTTTCTCTCTCTAATATATATATATATATATATATATATATATATATATATATATATATATAAATCCTAAAAAAGTAAGAACTATTCTTTGTCTTCAAGTATCTATGAAGAAAAATGAAATAGCCAGATAACTAAATGATAATTATGGTAAAACTGAATAACAATATTAACAGAAACCTATGTGTGTACACATATTTATAAAACTCCTCAGGTTCGAAATTTAAATAGATATTGTATAAACTCAACAATTCCCTGTGGGGATTGGGAAGAATAAACAAAGAGGGATTTTTAGGGAACTTCCTAAGGGCATTCGTCTCTAGTTATACAATGAGACGACTGAAAGGAATAGAAAGAGTAGGATAACGACATTATTTTTAATTACTTTAATAATTGCCATGGGGCTGTTATTTTTGAGAATCCTAATTTTTGTTATTGGTTTAGATTTTGTTTTTTAATAGTTGGAAATATTTTCTCACACCAATACTAAGTTTAATAAAGGAACTGTTTCAAAATAAATAATTCATTTTGTATTTTTGAGAATAATCTTTTCAGTTACTAAATAATATTAATTACAAGGGCACCTGATTTGCTCAGTTAAGAATCTGCCTTCCAGGGCCCCTGGGTGGCGCAGTTGGTTGAGCGACTGCCTTCGGCTCAGGTCATGATCCCGGAGTCCCGGGATCGAGTCCCACATCGGGCTCCCAGCTCCGTGGGGAGTCCGCTTCTCACTCTGACCTTCTCTCTCTCACTCTCTCTCTTTCCTAATAAATAAATAAATAAATAAAATCTTTAAAAAAAAAAAAAAAGAATCTGCCTTCCACTCAAGTCATGATCTCAGGGTCCTGGGATGGAACCTGCAAAGGGCTCTCTGCTCATTGGGCAGTTTGCTTCTCCCTTTCCCTCTGCCTTTTCCCACTGCTCATGTTCTCTCTCTCTCATATAAATAAACAAAATCTTTAAAAATAAATAATTTAAACACAGAGATGGTTTAAAATGGTCAGTGTAACTCTGTGTTTGTACTGTGTGAAAATGTATTAAAACATTAAGAAATAGTTTTCCAACATTTCTTTTGTGAAATGAGTATTTTTGCCTCAACAGATATATTTCACCAAATCTAAAACTTCCTTGATGTTTTTATAAACCAAAGGTAAATTGGAAGTGAAAAAAAGCCTCATGAACAGTAGAATAGGAAATTGATGACCAATTTCTCAGGCTTTATTCATAGCCAAATAACCATCATCAATTTCATCTTCTTTTTGTCTCAGTGTTTCCATCTGTTTCAAAAAAAACAAAAAAACCCCTATTTCTCTTAAAGAATCAAGCTAGATTAGCTTAGATACTTGATCTCCTCAATTCCTAGGAGGAAAAGTTATAAAAAATTACTTGTCATCAACTTCTACATCAGAGATTATTACTAGGGCTCACAGGTTCATGTGCTTTAGCAGAGTGTTGGGGGTGTCTCTGAACCCCTTGAATTATTCATTTTGTATGCAAGAAGAAATATGTGTGAGGGGAGGAATCATTAGTTTTTACTGAATCCTTAATGTGATATGTGCCTCTGAAATTTTAAGGCCACATTATTTTTGTCAGACATTCCAAACCAGATGCTACTTGTCTGAAATGCTGTCTTTGGCAAGGAGTCTGCAAAAGAACCCAAAGTCATACGCGAGAAAGATTTTACTGCTTGAGTTTGATGGAATACACTCTTTAGGAGAGACTCTTCTCTGGAGTCTTCCTTCAACCCCTGTTATCCTCGGAGGGTGCATCTTCAAATGAGAATGGAAGTCTTTCTTCTTGGGGTCACCCTTTACCCTTCACTTCTGGTTCTGTCTTTGTATGAATATGAAGACATTTTGATGTCTTTGATGTTCCCTTCCACACCTTCCTTTATTTATTCCTCTACTTAAAGATTCACATTCACACTGAGCAGACCTCCCTTTCTCTCAATGCATCATGCATCTGAGTGACATTTCAGCTCAGAATAGCATTTGTATTCAAGAGAGGCCAAAATAAATGTACTTAACAGTGATTCTCAGAGCATCATTTTGGGCTTACCTCTTCCATACCTCAGAACACTGCTCTGAAACTTTACCATACCATGGTGAGTCCCGAAGCTTATCAATGACCTCTGTCTGCACCCAGCTGGCCTCTTTTTATAATTGACATTCCAGCCATAATTAGACACAGCTGTGTATATGCCTGTGCCTACCCTATGAGAAAAAGCTCATGGGAAGGGACGTTTCCCCATCCTACTGGAGTGGCATCAGTCGCTGGAGGGTGATGCACATTCCTACCTCAGCATCCTTTAAAAATATAATGGGTAAAGACAATTCTGATATGAAAGAAGGGTTTGCTGCAATATTTGTTTTTCTCTTCTAATTTATCACCCAGCCTTGGGCCAGAGAGCAGTTTAAAGAATGCAGGTTGGTGTAGAACTTTATGAAGGCTGAGAGCACGCATTACAATCACAAAATTTTCAAGGCTCACAAAGCTTGCATAATTACACTGGCTGCCGGAGCCTTCCGGCACTTTTCAGCTATAATGGCAATCTGGCTAATTTCCCACTGGCTTAATCTATAACTTCAAAGACTCCTAAAGCCGTTACGATTATTCTGTTTGCTTTTCAGGTGACCTACACCATTCATATTGAGCAGCCAAGTTCTTGGGTTGATTAATTAGAACAGACCTATTTTAATTCAGGATTTTTTCCTAAACATTGCCTCTTTCTAAAAATAATCTCTAGATGATAAAGTGACAAAACACTGCTCATCAAGGGGCACTTTGAGAAGCTTAAGGACAGTTGAAAACCGACTGTTATCTGACTTCTTTTTTACATTGCAGCTCCTTATTTAAACACCAAATAACACATGTTCAGAATAGAAAACTTGGAAAATACACAAGAAACTTAAAGAAGAAATACTAAGTCATCAAATATTCTACCACCCAGCCATAACTACTATTAATATGTTCTTGTATTCAGTAATTAATTCAGTAGATGCCAAGTAGGCTATTAGGCATGATGCTAACCCACTGGTTTTGTGTGTCCATTTGCAATTAATTTTTAAAATATTTTTGGATATTTATACATGTAATATTTATTTTCTTCATATTATTTTCCTTTTATTATTTTTAAACAAAATCAGGATCATGTTGCATGTCTAGTTTTGTATCCCGCCATTTTTTGCTCTACTTTATTCCGTGACCTTTCCCATGCTATTTCAAATTCTTTAAAAACATTGTTAGAATGGCTATGTAGAATCGCTTCCTGTGGGTAATCATAATTTATTTAGACAATTCTCCATTCTTGGGTGTATATGTTATACATAAAATGAAATGAATCTTGATTATCTTTCTCTTCTTATATCTTAATCCTTTCCTCTCTTTGGACCATCTCATGTATACCAAGTCAAATTTTGATTCTTTGTCTCTTTTCTATGTTTTCCATCTATGCTCTATGCTTTCCTTTTCCACCAAATAGAAAAAAAGAATATAAGTACTTTAAATTAGAAAGTTAGAGTTAGAAAGAATTTTAAAAAAATCAAGACACTGGCAAGTTTCACTTTTGATGGGAGTGAAAGATGATAACTCGATATGGTATTTTTGTTTCCAAGCCAGAATTACTTAATATAACTCCATGAAAACTAGAACTGGTTCCCTGGACAGTGTGTAATGTTAAATATATCATAGCTATTTCTTAAATAGTTAGTATTAGCAATAAGGATATATCATATCCAGTCCCAGTCCTAACATATAACACAAAAATAATTAAAGTGCGAGATAAATACTATGTGTCTGTATTGACATCAGTAAAGGGTTGAGTAAACCAAATATAAATAAATGATAGAAACAAAACAGATCTTACAGAAGAATTTCAAATAAATAAATGCACATAAGATGAAAGAAAGAGAAAATAATCATAACAGTAATAATTCTTGCAGACAATTGGTGAGTGATAAAGTTTGTGGGCAATAGTTTGAGGAGTTACAGGATATTTGTCTAGTCTCAAAGTATTTCCTTCAAAATTCTTATTAATTATTGTGGCATTGTTAACAATGACTACAGATTCTTTGCACTGTTCCATCTGGCAGGGAACTTAATTGCTCCTCCCTTGAGTGTGGACTTCATTTAATGACTGGAATTGAAGGAACAGTGTCTGAAAAGGAGGAAATAGTAACTATGTACTTTACCCAGCATACAGTATTCTATCAAGTGATCAAGGTTAAAAGCATGAATAATAAGTAATTCACGTTATCATCATTCTCTTACTGATACGCCATGAGAAAGGCAACTCACTGTAGGATTCTCCCTCAAATCTTAGAGCTCTCATCCAGTTGGGAAAACATCAGACAAACCCAAATGGAGGGACATAAAATAATTAATCAGGACCCTTCAAAAGGGTCAAGGTCATGGATGGCATAAATAAACCATTTAATTAATTAAAAATTTTCATAATTGAAAGAGATTGAAGAGGCATGACATCTAAATGCAATGTGTTATCTTCAGGTGTTTGGGTGGCTCAGTCAATTAAGTGTTGGACTCTTGATTTTTGACTCAGTTCATGATCTCAGTGTCCTGAGATTGAGCCCCATGTGAGCTTCATGCTCAGAGGGGAGCCTGCTTTTCTCTCTCTCCTTCTGCCTCCCACTCACGTACACATTTTCTCTCTCAAATAAATAAATAAAATTTTAAAACAAAATGAATAAATGCAATGTGTTTTCCTAGACTGGATCATGGTTAAAAAAGAGGACGTTAGTATATAATCTGGTGAAACTAAAAATAAATCTATAGTTTAGTTAATACATATCATACATTTCTCATTTCTTAGCCTTGATCATATACCACAGTTATATGAACTGATAATATTAGCCATAGCTGGGTTTGTATTATATATTATTAAATGAATTGTCTGTATTATTATTGCAATTCTGTCAACCTAAAATTATTTCAAAATAAAAAATTTGAAATAGTATTCTCATTGTTTGTTAAAAATTGGTTCCTAGAGCTGTCAAATTTGTTTAAATATGGAGAGGGCTTGTTAATAATTAAATGAGGTAGAAAATATGTAAGAGCTTATAATTATCAACATATTGTCCTGCCATTCGAATGAACAAGCAGAGGCATGGTGCCTCCTAATCTGTTCCCATATGATTTCGAGATTGTTTTCTGTCTTTCTTAGCTTTGGTTTGTTTTTGTAGTTTAGGGAAATGTAATCACTAAGTCCCCTCAGTAATTCATCTTAATAAGCTCTTTGATCCTGTCATATTAAAGGCCTACAGAGTCATTCCTCAGGGCTATGTCCCAGAGGATTACTTCAAAAGATCCATAGCAAGAAAGGGACAAATTATTTTACTTATGTATTTTTTTTTCACTTATCTATGCTGTTAGTACTATTTCCTGCAAGTTTCAGCAAGTCATTCTTTGAGAGTGGAACACCAAGATTCAGAACACAAGATAAGGTAAATATTGCCATCATTCAGAAACTTAACATAGTGCCTTATGAAAGTAACGGTGCTTTCTATGAACTAGGAAGAAGATTTTACTGGATCTTCATAGGTAAAAAAAAAAAGTTAGAGGAAACGACTTTTGTTTGCTTAGTAATTAGCATTTTCCCAGACTGTGTGGAGCTTCAAAATTGACTTACTCATGTTCAGATCCTTTTCTGTCAAATGGACGTGAACCTTTGAATGTGGCTTACCTAATCTCAATGACAAAACATCAAGAAGACACTCACATGTGCAATCTGAAATTGAGGAAAATATAGTTGACTCTTGAACAATGCAGAAGTTAGGGGCTCTGACCTGTGTGCTGTCAAAACTCCACATATACTTTTGGCTCCCCAAATCTTAACTAATAGCCTGTTGTTTCCTGGAAGACTTACCAAGAACATAAAAAGTTGATTAACACATATTTTGTATTATATGTATTATATATTGTATTCCTCCAATAGAATAAGCTCCAAAAGAGAAAATATTAGTAAGAAACTCATAAGGGAGAGAAAATACATTTACAGTACTATAGTACTTCTATCAAAAACAATTCACATTTAAGTAAATCAATGCATCTCAAACTTGTATTGTTCAAGGGTCAACTATAAATATAAATTTGTAGCATCTTTCAATGAATTGTGATTTTTGACCAGAAGAGAAAATTCAATTGCTTCTAACTATAAGGAACTATCACTAGAAAGTGTTTAGAACTTGCCAAGACTTATTTAATTTATTTTTTTATTATTTTATTCACAAGTTATTATTTTTGTGAGATGTTAATTTGTTTCAAAAATTGCTCATTGAGAGCAAATGTCATCATTCTGGTTTTACCATGCACCAGATACAAGTCCTATGGGAATTTATATGACCTCTTTGTGGTTCAGCTTTCTCATAAGTTTCAATTTGAAAGAATTATTGGAATAAAATGTATACATGGTAAGTAGGTGGTCAGTAAATAGCAGCATAAGTATTCCTTAAGTATTAACTATTTTATGTATTTTTTTACAAATGAAAAATGTGAAAAGCAATAACTTATAATTCTATAATGGAACTTAATTTTTAAAGAATGGAGCATTAGGGAGAAATTTTTGATTCAAACATTTAGTGATATCAGCAAATACATTTACGTGCTCTAGAGTGAGGTTTGATTTCAACTACCATTGGATGGCTACATTTCAACTTTATGTTTTACAACAGAGCAAGAAGTTCCTCCCTGTTGGAGACCATCAGTTTTGAACACAAACCAAAATGAGATCACGTAGTGCTAGTTCATGTCTGGGAAATAGGCATGTGGAAACCCACCTGGGTCTACTGCTGGGGTATTTAATGTAAATAAACTACATGAAGCAAGTAGTATAATGCATGCCTCATTATAGATGACCAACGACTGTTAGTTCTCCCATATACATTTTTATTTATAGAACTGCATGTTTAGTTAAGTATTTTAGCATTCATATGGCCCTCTGGATAAGTCCCTGGGGCAGCTCCCACATATCATATACCACATCTGTGCATCCGCACTGACAGAGGCATATAGTCAGTGCTTATTAAATATTGTAGTAAAGGAGGTGGAGAGGTGTAATAATAGCATTGAGTAGTGTCAATATGAAATCAAAGTGAATGTATTGCTTGCTAAGCAAGGGGTAGGTATAGTCATAAGGCATCATATCTGAGAACTGAACAAGAAATTGATCTCATATCAAGTTTTGGGAGGTCTTGAATTCAGGGCTCTGCAAGTATTTAGAAGCGGGAGTTTTTAAAGATGGGCTAACCTTTCAGACTCTTACAAACATGGTCAGTGGAACCAAATAGTTGTTGATTGGCTGAGAAGTTAAGTTAATGGAGACAAATTGTTACTGAAAGATTCAGATGGGTTTAATATGGCTCTGGTGAAGGCTTAGGATCATGACTTCTCTTGAACTTGGAGGACAGGCACATTTTATTCTTGATAATCTAACTCTTTAAGGCTAGAAAAATCTGTAAACTCATCTTTTTCAACCACTTGTCCATAAATGCATCCTATGATTTAGCCACATAAACTGAGACAAACCTCCCTGCATGCATAGCCACACTACGCACATCTCAGCATCATGTTTCTGTTGGGTACATTGCTGCTCAGTCTTTAAGTCTTTATTTTTTTTTATAAATATTTAATTTATTTATTTGACACAGAGAGAGAGAGATCACAAGTAGGCATAGAGACAGGCAGAGAGAGAGGGGGAAGGAAGCAGGCTTTCTGCTGAGCAGAGAGCCCGATGTGGGACTCCATCACAGGCCCCTGAGATCATGACCTCAGCCAAAGGGAGAGGCTTTAACCCACTGAGCCACCCAGGTGCCCCAGTCTTTAAGTCTTTAAGTCAAACGTCATGGAATTTGTGAAGCTTTGCCTAAGTTACACATCCTCACAAAGTGAAGTATTTTCTGATTCCCTCATCAACACCTACACAATGTCAATACCTTCTTCCTCTGAGTTCTATTAGAACCTTGGAACAGCTCTAAACAAGCCCTTGTCGTTGCATCCTGTAGTTCTGTGTGCATGTGTCCTCTTTTCCTGCATTTCATATACCTTGCAAATAGGGTCCGCTTTACACACTTTTTTTTTTTTTTAATTCTAGTGCCTGGCTTAGTGTCTATTGGTAGGTGCTCAATAGATATCTGGTACTTGCATGAGGAATCAATTTATCTCTTCATTTCTGGACAAACAATAGGCTATTTATTTGCATCTTCATCTGTCAGTGAGGGCAGGAAGACATGTAATTTGCTCAAGTGTAGAGCTTTTACAAGTAGTAGAGCTGCCAAACCCGAACTACAAGTTTGCGGGGCTTGGCTAGATGAAGGAGTCAGGGCACCCAGTATGAATCTGTTTCATCCGGAACAAAGTTGTGGAAACTACTTTCGTAATAATAAACACTTAAAGTGCTTTCGATGTGTCCAGCACTGCTCTAAACATTCTATTTCTTTCATTGTTTAAATCCTTAATACAACTTTATGAAGTAGGCGCCATGTTAAGATCCATATTACAGATGTTTAAACTGAATCACCAAGAGGATCAATAGCTTGCTTTGGATCACACACTTTGTGATCTCAGATCATGATTTGAATGTAGGCAGCTAGGATTCAGTCTTGGTGCCATATGGACTGATCATTATCATTTAATCGTTTACTTCCTTTCTTGTCTTTATCTTCCTTTCCCAGCCCTTCCTTTCTTTTGAATTCCTTTCTTTTCTCTTTATGCATTTTTTTAAAAAAGATTTATTTATTTATTTATTTATTTATTTATTTATTTATTTATTTATTTATTTATGAGAGACAGGGAGAGAGAGTGAGAAAGGGGAGAGTTGGAGAGGAAGACAATAAGACTCCCCGCTCCATGGGGAGCAAAGAGGGGCTCATTCCATGACCCTGAGTTCTTGACCTGAGTCTAGATCAGGAGTCCATTGATTAACCCACTGAACCACCCAGGTGCTCCTCTCTTCAATTGTTTTTCATTCTTTTCCTTCTTCTCTTCCTTCCTTCCTTTCTATAATTGGGAAGTTAAACCAAAACCAAAATATTTTTCCATGTTCATATGTACTTTCTCACTGAAGAACTTAATGCAAGCTGATGCAAATCCACATTAAATAGTCAAGGTAAGGGGTGCCTGGGTGGTTCAGGGGGTTCAGGGTCCTGGGATGGAGCCCCGTGTCAGGTTCTCTACTCAGCGGGGAGCCTGCTTCCCCCTCATCCTCTCCCTGCCTCTCTGTCTATTTGTGATCTCTCTGTCAAATAAATAAATAAAATCTTTAAAAAAATATTCAAGGTAAATAAAGTCAGTTCTTATGGATATATTCTCCAGAGATGAAGGTAGGGCATACTCCATGTGAGTGAGTTGTCTTGATTTCATATCCAGGCCCATTTTTACTCAATCAAATGTCTTGACCAGTCAACCTGTACTCTTAACCCCTACGGGGAAGTGGGAAACTACATTTATATTTTCTACTTCAATATCTGAATGCAGAGTGTTTTCTGCTACATGATCTTCAGAGCAAAGGCATCAGGAAATTCTTAATCTAGTTTGTCTCCACAGCTTATAAGCAGCTGTCGTTATAAATAAAGGCTAGTGTCACTTTCATCAAAACTGAAATTTAACACGTGCTTTTGCCACTCAATGAGGGATTTCCTCTAACATACTTACCACGTAAATCTCCTGTTCTCCAGTGGTTTTACTTTGGTATTAGACTACTAAAAAAGCCTATTTGGTGACAAAGACTCAACAATATAAAAGAGTAATAATGAACCTTGAAAATAAGGCTGAAATTTCCAAAACACAGGATTGTTTTTCATAAAATTTGCCATTTTCATCTCCCAAGCCAAAATTATGACTCAGAAATCCAACATTTAGATCAAGTTGAAATCCAAAATGGGAAGATTATATAAAGTTGACAGTTTCACTCCTGAAATTTATTTCTAGTTCTTAATCAAGGGAAATATTGTGAAGATATAATTAGTAAAATAGTAAATAAAAATCAAGTATAATAGCGGGTTTTTCTTATATTTTATTTATTTATTTGACAGAGATATCAAGAGAGAGAGCACAGGCAAGGGGAGTGGCAGGTAGAGGGAGAGGGAGAAGTAGGTTCCCTGCTAAACAAGGAGCCCTAAAACATGGGGCTTGATCTGGGATAGTGACCTGAGCTGAAAGCAGATGCTTAATTAACTTTAAGCCAGCCAGGTGCCCCAGTGTAATAGCTTTTATTATAAGTTTTTCCAACCAGTGTGCAGTTAATAAAGATATGTTATTATAATTCAGTAATGGGGAATTTCTTATGGCTGATATGCATAAAAAGTCTGAGAACTAGATTCGTATAAGATGAAACTTTTAAGAGTATAAAAGAGCATTAAAAACTTTTCACATAGGATCATCCTTGAATTTTTACCTTACTCATCCAACTTTATTTATTTATTTTAAGATTTTATTAATTTATTTGACAGAGAGAGAGATCACAAGTAGGCAGAGAGGCAGGCAGAAAGAGAGGGGGAAGCAGGCTCCCCGCTGAGCAGAGAACCCGACTCGGGGCTTGATCCCAGCCCCCTGAGATCATGACCTGAGCTGAAGGCAGGGGCTTTAACCCACTGAGCCACCCAGGTGCCCCTACTCATCCAATTTCAACTGCGGGTTCAAATTACTCTATACATACATCATCTGTGTATGCCTTGAGTCAGAGATAAAGGAGGAAACGTATCATAAAAGTCTTATAATGCCATCAGCACTTGGAGCCTTCCATTATAGTTCCAAGAGATGCTTTAGAAGTTTATCTAGTCTACCCCCAATGTCTTGAGTTAAGACTTAATTTCATATCTGGAAGGAATGAATTTTTATGTGCGAATATGAAATCACATGTGTTATAATCAGGCTAGCGTTTTCACAAGCCATGGATATTCAAGACCACAGAAGAATAGCATCAGTCACATTTTTTGTTCTAAGTCACAAAAACTGAGTATTGATTTCTCAGACAACCAGGGGATATATTGGAAGAATTTAAGATACACTGAATTGATAGTATGCTGGAAAGGTAAACTTGGTGAAATGACAAGAGCCAAGATTTTGCACTAGAAGTAAGAGAGTAAGAACAGTAACCAAGGTCTTCTGTTTTGTCGAGACTGTTTTTTCTTTTGCTCATTAAGGATTCAATATTCTTAGAGAGAATTTGTGATTGACTAAGCCCAAGTAGGAATAGAATGAATTGACCTACAGAGCTTGTGTAGTAGTATGTAGCAACTACCACATCCAAAACATTCACAATAAAGAATTATTCCTTAAGGGAGAACAAAATGAAATAAGCCAGTTGGAATGGAGATTGAATGAGAAGAATGACAGTTCTAAAGTGACTAACATCCAAAGTTATGTGGGATATGTGTGTGTGTGTGTGTGTGTGTGTGTGTGATGGCTTTCTCTATTGATAAGAATAGTGTATGAATGCTCATATAAAATAATAACTTCACATAAATGTTTTAATATCTAACCCCTAAAGATTGAAAAGCAACAAAATACCATGTAAAGTGTGAGTTTTGAGCCAGGAGACTGCATTGGAGTCCTGATTATGGCACTTTTAACCTGTGATACAGAGTGTGTGGTTTTGCTTCTTGATCATTAGTTACCTGAGTTAAAAAATGAGACTTAATAAAAAACTGACAACATAGAATGTGGTAAGATGAGAATATTCTATGTAAAAGTCATTTCTAAAATACAGAACACCACATATAACATTAGGTTCTTCATTATTCAGATTCCTTGGGTCCAACTAAGGAGGCTGAATTTTTTTTCTTCCTTTTATGAACAGATTTTCTGCGCTTGCTTATTTCACACCAGAAGGACTCCTCAACAGGCCTCTAAAGACTGTGAAATGTTTTCCTTTGGCAGAGAGAAGAATCAGTCCAACTGAAGAAGCAGTCACAAAATTTTATTTTTAAGTAGAAACAATGATCTTAACTAATGAAGAAGGTTGGGCTCATAAGTTTAGCTGAAAGCAAAGGTGGGGCTCAGTCATTTTTATTTATGCCTATAAAAGGCCTTCTTGTTTTGTCCTTTATATGACTTTTCCCAATTAGCATGGATATATTTTATACTGCCCTGTGAGGAATTTTATAAATTGTTTATTATTTTTCTTTTCAAAAAAAAAGAAAGAGTTTATACATCCCAGATTTTCTCCCCTTCCATGTGGCCCTTACTAATCTTCCCTGGGGGCTTTTTTACCCCCTGCCCTCTTACTTGAGGCTCAGCTGGGATGGTCCCTGCAGTCATAATTGAAAATTAATGATAAGAAGCAGCCCCCAAACACACCATTCCCTTTGCCCCTCCTCAGTCCAAGAAGTGTACAATGCGGATTTTATTTCAGGGACTCCAGAGGTGATTAATAGTCATAGGGCCCTGACACTGGCTTCAGATAAGTGGCGTAGTCTGGCAGGAACACAAATATGTGGACACCATTCCCATTAATCTCCAAACACCACATGGAAAGGAAAAAGTCTTTGCAAGGCCTCTGTAAAGGGAGTTATTATTATCAGGCCAAATTTTCTATAAAGGAAGGCTAATTTGTAGCCTCTGTGAACCTACCCAAGAGCAAAGGAATTTCTACACTTCACTTACACGGAGTCTTTTCTACGAATGAGATGATGTAAATGGAGTGAGAGGATGAAGAGTAGAAAAGAAAAGTATGAAGAAACTGACAGTAAAACCTAAGGAATCGTGACTACTGGTGTGTGAGCACAATGAGGCTGGCCAGGAGCCATGATCTTGTCAAAGCTCCAGCTAAAGCACACAGACGGTCCTCAATGTTTGTTGAGCGCATGGATGGAGTTTGCATTTTTTAGATGCAATATCCATGATGGATAATTGATGACTGAAAAATAGTGTAAAGGGATAACATATTTCTGTAATCACTGGAATTATGCTTTTCATACTAATGTTAAACAATGCCACGGTCATCTCTGCTAACTTATATTGGGATCTTTATAATCCTATCAAACAATGCCACATTCTTCCACCCAGAAAATTCTAAGTAGATCCTATTTCAGATTGGCTTATAATTCTCTTTCTGAATAAAGTCTGTTACCTCTTATCTCTGGTGTCCCTACAAGGAGCACGCACTTCATTGACTATATTTATGGATGCTGCAATTATGCATTTAAATACTCTATGATCAGCCTGTGAATTCCTCGAGACATAGGTCACACTAGGTGTTCAGTAAATGTTTCTTGAATTAGAGACAATATTTATTGGAATAAGATACCTTGAACCCAGTTTTGCTTCTTCCTTTGACTTAGACATCTATAAAAGAAAAGTTCTTCTAGTTGTTAAAAATATAGCTAGTGGATGGTCTTGCTCTGGATGGGACATCTTTACTCTTTTGATGGGAGATAGATGGGGAGGTATATAAATGTTGATTTTACTTTCCATCCTTATCTAGACACAATTTCTCCCCATGAAAGCCTAGAGGCTTTGCTGAGTTCGAGATAGCATAAAATTGTTCTTTTTTACACTGGTAACTCCTTGTTCTTTCAGTTCTTCACCGACACTTAGTACTATCAGACTTTTACATTTTTATCTGTAGAAATATTATAAAGGTTTTAAAATACAGTTCTCTGATTATTGAGATTTAGTGTATTTATTTATTGCAATTCAATTTTTCTGTTGAGTGAAGTGTCTTTTAAAATATTTACTTGTATATATTACAAATGAAAGTTTTTTAGTTAAATTTTCACATTAGGCTAATATACATTAATGTTATTGATTTTTGTATATCAATATTGTATCCTGCAACTTTGTTATAGTGACTTATAAATTCTAAGTTTCTAATTTTCATTAGATTCTTTAAAATAGAGCTAAGATTTTCCACATTTTCAGAATAAAGTAAAATTCTTTTTATGTTTTTACTTCTTCCTTTCTAATCTATTCGTGTTGTATTTTTTCTGACTTACTTGTATTAACCACCTAGGGCCTCTAGAACAATGTTGAATAGAAATAGTGAAAGAAGAAATCCTTCTTCTGTTTCTGATACTAGTTAGGAATTACTCAGTCTTTCACTATTAAGTATGACATTAGTTATAGGATTTATTAAATGCCTTTCAGCAGGTCCAGGAAGTTTCATTTTATTCCTGATTTGATGAGAATTCTTATGAGCAATTCTTATGAGTCAAATCCTTTTCTGTGCTGTTGACAAAACTCTATGTTTTTCTTTTTTTCTTTTTTCTTGAGATTATGGATTACTTTGATTGATTTAAAAAAATAAACCAAACTTACATATATGCCACTTGGATATGATGTAGTTTCTTTTTTCCCTGTATTAATGGATCAATTTGATAATATATCATTAAAATATCTGCTTCTATATTCAGCAGAAATATCGATCTATAGTTCATTTTTGTTTTTTCTTGTAATATCTTGTCTGGATTCAGTAACAGGGTGATGCTTTTTGGGAAGTGCTCCTTCCTCTTCTATTTCTTAGAAGAGATTGTGTAGAATTGCTATTATTTCTTCTTTAAATAGTTTGTATCATTCACCAGCAAAACTATCTGGCCTGAAGATTTCTTTTTGGTAAGGTTTAAAGCTAAAACTTAGGGGTGCCTGGGTGGCTCAGTGGGCTAAAGCCTCTACCTTCTGCTCAGGTCATGATCTCAGGGGCCTGGGATCAAGCCCTGCATTGGGCTCTCTGCTCAGCAGGGAGCCTGCTTCCCCTTCTCTCTCTGCCTGCCTCTCTGCCTACTTCTCATCTCTCTCTCTCTGTCAAATAAATAAATAAGATCTTAAAAAAAAAGCAACTAAAACTTAAATATCTTATAGGACTTTAATATTACAGAAGTATTCAGGTTATTTCATTTTCAGTGTATTTTAATAGTTTATGGATTTTTAAGAATTGGCCTACTTTAAGTTGATAAATTATGTACAGTTTCTAGTATTTCTTTAAATAAGAGTCTATGGAGTGTGCAGTGAAATCCTGTTTTGCATTCCAAATATTGGAATTGGGAAGTGTTTTTTTCCTCTCACACTTTTGGAAGGGGTATTTCAGAATTGTTTTATTTCTTCTCTGTGTTTGGAAAAATTTATTTACCAGTGATGACATCTGCGACTCGGCTTTTTCATTATTGTTTGTAGTGATGCTTTGTTTTGTTTCTTTTTAGAAGTAATGAATAATAAATTCAACTACTTTGATACAGTCCTGCTCAGAATATCTAGTTTATTGAGGAATACTGCTAATTGTTTCTTTTAACGAATATTTCCATGTTATATATGTTGTTGAAGTTATTATTATGTCAATTACAATTATAATTTTCAATGTCCAATTAATCTACCATGATGTGTACCTTTATCTGAAATCTTGAAAATTATGCTTCTGTCTTTTCTCTTGATAATTCTAATTGTATTGATCTAGTCAAGGAACCAGAGTTTATTTTCACTGATTCTATTGTTTTTATGCTTTAATTCCTTAAGATTTTTATTCTTACCTTCTGCCCACGTATTTTGGGTTTAGTTACTCTTTTTTAAATTAGCTTCCTAAAGTGGCCCCATAGATCATTAATTATACACCCTCTTTGTATTCAATATGAGTATTAAAGCCTGTATATTTCCATCTGTGCTTTGGTCTAACTGTTTGCCATGAAGTTTGATGTGATGTATTTTCATTTATTATTCAGTTCAAAATAATGTCTAATTTTGTAAATCCTTAATTTAAAAACTCACGAGTTTTCAAATGTCTTTCTCAATTTCCAATATTTCTAATTTTTCTCACTATTGATTTGCTTATGTCTCTTTTTCTGATTTTTGTTATATGTGCTAAGTTAGCCATCATTCTTTTCATAGTTCCCCTCAAAGTCACATTCCCCTTTTCTCTCTTAAATAATTATTTCATTACTTTTTGTTTTTAGCAGTTTGAGTAGTAATCAACTTACTTTTGTACTATAGTTTAATTAAAAGTTCCCTTATTGATAGGTGTATGGGTCTTGCATCTTACTCTATTTTGTACCACTTTATTGAATAGCCCTTTATGTAGCTTTCTATATTTTTGCCAGTTTATCCTGGGAAAGATTTCTAGGGCTGGTATTTCTTGTTCTAAATGTAAGTGAACTTCTGTTTGGGGAAGATGTAGCAAAATTTCCCTTCATGTAAATTTTGCTATTTTCCATTTTTATCACCAATGTATAAGAGTGTCCATTTCCCATAACCTTGCTGACAAGTATGTCACTAAATTTTGATATTTTTTCTTATCTTGCTGATAAGAAATTTTATCTCAGTGTCACTGCTGTTACAAATCAAGTGTCTCTACATGTGGATATATATGCACAAATTTTTCTTCTCTTAATATTAAAATAACTGATAGTGTAGGTCTTGTGTGTTTTATTTTATTTGTTAATGTTTTCTTAACTTGGTCCTTTAAAACTCCACACAAATTTTGAATCACTGCTAGCACTTACATACGTACACACACGTATTCACAGTTTCAATTTTGAATGAGATTTCACACAGGTCAATTTTGGGAGACAGGTTTAGAATATTGACTTCTCAGGTCACCTGGGTGGCTCAGTGGGTTAACGCCTCTGCCTTCAGCTCAGGTCATGATCTCAGGGTCCTAGAATGGAGGCCCACCTGCTTTCCCCCCTTTCTCTGCCTACTTGTGATCACCCTCTCTCTGCCAAAAAAATAAATAAAATCTTTAAAAAAAAAAAGAATATTGACTTTTCCAATTTTAGAACATTATGTATGTCTTTGTTTCTTGAAGTTCTCCTTAAATTTCCACAATATTTGTGGGTTTTGGCTTAGATAGAGGTCTTATGTTTATTTATATGGTCCTAAACCTAGGGACAGTGTTACAGATTAATTCTAATATTTTAGTTATTTTCTTTTGTATTTTCTGCATATACAAATGTGTTATAGGAAAAAAATGACTATTGAGATCATTCTTCCCATTTATACCATTTCTACTTTTATTTTTGTGTATTGTATTGAATAGAAATAGTTTTATTTTTTATTCTTTTTTTTAAAGCTTTTATTTGTTTATTTGGCAGAGAGAGAGATGAGAAGTAGGCAGAGGCAGGCAGAGAGAGGGGGAAGCAGGCTCCCTGCTGAGCAGAGAGCCTGATGTGGAGCTTGATCCCAGGACCCTGAGATCATGACCTGAGCGGGAGGCAGAGGCTTTAACCCACTGAGCCACCCAGACGCCCCTGAATAGAAATAGTTTTAAAGGTCACTCAATTTATTCAGAAATCTTAGGGAATGTTTTTAATATTTCACTATTAATTTCTATGTTTTCTTTTAAATAGAAAAGAGCCTTCTGTTTCTAGTCTCCTGCTAATATTTATATCAGTATGTGTTTAGTTATATTCAAATGCTATTTTCAGCATCTTTTCAGATTATTTTGTTTTGAAGTTTTCCTACTTTTCTGTTAATCTTATAATTTTAACTTATTTTAAATATTAATTTAATATTTAATTTAATTTAATCATTAATTACAGAAATAAGTCAAAATCAATTGTGACACATCACTTATTTATGTATTACTACATATGATTTGCCATTAAAAAAGTTTTGCATCTATTTCCTTGAGAAATTTTATCTGGTAATTTCCCTGTCTTTGCTCTATTTTCGTACCAAGTTTATGTTAGCTTCAAAAAAAAATGAGCTGTCGCGCGCCTGGGTGGCTCAGTTAGTTGGGCGACTGCCTTCGGCTCGGGTCATGATCCCGGAGTCCGGGGATCGAGTCCCATATCGGACTCCCGGCTCTGTGGGAAGTCTGCTTCTCCCTCTGACTTTCTCCCCTCTCATTCTCAGTCTCTCTCTCTCTAATAAATAAATAAAATTTTTAAAAAAAATGAGCTGCAAAAAAAATGAGTTGTAAAAAAAAGTTCCATTTTTTTTAAATCTCTGGAATTTTTTTCTAAGACTTTTTCTGTTGCTGTTGTTGTTTTCTTTTTTCCAATTTTAAATGAATTCACAATCAGAGCATCATAGCCTTGGATATTTCTTTGTGGAAAGATTTGTAATTACAGATTCATTTTTAAAATATAGAACTTTTAATATTTCTGCTTCTTTTTGTATTGATCTTATACTTTTTTCTTAAAGATAGATCCATTTCATCTAAAATTTAAAATTTTTAGTTTAATCTTTCTTTAGTTCTTAATTATTCTTGCTAGAAAGCTGTCATTTTTATTAGTCTTTTTCAAAGATTTTTTTGCTGCCTCTTTTGTTATACTGAATCTATTATAATTAAAAAATATAAAGCAATATATAAATTATGTCTTCTTCCTGATGTTTTTGAGATTTCTAAATTTAATTTTATTCCAGCTACTTGAGTTAGAAGCTCAACTCAATGATATCTCAGGTTTTGTTTTTTTCAATATATGCATGTAGGACTGGTTAATTAACTTTAAGCATCATGGCAGCTTCATCCCACAAATTGGATATATCATTTTAAAATTTCTAATTTCTATTGAGATTTCCTTTGCTCAGGTCATGATCTCAGGGTCATGATCTCAGGGTCATGATCTCAGGGTCCTGAGATTGGGCCCTAGGTCAGGCTCCGTGTTCAGTGCAGAGTCTGCTTATCCCTGTCTTCCCCTTTCTGGTCTTCCCCTGCTCTCGCTCTCTCAAATAAATAAAATGAGATGAAAAAAATAAAAAGTACATACTTTAACTTCCAAATGTTTCATTATTTCCTAGTTGATCTTATTTGATCTTTTTTTTTAATTCAACTTCATTCTGACAATAGAATCTGTTTAAATATTTAATCCTTTCCAGTGTATAGAGACATGCTTTCTGTCCTAGAATATAGTTAGTTTTGACAAACAGTCCATGTGAACTTGTAAGGAATGTGTATTCTGCCACTGCATGGTGTAGTGTATTAATTTTATCAGTGAGGAAAATATGTTGGTTATGCAAAACATCTATATTCATACAGATTAATTTTTCTGCTTTGTCTATCAAGTATTGAAAGGGATTGCTGGTCTTCCTTTATGATTGCAGTTTGCCAATTTCTTCTTTGAGTTCTGTCAGTTTTTCCTTGACATAAGTTCTGCTATGGAATTAGAGATGCATAAATGTAGAATTGTTATGTCTTCCTGAAAGACTTTTATATCATGAAATAAGCTCCTTCTTTTTTAGTGATGATTCTTACAGTTAAGTCTATTTCTGATATTCAAATACACACATTTATATTCATATGGGTATATATGCTTATTTACATGTGTATATGCAAATTCATATATGTGTGTATGTATATTTAATATACTAGGTCAATGTGTGATGTTTCTTACCATCAGTTTGCCAATATTATTTATCTTATAAATTTTATAAGATATTATAAGAAGTACAAATACATATATATGAGAATTTTCTTATATAGGTTGTATTAATACACATATATATTTATATTTTCTTCTTATAGGAAGTATAAATACATATATATGAGGATTTTTATTTCACCCTAACAATCTCTATTTTAATTAGATTATTTAGTCTATATGTAATGTGTTTATATAGCTACATTATTATTATGTGTTTTTAATTTTTTTCTACCTGTTTTATTTTTCTCACAGCCTTCTTTTGGACACTAATTTATACACTCTTTTACTGTGCTTTGAATGTTTATCCTACCACAGTTTACATCCTTGATTTCACACATTCTCTTCATTATGCCTTCCACTCGTCAGACAATGCTGGGACCTTAGAGAATTTCCTTATAGTCATGTGAGCCTTTCTTCTGTAATATTGTTGCTATGCATTTTAATACTTTTATAGCCCCATAATGATTACATTTTCTATTTCTTCCTTGTTTTCTATGTTTCTATCATTTTCCTTCCACCTGAAGAACTTACTTCAGTATGACTTTTAGTATGCACATGTCTTTTCTCTCTGAGTGCTTTTGGGTTTTTCTTCTATTAACTGGTTTCCAGAAATATTACTCTGATGTTCCCATATACACATCCACACGTTTTATTTTTATTCATCTGGTGTGTTATTACTGCGGCAAATCACACAACAGTTTACAGAAACTCTTAGCCATTGTCTCTTCTAATATATAACTTCTGCCTGATTCACTTTGTTTTTAATTCCAGAGCACCAAGGACCCTAGACCTTTCACCATGTTTGTGTGCATGTGTCTCTCACACTCTTATCTGTGTTCTTTGATCTTTTATGATTCCCATGAATCTGCTTGTGTGTTTTCTACTCAACTGTCATCCCTTTAACTAATTATCTTTTCTATTTTGTCCTGTGTGCTGTTAAACCCATCTATTAGGCTGCATTTTTAATTCTAGATCTATTTTTTTTTTAAGAATTTCTGTTGTTTGGTTAGTTCTTTCTATTTTATTTATTTTCAGAAATATTTTAACCATTCTTTCAATATCTATGTTTGATATCTAGAGTTACTCAGATACTTGTAAATTTGTTTCTATTTCTATTTTTACTTGACCCTTTGTGTATGTGGGAATACATATGTATGATATACATGAAATATATATATACACGAAATATATTATATGTGTATAATTGAAAACAGGACACTGAGACACTGGGCAGGAAAAATATGCAGTTTGCAGGTGCTATTGTTTTCCCTAGAGGCTTCAGCCTACCCACTAGGAGACATAAAGTGATAGCAGATCACCTTAATCCATTCAGAGCCTGAATTGATTCTAGGCCAGTTTGTGGTTTTTGCAAGATTTCCTTTACTTTTAGTTCATACATAGTCTTAGAATATAGCTCTCCAAATTCCCGACTTAAAGCCTTGGATCTTATATTTTGATTTTGTTTGTTTATTTCTCCTTAGCACCATGAGACAGCCAAGAAGGAACCTTTGTCTTTTCTTGACAACAATTGGAAAACCTCTAGTGGTTTGCTTTTAAGAAAAGTGCTTGCTTATTGATTAAGATATATACTTTATCATGTTAATGATGTGTCAAGTTTTATTTTATTAAGTATATTTTTATTATGTGTGCTGATACTTGGTAAATGCTTTCTCTGCATTTTTGAACATAATCATAAATAATCTTTTTTCTTTTAAGATTTATATGGCCTTATTTATGACCATATTTATAGCCTTTCTAATACTGAATAACACTTGCATTACAGAAATTAACTACAGTTGTTTATCTTGTATTATTATTATTATTTTTTTAAGATTTTTTATTTATTTATTAGAGAAAGAGAGAGAGAGACTGAGAATGAGAGGGGAGAAGGTCAGAGGGAGAAGCAGACTTCCCGCAGAGGCGGGAGTCCGATATGGGACTCGATTCCGGGACTCCGGGATCATGACCTGAGCCGAAGGCAGTCGCTTAACCAACTGAGCCACCCAGGTGCCCTATCTTATATTATTTTTAATGTGCTAGTAGATTTTATTTGCTAGTGTTATATTTAAGAATTTGCATTGATATTTATAAATAAAATGTATTCGTACTATATCAATTTCATGCAATGTTTAAGATAAATGCTATATTCATTTTATAAAGCAAAAGTAGAGGTTGTCCTTCTTTTTAATGCTCTGGGACACTTTATGTAGTGTTAAGATTACCCGGTTGTTTAGGAAGTTGGTAAAGTTTTTTTTTTGTGAAAAAATGCTCAACATCACTCGGCATTAGAGAAATACAAATCAAAACCACAGTGAGATACCACCTCACACCAGTCAGAATGGCTAAAATTAGCAAGTCAGGGAATGACAGATGTTGGCGAGGATGCGGAGAAAGGGGAACCCTCCTACACTCTTGGTGGGAATGCAAGCTGGTACAACCACTCTGGAAAACTGTATGGAGGTTCCTCAAAATGTTGAAAATAGAGCTAC
>CM052797.1:111784547-111805507 GCA_028533885.1 Nasua narica | reverse complement strand
TACAAATCAAAACCACAGTGAGATACCACCTCACACCAGTCAGAATGGCTAAAATTAGCAAGTCAGGGAATGACAGATGTTGGCGAGGATGCGGAGAAAGGGGAACCCTCCTACACTCTTGGTGGGAATGCAAGCTGGTACAACCACTCTGGAAAACTGTATGGAGGTTCCTCAAAATGTTGAAAATAGAGCTACCCTACGACCCAGCAATCGCACTACTGAGTATTTACCTTCAAGATACAAATGTAGTGATCCAAAGGGTCACATGCACCCAAATGTTTATAGCAGCAATGTCCACAATCGCCAAACTCTGCAAAGAACCTAGATGTCCATCAACAGATGAATGGATAAAGAAGATGTGGTATCTATATACAATGGAATACTATGCAGCCATCAAGAGAAATGAAATCTTGCCATTTGCAACGATGTGGATGGAACTAGAGGGTATTATGCTAAGCGAAATAAGTCAGTCAGAGAAAGACAATTATCACATGATCGCTCTGATATGAAGAATTTGAGAGGTAGGGCAGGGGGTTACGGGGGGGTGGAGAAGAGAAATGAAACAAGATGGGCTGGGGAAGGACACAAACCATAAGAGACTCCTAGACTAACAAAACAAGCAGGGTTGCTGGGAGGTGGGGGGGGGTTAGGGTTATGGACATTGGGGAGGGTATGTGCTATGGCAAATGCTGTGAAATGTGTATGCCTGATGATACACAGACATGTATCCTGGGGCAAACAATACATTATATGTTAATAAAAAAAAAAAGGAGGTTGGTAAAATTCCTATATAAACTCAACTAGTTTTTATGCTTTTTGGTAGGGGGCTTTTTAGATACTTTCTGCATTTCTTCCAGAGTAATTAACCTGCTTATATTTTCTGTATATTGAGTAGAGTTTTGTTAAGTTTTTTGAGAAAATAATCTATCTGATCTCGTGTAAATGTGTCCTTTGGGTTCATGATAAAGTTTGGAAAAAAGCCCCTCATTTTGGCATTTTTTTATGAGTTCTAGTGTGTGTCAGTGTTCTAACTCAGTTTCTGCTTTTATCTTTATGAAGTTTTCCATCAGCCTTCTTTTTATTTACTTTGTCATTCTTTTTCTAGATTTTTAAATTGGATAGTTAATTAATTTAATTTTTGTTTCACTTGTATTTGTAAAGGTATTCAATACTACAATTTTTACTCATAACTGTTTAACTATATGCCACAAATTCTTTCATATCCTACTTTTATAAACCTTATATTTAGGTAATTCTAAAGTCCTTTTATATTTACCCTTTGACCTAAGAGTTGTTTAATATCATGTTGCTTATTATTTTTATTTCAAAATGAAAAAGCATTTCCTGCTGATGTTTTTCTCATTGTGATCAAAGAATGTTAATTTTTTATTGAAGCAAAATTAGCATGTAGTGTTATATTAGTTTCAGGTGTGCAATATAATGACTCAACAATTCTGTACATTACTCAGTGCTCATCAGAATAAGTGTGCTCTTGATCCCCATCACCTGTTACACCCATCCTTCCTCCCTCATTCCCCCTGGCAACCACCAGTTTGTTCTCTGTATTACAGTCTGTTTTGTTTGTTTGTTTGTTTGTCTTTCTCTTTCTTTCTTTTTTTTAATTCCATATAAGACTGAAATCATATGATATTTATCTTTATCTAACAGTTTATTATACTTAGTATAATACCCTCTATGTCCAACCACATTGTTGTAGATGGTAAGATCTCACTCTTTTTTATGGTTAAGTAATATTTTGCTCTCTCTATCTTTCTCTCTTTAACCATCTTCTTTATCTGTTCACCTGTGAGTGGACACACGGGTTGCTTCCATATCTTGGCTATGGTAAATGATATTGTGCATAAACATAGGGGGGCATAAATCTTTTTGAATTAGTTTCTTTTTCCTTTGGGTAAATACCCAGAAGTGGAATTTCGGGATTACATGGTAATTTTATTTTTAATTTTTTGAGGAATCTCCATACTGTTTTCCACAGTGGCTGCACAATGCATTCTCACCAAGAATGCATGAGAATTCTTTTCTCGCCACACTCTCACCAACACTTGTTATTTCTTATATTTTTTAATTTAGCCATTCTGACAGATGTGGGGTAATATCTCACTGTGATTTTGATTTTTATTTGCCTGATGATTAATAACGTGAGCATCTGGGCGCCTGGGTGGCTCAGTTGGTTGAGCAGCTGCCTTCAGCTCAGGTCATGATCCCGGAGTCCTAGGATCGAGTCCCACATCGAGCTTCCAGCTCCCATTTCCCAGCTCCGTGGGGAGTCCGCTTCTCGCTCTGACCTTCTCCCTTCTCATGCTCTCTCTCACTCTCTCTCTTTCCTAATAAATAAATAAAAATAAAAAATCTTTAAAAAAAATAACGTGAGCATCTTTTCACGTGTTGGCCATCTGTATCTCTTCTTTGGAAAAATGTCTATTCAGGTCCTCTGCCCATTTTAAATGGATTATTTGGTTACATTTTGGCATTAAGTTGTATAAGTTCTTTATATATTTTGGGTACGCACCCTTTTTTGGATCATTTGCAAATATGCTCTCCCATTTAGTAAGTTTCTTTGTTATTTTGTTGATGTTTTCTTATCCTTGCATTTCTTTTTCATTTTGGTGTAGTCCTAATACTTTAATTTTGCTTTTGTTTCCCTTGCCTCAGGAGATATATCTATAAAAACATTTCTACAGCTGATATCAAAGAAATTACAGCCTATATTTTCTTCTAGGACTTTTATGGCTTCAGGTCTCACAGTTAGGTCTTTAATCCACTTTGAGAATGCAGTTTTTATTATGTCTAAGTGATTTATAAATTTTGTGGTGTCTGTTGGAAATTATTATCTTATTTAAAATTTTATTTCCTAAGTTTTGTTGCAGGTAGATTGAAACATAAGTTATTTGGTTATGTGGTACTTACATTTAATAATATTAGTGAATTTTTTTATTAGCTCATTTTCATGCATGAAATATTAATTTTTACTACTTCTTTTTAATGCCTTAATTTTTATTCTCACAAAATGTAGGATCTCCAAAAAAATGTGGAATAGGAACAATGATATTTGTCATTCTGACCAAATTCCTCATTTAAAGAAAACGTACCCAATATATCAAAATTAAAATTATAGCTACTACATACATTTGATACCACTCTGGGGGGGCTAAGGGCTTTCCATTCTATTACTTATTTACTGCTTTGCCTCAACTGGATGTTAAATCTTATTAAATTCTATAATCTGTTAGAATCCCACACAGCAAAAAAACTTAGATATCGTCTTCACATTATATCCTCTGAAACTCAGAATATCTGGCACATAGTAGCCCTTCCTTAAATATCTTTGGTGAAAAAAAGTCTTTTGATGAATTCATTATTTTCATGTTGTTCTGTCTAAAGATAATAATATTTTTTCTTTCAAAAGTTATTGTGATAAATTGCATTAATTTATTATATTAGAAATTGTATATTTTAATAAAACACATTCTTCACATTTCTGAAGTTAAATTGATTTAATAGTGATTTATTTATTTATATTATTTTATGTTAGTCACCATGCAGTACTTCATTAGTTTTTGATGTAGTGTTCCATGATTCATTGTTTGCGTATAACACCCAGTGCTCCATGCAATATGTGCCCTCTTTGATATCTATCACTGGGCTCACTCATGCCCCTCCCCCCTCCCCTCTAAAACCCTCAGTTTGATTCCCTGTGTCCATAATGTCTCATGGTTCATCTTCCCCTTTGATTTCCCCCCCTTCATTTTTCCCTTCCTTCTCCTAATGTCCTCCATGCTGTTCCTTATGTTCCACAAATAAGTGAAACCATATGATAATTTTCTTTCTGTTTGACTTATTTCACTTAGCATAATTTCCTCCAGTCCCATCCATGTTGATGCAGATTTGGGGCATTCATCATTTCTGATGGCTGAGTAATATTCCATTGTGTATATGGACCACATCCTCTTTATCCATTCATCTGTTGAAGGGCATCTTGGTTCCTTCCACAATTTGACTATTGTGGATATTGCTGCTATGAACATTGGGATGCTATATCTGTATCTTCGGAGTAATACCCAGTAGTGCAGTTGCTGGGTCATAAATTGCTCTATTTTTAACTTTTTAAGGAATCTCCACACTGTTTTCCAAATGTCTATACCAACTTTCATTCCCACCAACAGTGTAAGAGGGTTCACCTTTCTCCACAACCTCTCCAACATTTGTTGTTTCTTGTCTCATCAATTTTTGTCATTCTAACTGTGTAAGGTGGTATCTCAATGTGGTTTTGATTTCAGTTTCCCTGATGGCTAATGATATTGAACGTAGTGATTTATTGCATTATTTATATACTGCTAAATTTAATCTGCTAATATATGCCTCTGTATTTTGTATTTTTCTTCAAAAGCGAGATGGGACTTTGTTTTTCTGTACCATCCTTATTCAGTTCAGTTCACAATTATTCCATTCTCATAAAATAAGAAGTCATTCCCTTTGCTTTCAATCTTTAAAAAAAAGTCTATAAATAAATAAGAGTTTATGTATGACAAAAATATCTCTATTTTAACTGACATACTGGAAAAAAAATTTGGACCTGATTTGTTAAATGAATGAATGTTTAACTACTAATTATAATGATGTTTGTTTGGTGATCTTAAAATCCTTCAAGTTTTGCACATGTTATTTCAGTAAGTTATATTTTCAGAAAATTATTCCTGTGATCTAAATTTTCAAATTCATTGAAATAAAGTCCATTATTTTACTTTTATTTTTATTTTTATTTATTTTGATTTTTGTATTTCAGTAGGCTCCAGACCTAGCATGGAGCCCAGTGCAGGACTGGAACCCACAACCATGAGATTAAAACCATGAGATCATTACCTGAGCCAAGATCAAGGGTCAGGCACTTGACTGACTGAGCCACCCAAACCCTCCCTTTATTTTTTACTCTAACTGCAATATATATTCCTGACCTCTTTTATTTTGTCTCCTTGAAATTTTTAATTGTGAGCTCTACAACTATAATTTATAAAAACTTTAATTAGTAGAAATTTTTCCTGTTTTTCCCCCTTGAAGAGAGGCAAATATAAAAAATAACAAAAATATAAAGCTTTATTAAACTGAACTATAGTTTTATTTTCTTATAAAATAAAATAGTCTTATTCCCAAAGTACAGCTTTGCATCACTTGTTTAATATTTCAAAGGAGGTTTGCTCATTTGAGGAAAGAAAAAAATAAAAGCAAGGATCACTTGTCAGATAAGGAGACAAATCCCTAGACAGGGTGAAGTTGTTGATAACACTTTGTACATTGCTCCTAAAGCTCTCTAGCAAAGCAAAGTGCAGTTAAATTTTTAGGAGTGAGTAGTTTGTTTACTACATGCTGAATGCTAGTCTAATGGTAATTTAAAGTTAAAGGATGTTTGCCCTTCCCATAAGCCAGTGTACAGATGATAATGGTTCTGTATCTTTGGGTTTTCAAGTTTGTAAGGAAGCAGTTACCTATCACACTGGTTTAGCACAATTTTACTGAAAATAAGCACATGGAAGCTAATGTGTTCTATAATGTGCTCTAGTAAGAACCACCTAATATTCTGCTCACAGGTCTCTTTCTTCCAATATAGTTTCACAGCCAGAATCCTGGTTCAATTCTCAGATCTCAGGCCCTGTCTATAAATATAGTCTTATTTATTCATTCAACACATATTTATTGATACCACCTCTAAGCAAGTACTGTATGGGCTTCTGTGAATATGACACTAAGTGCATAACAGTCACTTCCTCCTAGGAGCTTAAAGGTATATGAGGTCAGCTTGACTTAGGATTCCTATGTTCTCATCTGCACATTAAGTTAGAAGAGAATGTCCTAAATTATTGTTTTGACCATACCAGGTTCTGACAACAACCCTGTAAAAATTCCCCCTTATCCAACCACAGAAAAGCATCATTAAAGAAATATTCTATAGCCTCTTCTATCTTTTTCTTGTTTTGCTACCTGACCTTTATTGGAAAAGAGGGTACTCCATTTTTATAGTTATCAGTATCAGTACCCTTACTAGTGTCTTGGAGTTTCTCTATTAAGCTCTCAAAGTATTTCTGCATTTAATTCTGTGTCATGAAAACTCTGATTAAGTAACTTATTTAACCAACATTTAATACATACATAATATATACATGTGCTATACAGTTTTCAGATGATGGGAACTGGTTGATGTTTAAGAAAATGAAGAAAATTTGTGCCATCTTAGCCAAACATTGTGAAAAACAGCTATTGTGAATTAATTACAACTGTGATAAATGTTATGAAGAAAAAAATGCATGGTGCAATGAGAATGATTTATCAAGAAATCTGAACAAATCTGAGTGCCAAAGAATTATATCCTTAGGAAATGACATTTAAACTGAAATTCAATGAGTAAGAGTTGCCTGAATAAAAAGGAATATAGCTCTGCAGGAAGAAAGAGCAACCTCTGTGAGTTTCCTCAGTAGGAAATTAACCAATTGAAATAGTAATAGGAATGGGAATTTTCAGTTGATTTTTCCTCTTTTAAAAAGACTATTGAGGGCGCCTGGGTGGCGCAGTTGGTTGAGCGGCTGCCTTCGGCTCAGGTCATGATCCCGGAGTCCGGAGATCGAGTCCCACATCGGGCTCCCAGCTCCGTGGGGAGTCCGCTTCTCACTCTGACCTCCCTTCTCATGCTTTCTCTCACTCTCTCTCTTTCCTAATAAGTAAATAAAAAGATAAAATTTAAAAAGACTATTGAGTCGCAGAAGGGGGGGATTAGGGGAGGAGGTAATAGGGTGATGGGTATTAAGGAGGTCATGTGTTGTGATGTGCACTGGGTGTTATACATAATGAATCATTGAACACTACATCAAAAACTAATGATGTATTATAGTGGCTACCTAACATAATAAAAAATAATAAATAAATAGATTTTATTTTTAAAGGCAGTTTTAGGTTTATTGCAGAATTGGACTTTATATTCATTATTAATTGAAGTGTTTTTTTAAACTTTTTATTTTGAAATAATTATAAATTTAGAAGAAGTTGCAAAAGTAGTAGAGAGGTCTGTGTACCCTACATTCGGGTTTTCCCCAGTGGTGACATCTTAGATAATTATAGTTCAATACCAAAACTATCATTTAGGCATTGCCACAATGAATATGAATAGTTTTGTGATAGTTAATTTTAGTGTTAACTCGGCCTCTTCCTAGTTTTCCACCCTGACTTTCTTTGAAATTGAACTGTAATTCTACCTTGAGTCTCAGCACTTAGGCATCTGTAATTATATATATATATATATATAATCATTTATAAATACATATGTCCCGTTATTTGTCTTCTTTAATCAGTTACTATAACAGTGTCAATTGATTTCTTAATTTGCACTACACTTACATCTCCTTAATAAACTTCACTTGGTATGGTGTATAATTTATTTTACATACTGTTGAATACCTAGGAGTTGGTTAAAAAAAAACAACTTGCATGCATATTCATGAAGGATATTGATCTATAGTTACTGTTGTGGTTTTTTGTTGGTTTGTTTGTTTTGTTTTTTTGTTTTTGTTTTTGCTTTTTACAGTTTCTCTCTGGTTTTTATTCAGGGTAATGCTGACTTCATAAAATGAGTTGGAAAGTTTTTCCATTTCTTCTATTTTATGTAAGAAATTGTGTAAATTAGTGTTATTCCCTTAAATATCTGGCAAAAATCACCAGTGAAAACTGTATTTAGAGATATCTTTTTTTAAAAGATTTTATTTATTTATTTGACAGAGAGATCACAGATAGGCAGGCAGAGAGAGAGGAGGAAGCAGGCTCCCTGCTGAGCAGATAGCCAGCCACAGGGCTGGATCTCAGGACCCTGAGATGATGACTTGAGCTGAAGGCAGAGGCTTTAACCCACTGAGCCACCCAGGAGCCCCATAGAGATATCTTTTTAGGATTTTATTATATATATACATATATGTATATATATATATATATATATATATATATATATATATATGTGTATGTGTGTGTGTGTTTGTGTGTGTGTGTGTATATGTGTATATATGTATATATGATATTTTTAATGTCCTTAATAGTTATAAGGATATTCAATCTTTTTTTAAAACATTCTAATGTTTTTAACATTCAATGTTTTTTTTAAAAACATTCTTATTTTTTTGATAACATTCTTATAATTTTTAAATAAATTTTATTTATTGACAAGTTGTATTTAGTAGAAGGTTTGTACTCTTCAAGGAGTTGGTCTATTTTATATAAGTTACCAAATTTTATGTGTAGAGTTGTGTGCTGTATTCACTTATCCTTTTAGTGTGTGTAAAGTCAATAGTGGTATCACCTGTTTCATTCCTGATATTAGTAATTTGTGACTTCTTTCTTTTTTGTTAGTTTTGATAGAGGTTTATTAACTTTCTTGGTCTTTTCAAAGAATTAGCTTTTTGTTTTATTGATTTTTTTTTCCATTGGTTTTCTGGGTTTTATTTTATGTAGTTCAACAGTGTGTTTTTGTTAAATTGTTTTAGATTAAGTGAGCAGAGGAGTAGGGAGTAACACATTTCATTAAAGTCAATTAGTTAATTTCCTGTACTCTTAATCTCATAGGAATATCCCAAAATATAATGAAACAAAGAAGTTTTTGGTAACCTGGCAGGTGGCAATGATAAAGAAACACCTCCCTGCAAACTCTAAATTCATGCAAATGATTACAAGTATACCTTTACATATTCATGAACAATTTCAAACTAAAGACAAGAAATAACTTGGGTGTAAAAACAAAGAAACAAAAAAAACCCCCAAAAAACAAAAAACAAACCTCAAAACAGTGTAATATATATATATATAATGTATATATAATATATATATCTAAATTATATATATAATTTAGATAAATATATATATATAATGACAAATATCGTTGCTGTTGTGGCCTATGGCCATTTCTATAAGAAATCTTGATCACACAAGAAAGAAAACCAAGGTTCAAAAGGAAGAGAACTTGAACATCTAATCAAAGACAAGGTAAAAAAATATTTGTTAATGTGGCCTAAACGTTTTCTTTGCTTGATTGGTCCTATGCTTGAATGTAGTCACTGCTGATAGAGCAATCATCTTGACACCAACTTGAGTTTGGGGGAATTATGAAGTCCTCAATGTGATGAAAATAGTTAACATTTAAAGCAAGAGAACTAGTCATCTCCTACAAATTTTATACCCCTGGTATCTTTTTCTATATCTGAAAGGCTAGGTAATTACAACTAAGGCTACAAGCTCTTGAAAAATATTAAGGCACAGTATGGTGTAGAGAGCAATGTCACACCCTACTTCCCTGAGGCATGTTCCCTCCCCACTTAAAATCCATGAGAAGAGACATAAGGCCGGAGAATCTTACCCAAGGACATATCAGTAAGTGTTATGACTAATAAAACAAAAAATTCAAATGGTGGGTATTCTTAAGAATTATTGAACCAGACAAAATAATTTTTATGGAAACAAATTAACTATCTTCAAAGAGATTAAAATGTTGGAAAGATAAAACAAGAGCAAGGACTCACAAAGTACACCCCAGAATAAATCCACAATGGCTGACTGAAAGAAATCAATATAGAGTTGAAAAGTGGAATGGATATAGCTAAGACAAATCAGTGAGTTAAATGATTTTTTTTTGTTTTCAAGAACTTTCCCATAGGATTCAAGAAGAAATTAAGTGGCAGAAAATATAAAATATGTGATTTTTAAAAAGAAGGTTGGAAGTGTCAACATTCTTAGAATAGTTTTCATAATTGATCAAAATAAACAATTAGAGAACTATTTCAAGTGATAAAGACCAAGGATTTCCAGAATTATCTGAAAAACAAAACAAAACAATTAAGATTCAGAGAAGAAATCTGAGGGGGCAATGAATCATGAAAGACTGTGGACTCTGAGCGACAAACCGAGGGTTTTGGAGGCGAGAGGGTGGGGGGTTAGGTGAGCCTGGTGGTGAGTATTGAGGAGGGCACGTATTGCATGGAGCATGAGGTGTGGTGCATGAACAATTAATCTTGTAACACGGAAAAAATAAAAAAAATTAAAAAAACAAAAAACTAATAAGATTCACTCAGCATCAAACGGAATTCAAGAAACACATGCATGAAAAGTATATCTAAAACCTAAGAACACTGAAACAAAACTTATTAAAATCTTGCAAAAAAACCAACACAAATCAGCTGTGGATGGATAAGCATCAAGATATATACATATAAAATAATTGAATAATACCTTCACAGTTTTGAAGCTTTTCTTTTTGAACTACACAGGAAATAAAAGGGAAATGACTCTTAAACATATGAAAATATGACCAAGTTCATTCTTAGTGATAGAAATGGAACTTAAAACTACATGGAGATATTGCTTTTACTGTATTGAGTTGTCAAAGTTAAATGAAGAGTCACTGGGGCTTGAGTGAGAATATGGAAGGAAAGATGCAGTTGGAGAACTTTAGGCAGAGTACCATATGCTATATCAAGAAACATGGATTTTCTCCTACATGCAATGATGAACAAATGGAGGATTAGTAAAAATTTGAGGATGAGGAAACTCAAATATACCAGCATTTAATTTGTTAACTATATACAACATGACTCAACTATCCCAAATCCCAACGGCTTAATATAATAAACATATTTTCACCAGGTCATGTATCCTACTGGGTCAGCAGGAGGGCTCTGACCATAGTGGTTATGAAAAAAACAGGCTGAGCCACTGAAGCGAATGTTTATTTTGATGTGTTTTCCCATGATTACCATGGCAGAGGGATAGCAGAGTGCAAATGGCATACAATTTCTTTAAGCTTCCATCCAGAAGTGATACATCACATCTGCTCACAGTTGCCAAAGCATGTCATAAATCCATACATAACTTCAAAGGGAGCAGGGACCTACAATCTTACTCTTTACCCAGAAAGAGGAGATTTGTGAATGCCTCTAATGACCATGAAAGTTAGCATTAATGTACTCTCTACAGTGAATAAAAGAATCTATTAATCTATTTATTAAGCATTCACATTTAATTATGCTGATTTATGAAATTAATAATGTGTGCTGGGCTTGTTTATGGGCATAGCACTGTATAATCTTACATAAAATGAATATGTACATGACAAAATATTTTTTATTTTACTATTTCATACATACACACACACACACACACACACACACACAGTAATAGGATATTACTTCTTTTTGTTTTTCCTGCCTGAGTGAGGAAGAACAGTTGAATGTGTCTTATTCCTGAATATATCATAATTATAATTCTATTTGGACAATTTATTATTGGCAGTAGTTTTCTGCCTATAAAAATGATCTGTTCAAACATATTAGGCATTTACCACCTTTGTCTCCAGAGTGCAACCTCCAGGATGAAATTTGCTGTCTTGTAATGGCTCAAGTGAGGCTTATTTTACTACTTTCCAGACAAGGAAATGGGGCGATACTCATAATAATTAAAATAAAATCTGGCTTAATTATAGCACTACTAACACATCAGTCTGTAGAACCTTTCAGTGAATCTATCAAAACCCTTGAAGGAGGAAAGGATAGATGACCTTCCTTAGTCAATGCTCTCATTCAAAGACATGGAAAGAGTAATAAAAAAATAGCCACCAGGTCGTTTACACATTTCTCTCATTTACCTCTTATAACAAAGCTGTGAAAGCATCATTATTAGTAACCATTGGAAACCAAATTTGAACACAGCCCATCTGACTGTCAAGCCAAGCTCTTAACTACTATGTTACTCTGATTCTTTTTTATTCGGAATAAAGTTTGATTATTGCATAAATGACCCAAACAATAATATAATTCAATTTCCTAAGATTAGAAACATTATCAAAGAAAAAAAAGGACATTCCACTTATTTAAAACCTTTCACAACTTATAAGAAGACAAAAGAAACTCATTCATAGACATAGACAGTAATTTTTGGTTTATATTATCCATGTAGTTTATCTTTTTAACAAGGGTGTGTGTGTGTGTGTGTGTGTGTCTTTTTTTTTTCTTTCAACTTCCAGTTCTATCAGTTTAACTGCACTCATACTAGTACTTCTCCTAGAAACATTAATTCATGGAGAGCTAAAGATTATAAAAAGCAAATGGCTTCTCTAAAAGAGGCTACAAAAATACCACCAAAGAAAATGTGGTAGAAGTGAAATCATTCCTTCGTTTTCCCTTGAAAATAATGAAACACAGGATGTTAGTGTTGAAGATGACCAGGGAGACTTGTCTTAGGTCAACACCTCACATATCATGGAAGCAGAGGCTGAAGCTCATCATCGGAAGGGTGGAGAGTCTGATTTCCCCAAAATGCACAGCTGCCTATGAAGGAACAGCTTAATAATGTTTCTTGACTAGAAGTGAAGAGTCCTTGTGAGTAACAGTGGTTTACTTTGGTGTTTGTAGAGACTAAATCATGAGACTTCAAATAAGTGTTTCTTGGCCTAGCCAAATCTGTGAGTTGATGAAAGAATATAAGCCTTTAGGGTCCTTTCACCATCTACCCCAGGTTGCTCAGCCTTCAAAAGAAGAAAAATTACATCTTTCCTGAAGCACAAATATATACTTTTGACCAAGTACATCAGGAGAACTGAGCACCGGGAGAAAGTGTTTCATCAGCTCAGATGTGCTTGTAATGAATTAGAAAAACTCAAACCACCTATGGCTAAATGAAATTATGGACCCGCAATAGTTTTCTGACCCATATCCATCAAAATGTCAAAAGGATATTAGTAGACAGCAGGCATGCAACCTGGAAATAATAGGGCAACTATTAATCTCTTACACTGCTTGATTCTGCTTTGGGCAAATGGGACATGGACCATATATATGCCTAGAATGAGAAACATTGATTTCCAAAGAGCAACATATTTGACTTTTTTGTTTCTGGAGGAACTATCGCCATTTACTGTAAAAATATGCCTTTGTCGCTTCCTCTGTCTTCTGATATTCATTTAATCTCTCTGCCTCTGAATCCTGCAGTGGCAAAAACAAGGGCAATATTCCTAAAATCCAATTCCAGTTTTCAAGCTAGGTGTAGGCTTTTGGAAAAAAGTCTGAGCTCTACTTTTTATCCTAAGTAAGATTAAGGGAATAGGGAGCATTTACTCCCAGAGCATCTGTGAGAAATAATAGAGATATATGTCAGGCATATAGAAAGCGGTCAATACATAGAAACTATGTCATTATTATCCTTATTTAATGCTCATGGTCGATGGAACTGTGACACATTCAAGATTGAAACACAGCCAAACAAAACTTTGTTGATTGAGACATTTCTAGGGAAAAAAAAAGGGTGGGGGGCGAATGGGAAATCAATTTTCAAAAAGTGTCTCTGCTAGGAGACTTAAAATTTTTTGTCAAAGGAAACACCTCCCAGCCGTTCATGCCATGGTCCCCAACCCTAGTCAGCAAATCAAGATAGAGAAGTTTCTCTTTCGTGGGTGCTAAGCTTGCCATAACTTCTCAGGCAATGGGTCTCCATTATTATATTCAGAAGTGAAGTTAAATGATGCTGGATCATGGATTACTTCCTTTCTATATGGATCAGCTTGGGAATTTAAATTCTCAGTTTAAATCCTATATATATATTCTAGATTAACATGTTACAATACTTACATCCTCTTTAACAACTGGTTTTTCAAATTGTTTTGAGAACTCATCTTGAAGGTATCAGAAGGCAAAGAAAGCGTGCATTGAGGAATTGAGAGGAAATAAAGCCACAGTTTCTGCAACCCAGGTATGTAAATGTCCCTTCTTTAATATGTGGTGTACTCTGCTTTTGACCACACATTCTCATATAGACACTACATTATGATGTGGTTTTGGCATTTGGGTTTTACTATTCTATACATTCTTATTCATTCATGCAATGCAAATACAATTCAAAAGATAAACATTAGGTATTCTCCCCCATGAATATAATGCAACTCATTATGTTATAAGTAAATAACATTTGGTCAATAAAAATATGTAAATGGTAAATACAGGGAAAAGTAATGTTCCAAATTGAATGAAAAACAATGCTTTGATTTTAAAGGATGGGTTATGTAGCAGGAAAACTATTCCAAGCAGTTGGAATCACACACAAGAAATGTTCAAGAAAAACAAAAGTAATAGTATTTCAAAAAATAAAATGGAAAAAACAAATACCTACATGTATTAGGTGCTTCACGTATTTTATTTTAATTTTAGCCTCAGTGTAACTTATGGGTGGACGTTTTCTTCCTTCTATAGAGGGAAAATGGGAGTTCCAATAGTTTCTGAATATTACAGTTTTAGTCTGCTATAATAAATAGCATACGTATATATATTTCTATTCCAAGGTTAATGTTATTCATCCATTTGAATGTCTGTTTTCTGTTTACACCTAGTGTTCTCATACCCATTGGATCCAACATGTTTTTAAATCAACTTTATTGACATATAACTTACATAAAATAAACTGCTTAGTTAAATCGTGCTCTTACACAAACTTTGACAAATGTATATGTGTGTGAACCTACTGCCACAGTTAAGATACACGTTTCCCTTACTTCTAACAAAAAGATTTCTCATGCTCCGTGGCAATCCATCTATCTCCCTTCTACCCCAGAGAGAGAAAGCCATTGATTTGTTGTCTTACCCTATATGTTAGCATAAATTCTATAAAATTTTATATAAATGAAGTTAAATAGTTTATATTCTACTTGGTTTGGCTTTTTCCACTCAGTACACTGATTTTGAGACACTTTCATATTGTTGCATATATTAGCAATTTGACTTTTTCCCGCTGAACCGTATTCTGTTTTATGGATACATATGTTTTTTATCCAATCAACTTTTTAAAATTTAGAGAGTTTCCTGGGAATTTTCATGCAAAATGTTTGTGTGGATATATGTTTTCATTTTTCTTGAGTAAACACCTAGGAATCCAATGAACTATTCTTAAAGCAATATATGTTGAACTTTCAGAGAAAGTTCCAAAGAATTACAAAAGTAATTGTATCATTCAGCTCTTCAAATGTTAAACATAAAGTCATCCTGAGATTCAGCAATTCCATTCCATTCCAAAAGAAATGAAAATATATTGACCATATAAAAGCTTGCATAAGAACATTAAAAAAATAATAGTAATTATATCATTTACATTTTTTCTGGTAGTATATTAGAGTTCCTATTGCTATACATTCAGGTCAACTCTTGGTTTTATCAGTTTTTAATTATTAGTCACTCAGTAATTATAAGTATTTCATTATGATTTCACTTTGCATTTTCATAATAACTGACTGATGATGTTGAAAAGCTATTGATTTGCTTCTTCATCATTCAGGTCTCTTATTTATGAAATGTCAAATAGAATGTTTTACACACTTCTTAAAACTGAAATCTCTTTTCACTTAATTTTCAGAGTTCTTTGTATGTGGTTGATACAAGGTGTTTGTGAGATATTGTATTGTGCATATTTTTTTCCAGGGCTGTCTTTTAGCTTTTTGTTTTCTTAACAGTGTCTTTCCAAGACAAAAATATTTCAATTTTGACAATGTCAGTTATTAATTTTTATGATTAATGCTTTTCATATCACATCTGGGAAACTTTGGTCTAATACAATGTTTTCCTCTAGAAGTTTAATCAATTTAGTTTTTATATTTGGATTTCTGATCTACCTTCTTTAGTAGTGAATATCTGGAGGAGGAGAGTGCCTGCCACTGCAGGAAACACATGCATCCCAGCTGCACCCCCCCCATCCCCCCCCCCGGGGGGGGACTCTTCTAGGGAATAACATATTGAAACTGCTAAGGAAATGGAAACAACTCTTATCTTCCAAAGACACAGAAGTTTCATTGTAGCTGGGGGAAAGGGTAAAGAAACACAAGAAACACTCTACCTCTACAGACAGAACGTGGCATCATGCTGGCTCTGAATCTAAGAGGTCTCCTTTCTCTGGAACAAAGGTAGAATCACTCTCTGCTGATGAGTCTCACCAAAGAGGCAGAGTTTGGTAACTACAGGGATGAGGGGAAGGATCACTGAGAAGGACTGGCGAGGGACCCAGGAATTCAGGGCATGACTAAGACTGAGGCTGGGTCAGACCTCCTATCCCTAGCACCAGGCTAATCAACAAGTAATTACAAGCAATGTGAATAGAGAAAACCAATCTGCTAACCTACAAATTCAACATAATCTCAATCCAAAAAATTAACAACTGCTTTTTTTTCTTCTTCTTTTTTGAAATCAGCAGGCCAATTCTAAATGTTCTAAAGGAAAGTGAAGGAAATAGAATAGTCAAAACAATGTGGACAAAAAGGAACAAAGTTGGAGGACACACACGACCTTATTTCCAAAATTTACTGTAAAAGGACAATAATCCAGACAATGTTGGGTTGACAAAGGATACACACATAGATCACTGGCACACAGTAAAGACTCCAGGAATAAACACACACAATATGGTCAATTCACTTTGGACAAAAATACAAGGTAATTCTATGGTTTTTCACAAATGTTTTCCACAAATTATGTTGAAACAATTCACTATACAAATGCAAACATGACCCTCAACTCATATCTCATACCTAAAAGCCTTGAACATAAACCCTAATTATAAAACTACTAGAAGAGGTGGTGCCTGGGTGGGTCAGTCATTGAGTGTCTGCCTTTTACTCAAGTCATGATCCCAGGGTCTTGGGATTGAGCCCCACATCGGGCTCCCTGCTCACAGGAAGCCTGTTTCTCTCTCTCCCACTCCCCCTTCTTGTGTGCCTTTTCTCGCTGTGTCTCTCTCTGTCAAATAAATAAATAAATAAAGATATTTAAAATAAGTAAATAAAACTACTAGAAGAAAATGATTGCAGAAAAATATTTTTGATCTTGGATTTGGCAAAAATAACTTAGACATAATACAAAAGGCATGGCCCAGAAAGGAAAAAAATCCTGGTAAATTTGGTGCATCAAAATTAAAAACTCGTCTTCAAATGTCACTGTCAATAAAATAAAGAGATAGGCCACAAATTGAGATGGAATCTTAGGAAAACACGTATTTGATAAGGTTTCAAATGACAACATATTAAGAAATCTTAAAAATATAAGAAAATAAACAACCTGATAAAAATTGTGCAAATATAACAGATAATTCATACATGATGATATACAGGAAGCAAATTAACATAAGAAAAATGCTCAACATTATTAGTCAATAAGGAAATTTAAATTAAAACCACCATAGAACATACTACATGCCAGTTAGAAGCAAGAGAAAAGGAATTTCTGACTAAACCACCCCCTGGTGAGGATTTGAAACCTGTGGAAGGTCATACACTGCTGTGGGAATGTCAAATGACAGTAGTTCTCCCTCAACCTTGGATTCAGATTCAGGCTTACCATGGTTTCCGTTTCTTGCTGTTAACCACAAGACTGGAGCAGATGATCCTCCTTCTGAAGTATCACCAGAGGGTCTATGGGGGCTTCTCATCATAACCCAATGCTTACATCACTCCTCTCACTTCCTCTCATCCTGCAGGTCTCTTCCCATCTCACATCCTCACAAGAAGGGTGAGTACAAGACAGTGAGATGTTTAGAGAGAGAGATGCTTTGGTCACATCACTTTTATGACAGTATATTGTTATAATTGTTCTATTATTAGCTATTGTTGTTAATCTGACTGTGCTTAATTTACAAATGAGATTTTATCATAAATAATTATGCGTAGAAAAAAACATAGAATATATAGAGTTTGGTACCATCTGTAGTTTTAGGAACCCCCTAGGGGTCTCGGAACATATTCCCTATGTGTGACTGGGGATGACTGTATAGTGTCTTTGAAAAATAGTTAAAAGTATTTTCTTAAAAAGTTATCATATGACTCATCATATAACCTAGCAATTTACTCCTAAGTCATTATCTATCATATATAAAACTTGATGTTCACACACACATACACGCACATTCACACACCTTGTATGTGAATGTCTGTGGAGGATTTATTCATAATTACTCCAAACTGAAATTAACCCAAGTGTCCTTTGGTGGATGAATCAATAAGCAACTGAGGTACAATCGTTTAATGGAATACTTCCCAACAATACAAATAAGTGAACTACTGATACACTCTGATCCCTAATAAGTAGTAAAAATGATACACCTGCTACCTCTCAGTGTGCATCGTATGTCTATTAGATGCATGAAGCTCCAATCTACAAATGGACACAAGGGAAATTTTGGATGTTGATAGAACTGTTCTGCCTTGATTGGTGGCTACACAACTGTATGTGTTTTCCAAAATTCATAAAACTGTACACATGAAAGAGGTTGAATTTTAGCATATTCAATTTTACTCCAATAAGCCTGACTAGACCAAAAAAAAAAACCTGAATGGAGTGACTGGAGAATAATATGCATTTCAATATGCCAGTCCTCAGCATGACTTTAGGGTATATAATGAAGCAGTCAGAGACTTATATTTCTGTAGTTTGCTACAAACACACCATGGTACAGGTGTGATGCACTGACAATTCAGGAACTACAAGCTGTGTTGCCATAAGAAGTTTGATTTTCTGAAATGATAAGCAATTCTTGAGAAGCTTAAAAATATAAGAATAACATTGACACATTTTACATTTCTGGAAAACTCACTGTATGTTAAGACTCTATAATAGTGTTTAGTGTTGGAATGGAAATAGACTTTGATTCTAGGCTTACAAAGAAAATAAGTACCATGTGTTGATTCAGAGACACTGAAGCCAGACTTCTTGGGCCCAAGTCCTGGCTCTGATACTTTGCAACAGTGTGCCTCAGTTTTCTCATGTGTAAAATGGAAATGGTAAAATCTAATTGGGTTTTACGAAGATTAAATGCCTTATCATTTGTGAAAGGCTTAGAATTGTGCCTTGTCCACACTGGGTACTAGAAGCATTCTCTGAAAAGTTGGTTCCTCATTAAAAACTTGAGTGTGGGATGCCTGGGTGGCTCAGTTGGCTAAGTTTCCAACTCTTGATCCTACATTGGGCTCTGCACTGAGCATGGAGCCTGTTTGAGATTCTCTCTCTCCCTCTGCTCCTCCCACACTTGCACGCGTGGGCTCTCTCTCTCTCACAAAATTAAATAAATAAAAATTTAAATACCTAAGTGTGTTTTTTCAGGCTTTACCATAAGCAATTATAAAGATTTTACCTAGCAGGCCTCACAGAGGAATGCTGCCATGGTCCCATGAGATTTTGTGCACAGCCAGAATGTTGGGATCTCCTGAAGGGAGATGCCATGAAGGACTCAGGCCCCCTGGCTCGTCATGTTCTTATACAATTGTATCCTAAATTAGGAGTCTTTGTTCCTCGGTGTCCTTATCTGAGGCCTTAGGCATAAGTCCTCTTCAGGCAAAGGAAGATGGGAAGGGGGCAACCTCAAAGACACTTTTCCCCACTCTGACTCAGTACTCCTCCTATTCCTTCCCCTCACACACCTCTACTTCCAACCTCAAGGTCTTTAAAACTGTCCAAGCCTTCTGCTTAGGATTCTCTCAACAGCGAGATGATTTCCATGTCTTTGCTGTCCACAGGACCCTCAACCAGCATGCTATTCCATGGTAGAAAATGAAATCAGAAGAGTTGATATTTTCTTGGGTTTTTATGGTGTGCTCATACCATCACAGTAAACTGTTAAAGGCTAAACTCTTTCCTTTTCTGCTTATTGCTTTAACAAGTTAACTGATAACCTCAGAGCTCAACTATCTCTTTTCCAGCTTAACTGAGTTCTTGATCTTCTCTTGGTTTTAATCATTATTATTGGAATTACAATTATTACTATTACTATATATAATTACAAAAAACTGTTTCGTTAAAAGATATATCTAGCCAGATATTTAAAAGTCCTACAGAACACTGAAAATATCTTTGTTGTACTAGAATGCACTATGCATTTCAGTACCTTAGCATTCCTGGCCTATACCCACAAAATACTGGGAACTGTTATGCCCAGATTTTGAGATCCCCAAATTCCACCAGGGAGCCGAGTCCAATGCAAAAGCAAAAGAGCCCTTTATTCAAGCTAGCTTGAGCTCTGTCTCTCACACTCACCGACGCAGCGGCTTGGTGTAGACCAAGTGCATAACATTTGGGGGCTTGTCCGGGATCCCCAAGGCCCCGAGGGACTCCCGACCCGAAGAGACTACTGTAGGTGTCTGTTTTCTGTCTGTCTCTCTGTCTTTCCTGTGTGAGCTCGCTTCTGTAATCCTGTAGAGTCCAAGGCGGTCTAGGTGGACGCACTGGAGGACCACGGGCTGGAGGATTCGGAAGACGTTCCAATCCTCGCTGGGGGGGATGTGGAGTCCCCTCCGTCTGAGACGGTCGGCCGTGAGGCTGTCGTCTAGCTTCTGGTTTTGCTTCCACGGAGTTGGAAGCCTGTACTTGGCGCCCTCTCTTTGTCTGTTTTTGTGTTCTTTTTGTTTCATTCTGTGGACTTACTGGACGGACATCATGGGATGGACTCAGACTACTCCTCCTAGTCACCCTCGGTCGCTTCAGTTTTCCGCAACATACGGTTCCCTCACCGGAAAACCCAACCGCACTGGCCCATTGTTGCCACTGGTTTGGGGCAACGGTGGGGCGGTGACGGAACAAGGGACCGTAAGGGAGAAGGCGCACTGCCTAATTTTTGGCAGTCTCCCAACCGGTCGCCTCAGGCCAGCCCTGCCCCGCTGTTGCCACCCGGACTCAAAGGAGACTCAGCAGATGAGGACCTGGTCCTGACGTTGGATTCCGGTAAGGCCTGGGGCCCCAAAACCCAGTCAGGCCCACCCATCAGGTGGAAGGGGAGACTGATCACCTCCCAGAGATCTCTTAGAAGTCTCACAGGTAGGGCCTCCCACGGGGGGAGGAAATGTATTAACTTCTGGAGTGAGTGCGTGAGTGAATGTGCAGTTTGACCTGGCTTGTTGGGCAGACTGATTC
>CM052797.1:111667822-111784047 GCA_028533885.1 Nasua narica | reverse complement strand
TGCATATATATAAATATATCCTAAAGTAAGTATGAGAATATTGGGCAGAGGGAGGTAGCTGGGATCAGAGTAAATGGTCTAGGGTAGGGGCAGCAAGGCCTCAGTTGTGTAAATACATTTTATTGGAACATGGCCATGATCATTCATATATATATTTCCTGTGAGTTACACACTACATGTCTTTGATATGGTTCATGAGTTGAGTAGCTGTGACAGACACTCTGTGACCACCCAAAATCCAAATTACTCATTATCTGGCCGTTTTATAGAAAAAGTTAGTCAATTCCTGATTCAGAGCAGTGGTTTTCAAGGTGTGGTCTCCAGAGCAGTAGCATCATCATAAGTTAGGAACTTGTGAGAAATGCAAATTCTTAGGCTCTGCCTGATACTTACCAAATCACATACTCTGGGGGAAAGGCCCTGTAGTCTGTGTTTTAACAAGGCCTACAGTGCATTCAGATTTATGGTAATGTTTGAGAAGCGCTGCTTCAAAGTAAACAAGTTTAAGAAAAGGTCAAGGCAGCCAAGTCAGTGATAGATCAGGTTCCATGACCCTGACCAACCACCACACACAGCTGATATCAATTACCTTTCTTGGGTCAGGAATTATTAATGGATGCAAAATTAGTTGCAACTGAGAATTAATGTATGACCCAAATCTGGTTGTTTTTCACATTTTCGAACCTAATGCTCTCCCAGGTCACTGCAAAAAGCACCTAATTGTTTTTTTTTTTCAAACTTTCCGCTAGATAACAGTACAGTGGCCTTTTGGAAAAGTAAATCAGTCCTACTCAAAATCCCCTAAAGATAGTTCATAATAATGAGAATTCCAAAATACAATTCTCTTTATAGTTTCTTCGCATTCTAGCCAAGCTGTGGCTGGTTGTTAACTCTAATGGGAATGCCCTTCTCAAGGTATCTTTCCTACAATATCTCAAAGATCTATTGTCCTGCCGTGCTGAGCTCTTCTCCCATGCCTTTCCATATAAAAATCTTTCCTGACCACCTTATCTAAAACAGTGTATATTTTAAATGGGTGAATCAAATGGTATGTGAGTTATATCTCACTGTATCTGTTAAAAGCAACAAAAACAAAACAAAACGAAATTCTTATGATATCCAGTGTCACATGTTATTATGTTCACATCCATACCATAAGATTAAATAACATGTGAAATGTTCATAGCACGATCCTGGGTTTTAGTAAAGACTCAAATTATTTACTATTATATCGTATTATATATATATTTTTGTATTATTATATTATTACACAATATGTACTATTATAACTACCATATGGTCCTTTTTTATGATCACTTGATGCCACATGTCTTTAAGCTGAATCTTAGAAGAGATATTGTTGTTTAAGAGGTTACTTAAACAGAAATAGGGAAAGAGATGAAATTGAGTTGGCAGCAAGTAGTCAAAATATATATTTAAAATGGCCCATCAATTTAAAAATGAGACAATGCACTTTCAGTTTGCTGAGACATTTTAGGTCAGCCATTTTAGATTTAGAAAAGAAGGATATAACTTATTCAATATCCTTTGGTTATAACCTGTCTTACAAAATATTTGGATCCCTTCAATCTCTCTATGCGGCAACAACACTCCCCTCATTCCCAACTCGTACATGTACCATTATCCTTTGCAAGCACACTTCATTCCCCATTATCAGTGATTTTGAATAACCGTAAGTGTGGACTCATTTTTGTAAGAAAGAGATCTAATTTAAAGTAAAATACTAGTAAGATGTTATTATAATTTGTCTCGTGTTTGAACAAATATTTTATTTTTAATGCTTTATTACTCTTTTTCTTAGAGATGAGTAGTGAATTTCTCATACAATTGTTAGAAAAGCACACTGAGTTTTGTTTGGTTGGTGCCCCTCTTCTCTGGTACCCTGAAATTACTGAAGTTTTACTCTATACTGAAGTTGCTATTGTATAATTTAACTGCTTCCATATTACTGCTGGGAATGGAAAATATGGGATGCAGTTGAAATCCCAATAAATGCAATTATTTTGAAAAAATATAAAGTGCTGGAGTTGTAAGACTGCCTTTATAAGCTTAAAAATGATCTCAACATGAGGATGGCTTTTCTGAAAGACAAGCTTACTTTGTCAATTAAAGACTTATCTATGTTCAAATAGCAATTCAATGACAAATCTAGAAACAGATGTCAGGAATTGCCTCCTGTCTCCTTCTTGGTCTGTGTAGTTCTATTTCCTGTTGTCATTAGTTTTGTATTCTGATAGTCTCATGTTCATCATGAGTAAGCAGAAATATTAGAAGAAGACCACATATAAATATCACAGTAAAATCAGCAATAAAGAGATAGTGGACAATAGCTTTTGAGGGACCTAAGAAAAACTAAAGAAAGTATAGCAGTGTGACTTTGGGATTTATCCCACCAGCATAATCATCATCAAGATCCTTGAGTCAGTAGTGGTGTGTCCATCCAAAAAACAAAAATATGTCTTACCATATTCCTCAAAGTCATCTCATTAGAGAAAATGGTACCATTATCATAAGAAATATTGACTGATTATTTTGCTTAGCACTTTCTCTATATTATCTCATGTAATTCTTAAAACCAGCATATAAAAAAAAAGAACATCATCCCATTAACAAGTGCAAAGGGAATAAAGTAACTCGCATAAGACTTCATACCTTCTAAGTGGAGGAACTATAGCTAAAGTGCTTTTCTGCCTGACTCCAAATTTCTTGTTCATAGTTATTCAGCGATACCATGTTTCCAATAGTCTTAAGGGGCCTTTAATGATTAAAAACAGAAAACAAAACAAAGATCCAAAACCAAAAATAGAAGCCTAGCCTAGTTCTTCAGCAGTTGCCAGCATATCTCTGGAGATTCTGATGTTGGAAATTCTGAAAATGTCAATAAGTGATGATTTTTTTTTTAAATGTACAAGCTATGGAAGGGAGTAAATGTCTACAAGAACAAGCAGATAAATGGAACATTTAGATTGCATTTACATGGAGATCATAAATAACATGATCACTTTATTGGACAAACATAAGAGGACAAAAAGAAATCTGTGGATCTAATTTCATTTCAGTCATTGTATTTAACCTGATATCAACATGACTGCCTTTCATTTCCTGGTGTGTAGACAGAATAACCAAATGGAATGAGTGAGTTCTTAAAAACTACATGGCATATTGGTGGGAAAAAGTTGATAATATGGGAAATATCTAAGAATATTTTGAGTCCACCCATTCTTAAAGAAAAATAGAGTATATAAATTATTGTTTGAGGTAAGAGGTTCTCTGAATGACACATATTTTGCTTCTCTAGGCAGTTGATGAAACTAACCATATTTTCAGTACGATGGAAATTTCAATCTATTTTTGTAAATAGCAAACGTTGACCGAGGCTCTTCCTCGACTCCCTTACAGCGCATGGACTTTGGTATACAAAGTCTGAGGTGCAGCGTATGGGGCTGCAGGAACAAAGGCTACCATGACCTAAAATCCTAGTCTTTCCCCATCAACTCTGTAATCCTGCTAGTGAAGCAGGTGAGTGTCAGCATTTTCAGTTTTGCATATATCAGCAATTGAATTAGAACTCTAATTCGATTAAGCTCAAAAAGTACAGAAAATTTAGTTTGAATGAATATATATGCAACTCCACATCAAAACGTGTGTAAAATCTCAGAAAGATGGCACAATAGAAAGGGAAGGAGACCCAAACTTGAATACCAGTTATAAGTTTTCAATCTGTGTAAACTTGGACAAGTGACTTTTTTCTCTAGCTTCACTTTCCAATTCTCTAAACTGGCATTGATAATCAAGAGCTTGCTGGAGTTTTGCTTGGGAATTATAAAAAACTTGTATATACCTATATGTCATATATATATATGTATTTATACACACACACACACATACACACACACACACACACATATGGACCACCGCCGTCTGATGTACAGTTCATCTTCTCGTACATCATCAGCACAAAAGATACACATCCAAAGTGCTACTTCTCAGGGACACTTCTAAAGGTACCAAACTTACCTTGAGAATGACTTTCACTACATGCCCTGTAGGCTCATTGCTTGCCCTTCCTTCTTTTCATTTCATTTTATTATTTTTTTCTTGGCATTACAATGCAACCGTTAACTAAGTTTTACACTAGACTAAGGGGTCCAGGGATCTAAAGGGTCAAGTGTTCCCTAATGTCAAAAATGAATGGCAACATGAAGTGCGAAATGGGGTTTAAAAAATCCCCAAGAACCTGCTCTCTCTCTACATAGACAGATGATAGAGAGATCAAGATAGAAATGTATTTATTAAGAAAACGAAGAACCAACTATGAGAAAAAGGAAAAAAAAAAAGAGATTGAGATAGAGAAAAAGAGGAGGAGAGCCAAACTCTTTCATAGATCACGGAGCTAACCTGGCAACTGGCGAAACCATTCAGGAAGAGTTTGCAGTTGTATTGACAGCTGAACATATTCTGTCAGTTACCAGCACAGACACAGTCACTGAATCATCGTGGCTCCCATTCTTTTCCCGCTCCCGCAGAGAGACTGGTGGATGGGTAATAGCAATGGCACTCTCAGCATGTTTCAGCTTGAAACCAACATTTGCTGCATGCCGAAGCCTGGTGTGCGGATGTAACAGCTTGAAGGTGATAGCCAACCAGACTGTGTGCAAAGCCACTGCCTGAGGATAAATGAAGGGAGACTACAACCTCAGTAAGAACACAGTTCATCACAAGCTGCATCACAACAGATGCAGGAGTAATTAACATTTGGGGTGGGGGCTCGCATAGTCACTTTCAAATTGGCTGTCAAATGCAAACAGAACTCTGTCAAAGGAGCTTCTGCCTGGCAGTCTGCCTGGGAGAGGATTTTATTCATCAAGACCCAGAGGCTAAACTGCATTAAGCACCCAGCTCATGGATCCTGAGGACCCTTTGCTTAGTCACTTGCCTATTTTGTTAGAGTGACTACTGCCTGCTAGGGGCTTTAGAAATTGACGAAGCATTTTGACAACTGAGATTACCTCCTGATTAAAGAAAAAAAGTCAGCAGTGAATGCATGCTAGTAATACGTATATGTTGCCTTGCATGGCCACAAATGTTGTTACAGTTTAGTCTAGAAAAACAGTGGTTATTGTTAGGACCTGTATGGGGACCCACCCCAGGATGCAAATGCAGATTCAGAACAATGAGTGGTGAATTATCACCACCGAAGAGAAGAAATACTTTTTGCTCCCATCTCTTTAAACTGAATATACAATACTGGTTCTTATATTAAGTCCTCTTTTAATAACTTTGCCACCAATAGATTTTAATGATCCAAAGTGATACCCCAGAGCAAGTACTTACAGGAGAAGCTCAAGGATGGAATTTCCTATTGCTCTCTGCTTGGTGAGCTTTGACAATAAGCAAACTACCAGAAATACTAAACAGTCTCTTCATTATCATTCTCATTCCAAGTCGGCAGAAAGCCAGCGGTCGATGATGTTCCACTTCAATTCCTAACGTTTGTGTGGAATAATATTTGTAATAAATCTAATAATCATCCTTGCTTTGATAATTCACTGCCTGAAAAATAAAGTTCCCCAAGGTTCTGAAAGCCAGTAAATCCTAGGTGGAAAATTATCTCATTAATTCTGAGCCTGAGTCTCCATGACACAAATGTTTGTGGGCTCTACTTTACAGTCTGGACACTCCTGGAACCTCCCATGGATGCTGAGTTTCCCTCCCCTTTCACCTCCTTTCGTTTATCATTGACCTCAGAAATGTGCTGGCCCACGCACATACCCAAGCAAGTGACAGTAAAACATAAGGAAGGGCTCAGAAACCTCAATATTAACTGCTAAGGAATTAAAAATCAGGGAAAGCTCTCTCCTATATGAAATATATAAGCATTAACACAATAGAAAAAATAATATATAAGCATCCAGGAACAATTATTCAAATAGAATCAGTTTTATGATTTCATGATATTCAGGAGTAAGTTCTTATCCAAAAATCCTTCCCTCATTTGATGATCATTGGTACCTGACTCATTTAAATGAAGAACTGAATTTTATGCAAATATAGTTGAGACTTGCATTTATGGGCTTGGCTAGAGATGTTTACTGAATGTTTAACTGCATAGTGTGGGATGCTATAAAAGATATGTGCAAGATATTCTTTGATGAAGACCAGTCCACAATCCTTTTTAAAAAGAGAAGACTCACACCCAAAACAGTGAATAACAATGCAAAGCTGAGAATGATCAAGGATTAAAACTGAATCCTATAAAAATGAATAGGACTTTGCTTTTATCATAAGCTGCCATTTTAAAATATTGTATAACCCATTCTAGGAAACCAAGTCAATAAATAGGATATAAATGGTTCAAAGGTATCTGTAGTGTGCCTGGGTGGCTCAGTTGGTTGAGCAACTGCCTTCGGCTCAGGTCATGATCCCGGAGTCCCGGGGTCGAGTCCCATATCGGACTCCCGGCTCTGCGGGAAGTTTGCTTCTCCCTCTGACTTTCTCCCCTCTCATTCTCAGTCTCTCGCTCTCTAATAAATAAATAAAAATCTTTAAAAAAAAAAGGTATCTATAAAGTCAAAAGAACTGGGAACAAGAATGTTAGAAAGAAAGAAGGAAAGAAAGGAAGGGAGGAAGGAAGGAAGGAAGAGAAAGAAAGAAAGAAAGAAAGAAAGAAAGAAAGAAAGAAAGAAAGAAAGAAAGAAAGAAAGAAAGAAAGAAAGAAAGAAAGAAAGAAAGAAAACCAGGGATCCAGGGCCTATGGCTACTCTATTTTAGAGAGGAAAAGCCCACGAGGATGTCTGAGAAATTGTTTAAATTTGATAAAGACAAAAGGTTAGAACATACTTAGCTCTAGTAGAACTGTGTAGAATTATGTTTGGGGTTTATGGTCAGTGAAGAGAACTATGAGTAAATTTCACAGAACATAGCTAGAACAAGATATTTAAGAAGAAGAGCTATAAAGATGTAATTCTATAAACAGGGTGGTCAATTGATGACTGGGGAACAGATGTGCTAAGAGAATGAAGGGATCTACAGTTGAAATTATAAGAATCAGAACACCAACCAGAAAAGAGAGTTCTATGCAGTACACTGTAAACAGTATCTTATTATTGTTTTATTCTTTTAAAAAATTGAGGTATAAATGACATATTCATTTCAGCGGTTCAATACAATGATTTGATATTTGTACATACCACTACATCATCGCTCCAATAAATATAGTTAACATCTGTCACCATAAAAGGTCACACAATTTTCTAGCAGTCTTCAATTGGAAATGCACTCTAAAATGAAAGAATCTTTTATCAATACTTCATGTCAAGTAAGTTTGATCATTTTAGCCAATTCTTTAGAGCTGATTTACATTGAGCAAACTACTTCAGTGATTTTCTGGTGGATTTAGGGCATAAGATAAGCAATCCAGAGTCCACAAATTATCTACAACAACCAAGAAAAGGAGAATTCCAAGGAGGCAAAAGACCATTTAATGAAGTACCCACCAAATTCTGAAGCAAATTTCATCTGTTTCCCAGCAGTGGCCAGCTTGGAGCAGAATTCTGAATACAGGTTCTTTGCTGTTAGAATCGATAGACACAGTTCAAGACTTGAACTATGTGTATGCTTATCTACTATACAAAGCGAATACAAATAATTCATGGGGTAGTTAATGAAAATATTCCCACAGAAGCATGTACAAAGCAAACTATAATTTAAATCACAGTAGAAAGAACATGTCTGAAATTTTAGATAATTAATTTTATAAGTCAACCGTTATTGAATTCCTATAATGTTCTGGGTTCTTGCTAGTTTTCTCAGAACCTAAATTGGATGTGGCCTGTATGCAATGTTCATGCTAATAATATATTTCACCAATAAGCTGCATTGTACTCCTGGAGTATTCACTATAATTATGAGTGAAATAGACATATATGTAATATATGTTATATTAATTACACGTACATAATGTTAATTATATTGTGAATATACATATAAAAGCACTCACCTCTTTCATGTCTCGTCTAATTCTATGCAGACATTGAAGCAATTTTTCTATGTAACCTGTTCTTTTCATCTATCTACATCTTATCTGCATCAACTTCATAAAGCAATTCTCAAAATGTGTCCCTGATGATCATCATCAGCAATACCTAGGAATCTGGGATTTTTTTTAATGTCACTATGGGAAGAGGTGCAATTGGCATTTGGCCAGTAGAGGCCAGTGATGCTTCTAAACACCTGACAATGAGCAGGACACCTTCTCCCCTCAACAATTGCTCAGCCCCAGGTATCAAGATCACCGAGATGGAGAAACCCTGCATAATCGACACTGCTTAGTACAGAACTAAGCACATATATTCTGCTAAATATATTAGCATCTCTAATTTGTCTTGGTATAAGGACCCACTCGTAAAGGAATTCAGCCCAGAGGATCCTCTTGGTAAAAACTGGAACTGCTCAAGTGAAAATGAGGAGACCCCATACAACAGGAAGTTTCACTCACCAGCACACCCAGTTCCCCACAAGGTTACAGTGAGGGGATGACATCTGAAAATATAATTTCAAAAGGGATGTCATTGTCCTCAATAGCCAGTTCTACCTGTCTTCAAATTAATGGAAAGGATAATACGTCAAGCTGATTGCCATCAGGACTCCCCCACCTGCAACCCAGTGGGGAAATGCGTGCGTTCTAGCACTAACTCGTTAAATCAACTTAGTAGAAAAAGACATGTAATTCTACTTTAAGACATTTTCAGATCCTAGCTTTAAGAAGTGGGGCCTGTTTTCTTACAAAAAACACGAAGAAAAGAGCCATGAGAGAGTATCACTGTCAGAAAATATCTCTGCTATGGAGCTGCAGAGACTACATCAATACCAGCGTCTTTATCTGTATCTGCGACAAAGATACTTCCCCTCTTGGAGGTATTAAAATACATAAACAACCTGCTGAAGATCCTACTTTTACAAAACAGGCAAAAAACGCTTTGCCATAATGACTTGAAATTCCCCTATTTTTGTCTTTTGGCGGCAGATGTTTTTAATAAATCAGAGACCTAGCTTTTCCACTTCCCATCATTTCCTCATTGTTTTAGGTGATCTGCTTTCAGGAAGGCATGTGTTGCAGTAAATGTATCATTATCTTCCACTAACCCATGTGCCAATGTGCCTACATTTCCTTGTAGCAATTTATCCTAAAGCATCTCCGTCAACCAACCTCTACCAACTCCATTGGGAAAGGAGTGTTTCTATTGTTATTATGTAAAGTGTTTTATTTATTATGAATCTTTTCCATGGGTTTCATTTTTTGACGTGGCAGAGTCTCATTATGAAGTAAATACACACAGTGGAATAATGGTAGACCACATCAGACTAAAAATAACAATATGGCACAGAGAGGGTAGGAAACCTGTCACAATTTTAAAAAGAAAGAAGAAACTGTTCAGGCAATTTCCAATTTGAACAGTATTGCACAATTGTTACACAAAGTAATTCTGCCAAGGTAATATCTTTAGTTTCTTTTGGAACTCTTCAACCACAGTCATTATGAATGGAACATCATGTCTAAGAGGGACATCCTGATGGCCTTGGGACTGTAAGTTACTAAAATCCAGATACCATTTCTTCAAGTCACACATCATACAAATGCAAATGCCATATTAGACTTTCAAATCTAATGATAATGTGACAAACAAAATCAGTCACAGTCTTATGAAGGATGCCAAAGTTGATTCCTACTTTGTGTAACTGCCTTACACCTCAATTTGTTCCCAGCGCACTTGCAACATATTCCTTTGGAAGAGACTTTGATAATGAGAAGCGCAATCATGCAGGCAGGAAGGGCACACTTTAGTGCTACCACTGAGTCAAAATGTCTTGATTTCTAGGAAGTTTGTTCTCTCGCAAGGTCTTTCAGCCTCCATGCCACTAACATTTTACATCCTGTGCCTTGTAGGAGATTTAGCAGTATCCCTGGACTCTACCTTCTAGATACCTGTAGATAGCATTTCTCCAGTTATGATGACAAGATATCCGTAGATATTGCCAAATATTTCCTGGGGGATGAAGTCCTCTCAGACTGAGAAGCATTGCAGTATAACTTAATAAAATAAAAAAATAAAAGTAAAAAAAGAGCACATACACAATTTTGCGTCTTTACAAATTATTCTCTGCATCCTGCTCCATTTGTTAGGACAAATATTTCTTTGTTAAGAGTGGGAAAGAGTCTGGATCTTATTAACTTCTTATTAAAGAAGTTGGGTCATCATTTCTTAAATAATTTTCTTTCTTCTCAGAAAGCACCTTCTCTTTGTCTAGGTTGAGGGTGAGAAGAACAAAAATCAGAATGGCATCAGTGCAGGATCTTTACAGAATGACGTTACATCATGAAATCTCACCTTCATGGTGAACTCCTCAGCTCACCTCTGCCGCTGTTTTTCCACCTAGAATGGGGTGATTTACTATCCACTTTTACCCCATGTTTCCCTACTGGTTTCCTACTGCCCCCTTCTGTTTTCCTATTCCCTTAAAGATGGATGGGAGTCCCTTTACAATAAGAACTCCTCCAAATTGGGAACATGCTATCAAAGCACATATAAAGGAGACTAGGCAGACCTTCCCCATTTAAAAAGAAAAATAAAGAGCTTCCACTTTTTCATCCATTTATTTATTCAACAAATATCTATTAGCTGTGACTAATAGATATTTGACAAGAATTGGCTAGAAAGTTTTAGAGAAAAGTTTTACAATAAAAATGACTGTAATTCTGTAAAATGACTGTAATGACTATAATGTGACTTAAGATGACTGTAATGTGAGATTTTAAAAAACCTGCTAGTTTATCTTCTTTACGTTATAATCAGAAATCATTTAATAGTATCAGTAGCTAATGATAAACATGAGAAATCTTTACTATTTCCTTAAGTCAAAATTTATACTACATTTTACCATTTCCAATATGATACATTTTGTCTCACTAATTTCAAGATTCTAAAATATAATCAGTGTATACTTTAATTTCTTTACTTTAAAAAGAAAAATAAATTGTGTGTGGGGTGCATATTGAAAGGGAAAACATGTACCCAAGTCCTGTAGGCTGAGCACCTATTCCAATTATTTGTGGGACATTTTAATTAATTATATCTTCTCATATCTGAGGAAGGTCAGCGACACTTGTATGGAGAAATATATGGCACTAATATTTTAAATCTTTTTTTTTTAATTTTATTTGTTTATTTGACAGAGAGAGAGAGCAAGAGCACAAGTAAGCAGAGCAGCAGGCAGAGGGAGAGAGAGAAGCAGGCTTTCTGCTAAGCAGGGAGCCCGATGTGGGGCTCGATCCCAGGACCCTGGAATCATGACCTGAGCTGAAGGCAGAGGCTTTAACCCACTGAGCCACCCAGGTGCCCCTATGGCACTAGTATCTGAAGTGATTTATATACAATGCCCAGAATCAAATAGTCATGTAATCAATTGGCCAACTAGAATTCTACTACAGACATTGTGTGGAAGGCAAATTGCCCCACAAGCTGCTTTCCTGTACCTTCCCTCACATGCTATAACCACACTTCAAACTAGCTTTAGCCTTCTCACTCTTCCCAAGTTCTTTTCCATGTGTTTATAGCTTCACTACTCTAAATATGCTTCTCTGCCCATTCTAACCCTGTCCATCCCAATTTTAATAGTTGCCTTAATTATGATTTCCTCTGCAAGTTCTTCCACTTTCAATTTCGCCCATGTAGAAGTCATACATATATTTCCATACTGCTGTCTTATTGTAGTATCATAGTGATATATTCCTAATCCTGTTTGGGGCAGAAGCAAATGATGGAAGGCTGATACAAATAACAGTGGTGCACAGTTCCTGATCTTGATTAACTCCATCTTATTCTCTGCATGCCTCCAGAGTCTATCATCTATTTCTTGTACATATGAATAGTTTTATTTTAAGTGTGTGCAATGAAGAGCACCAGGGACCTGGTAGCTCATAAGAAAAGAAACCTTCATCAGAGAATGTTGATTTCCCTTGCTTCTGACATAAAGTGACATTAGTTTCTTAACCCCAAGAGAGTGTGTTTTTTTCCTTTGTCTTCACAATATATTTACAAGTGCAACGTACAGCATTTAATCAGTGTTTTCTCCTTTGTATTCCTGTCAACCTAAACAGATTTCTAATAAGATCGAAGGTGGAGTCAGTACATTCAATTAATATTTCTCTAAGAATAGCTTTTTCTTGGTAAAATTCTACATCTTAGAGCCGTTACCATTAGATGGCTCTGCTCAGTCAAATTCTGTAACCATTTGTGAATCTCATAATCATTAAGTTCTAGAATGCTTATGATTAGCCCAATATATTTGCTAAAATTTACTATGCCCAGATGAATGGATAAAGAAGATGTGGTCTGTATATACAATGGAATATTACTTGGCCATCAGAAAGGATGAATACCCAACTTTTGCATCAACATGGACAGGACCGGAAGAGATTATACTAAGTGAAATAAGTCAACCAGAGAAAGTCAATTATCATATGGTTTTACTTATTTGTGGAACATAAGGAATAGCATGGAGGACATTAGGAGAAGGAAAGGAAAAACGAAGAGTGGGAAATTGGAGGGGGAGATAAACTATGAGCGACTATGGACTCCAAGAAACAAACTGAGGGTTTTAGAGGGGAGGGGAGTGGGGGAATGGGTTAGCCCCGCAATAGGTATTAAGGCGGGCACATATTGCATGGAGCACTGGGTTTTATATGCAAACAGTGAATCATGGAACACTGCATCGAAAACTAATGATGTACTGTATGGTGACTAACATAAAATAATTTAAAAATTAATTATGTCCAAATTGGTATCAGTGGTATCCTTAGACATATACCTTAATGCATTATCAGTGCCTTAGATAGCTTACTTAACTGTTGGAATTCACAACAGAAAGGAAAATTAATTCAGATTTCAGTTGTTCAGTACTGTAGAGCTCGAATTAGTAGCTTTCAATAATCACCCATTGCATCAAAGGAACTATCAGCCACATTTTGTCCAAAACAGCAACAGCATCCTCCAAAGGAAGGAAATGTGACATTTCAAGAGAGACAAGAAATTTCAGAAGAAAGTTTTTATTTTTCACAATATTGAAAACATATAGAAGTGGTATATGTTAATATTTTTAAAATATATTTATATTATAATCAAAATAATCTATAGTGATTATCCTAGACCTATATAATGGTAATAATATTTCATCTAAGCTCTTGTTCTTCATTTTTCTTTATTCTTTCTTCCCACTTGTCTTCTCTCCCTTCCTTCCTTCCTTCCTTCCTTCCTTCCTTCCTTCCTTCCTTTTTTTTTCATTTGTTTTTCTTATCTTTCTGAGGATATTTGATACATTAATTTTTACACGAATTTAAAAATAATTCTAATAGTGGGCTGTGCTTTTTCTCTAAAGGATGAAGTTCAGGTTATTTTCCCCGGATTACTACTTTTCTGCATTGGTTTGAAGGCCTTTGTGGCCCTTTTATAAAAAGGATGTGCCATCCGTATGTTGTCCTATCAGACATTTATTGAGTAATGATTATTTGCCTCAAACTTTTCTTAGTATTTAACATGCATTTTATTCTACAAACTATGTGGTAAGCACTACAATTATCTAGTGTTACAGTTAAAGAAAATAAGGCACAGAATAGGGACACTACTTGTCCAGATAGATATACATACATAGATATTACTTGCCTATAGAGTTATCAAATAGCAGATGTGGAATGACACAGATCTGTGTGAAATTGAAGTCTGTTTTATGAACCACTATACTCCGAGGTCCAACAAATTTGTTTTGCAAGTTCATGTAAATTACAAATGATGAAACCATTCTAGACACATAATACAGATATTCAGATTACAGAGCTTGTGTTTTTAGCTGCCATAATACCTTGCTCCAGGGAAACAGCGCTTGCTGATACAGAATATTACATGTAGGATTTACTTGGAACTATATTCAGTGCCTAAAATTCCACTTTTTCTGTTATCACACCTGCACATTTCAATATAGAAACCATAGGGCCTATTTATTTCATATCCAAACTTTTTTGGTATTTTTTAGTCAAGCTTTACAACTACTTTCATGTAAAATTATTCTTTTAATAAAATAAGGTGTTATTTTCCCCAATGTTGAAAATGTGGAGGGAAAAATTAGAGACTAGAGCATGATACATGGCATATTTTTCTATAAAAATATATGACTGAAAACAATTAGATAAAACAGTAAAATTTTAACAGAAGTCATTATTTTATGCCCTCATAGTTCACGCTTTCTTTCTTTTTTTTTTTTTGAGAAATGGCTGCGTTCTTGAGAACAGATACTAGGACATTAATCAGTCACAGCTACAGAAGCTCAGATCACGCCGTGTCCTTGGTGCTGACCTTGTCCAATCACGCCCCCATGCATCTTGTTTTCCCTGTGATGCCTGCTCTGAGTCTTAGCCCAGTGAGATTTAACAGAACAATGCAACAAGCCCAGAAGCCAGAAGGATCCGAAGGAAAATCCCAAACTCTACTTCACACTAACTTTGTTACCTTGAACAAGAATGTTAACTTTTCTCAGGCTCCATTTCCTAATCTATAAAATGGGGATATTAATTCCTACCCACAGGGTTTTGAAGAGCTAATGAGCACAATATCTGGCATATGGGTAAGCATTCAATTAACACCTGGTTCTCTTCTCTTCCCTTCCTTCTGCTTCATTTAGGTTCCACTTGGTATACTATCTATATCAATGCTGTGTGCAGGCACATGTCCTTCCCTGACCCTCCGGGAATGTGAATCATTCCCTCCTCTGTGTCCTCCAGCACCGCGTACCTAACTCCTCATGAAATCATATTCTCAGAGTCATTTGTAGTTTGTCTCTTTTGTCTGCTAGAGTTCACCAAAAAGAAAGTCTAGCTATTGGTTAGTTATGTCTTCATCATTTACAACAGTTCTTGGCGCATGGCAACCAAAGTATAAATAACTGCCAAATGGAAATGAAATTATTTACTTTTCTGAGTCTTGGTTTCCTCATCATTAAAATGACAATAATCATTTGGCTCTTTAATCTTCAATACTCAGTTACTGTAATACCTATTTGGGCATTCTTATGAAAATATCCTCTTATCAGAGAAACCATTCCTTGCCATCCTACCCAACATAGATCTTCCCTCACTGTTAAGCTCTACTTGCTCACCCTCTTTATAGTCCACATGGCATCTGTTACTACCTGGAATTCTCTCTTTCTTTTGTGTATTGTTCCATTACTCTCATTAGAGTATGAAGACTGAAAGCATTGTCGTTCTTATTCATTTCTGAATTAGCAGCAACTTGAAGAGTGCCTGGCACATATAGATGCCTCAAGTATTTGTTTAAAAAAAGAGTGAATGGATAATTAAATGAAAGAGTTTCTTTGAGAGAAAAATAGAGACAAGAGAAATAGCTTCTGTGACCTTCATTAAAAACCCATTTCTAGCAATGCAAATATGAAATTTTAAGATGATTATTTCCTTGGCAGTGGGGTTTGTGCAAATCAGCATGCTACTCCCTAACTCTTGCCCATCCTCTCTCACCAAAAACTTTTAAGAATGTTGTTGAATACCTTAGACAGCTCCAGCAGATCAGGGTCTCTTTTAAAAGGCTTATTAGCACAGACTTGAAATCTTATGTTTTAAGCTGTTTCGCCTTAGAAATTTATATTTATATAAACATATCCTCCAATGTACACAGATATTTTGGCCTATGTGTCTTATTAAAGTACATTTTTGAAAGTATAAGAATTAGACATTGTTTGAGTCTTAGTCTTGGTTTCTTTCTGATCTAATTGACAATACTACTACTGGTGGATTAACAACCATTTGAAGGTAAACTCAAGAAGAACATCAGGTCAATCACATGAAATGAGTTATGTGTTGTTACATAAAAGGCACACATACCCATAAAAATCTCACACACACCCAATGCTACATGTGTTCAAAATTAATCAGAAATAAAAGGACAAAATGATTGAGTACTTATTAAATTTTTAATTGAATATTATTTTTAAGGTGTAGAGTTTACTGACCAGTTTTAAGTCTTTCCAAATAATAAATTTCCCATTTTCTTTCATTTTTTTCTATTATTGCAGCCTACCACTTTCTTCCCAATGAAGAGTAGTTCAAATCACATAACTTCAATTGAGCTCACTTATTTATATGTCAGTTTAGTTGAACTTATCTTCCTAGGACCTCAATGCTGCTGGCCCTTTCCCTGGATTAGAGCCTTATCCAGATGTTTTCTATTACCTGAAATTGTTTTTAAAAGGCAGTAGTTACCACATGGATGGAGATATTCCAGGGCTGTTCTCAGAGAACTACTCTGAGGCCACGTTCATTACCAAGGAATGCAAACACCAAGTTTCACTTTATTTGTCCCACAGTAGATTGTAGAAAGTTGCTTTAGTCACAGCACATGCCCTACATATCCTCACTGTGGGGCCTCAGATTATGAACTGTGGAGTCCAACAGGTCCCCTACCAGATGTCATAGTGAATACAGGTTGAGAATAGAGAATCACAGGTTGCTACTTAAGTGTTGGGGCGGAGGAGAAAGGAAGTCTGTCAAGCCCTATAAGAGATGTTACTTTTTATTGTAAGGAGGTCCCAGACGTTTCATATATTTTAGCCTACTTCCTCTACTTCTTTTTCTGCTATTCCTACTATTACTGCTGTTAATACTAACGCCAGCACCATAATTCTGTGCACCCACATTGTATAAGATTCTGTTCCAGAAAATTTAGATGCACTCAGTAGCATATGCACAGCTGATGGGTAAGAAAACTGAAAGTCATTTTCACAGCCAGAAGAGTGTAGACATAGATCCAGTATTTAAATCCAGTGAGACTGCTGCTCTCCCATTAATTTATTTGTTTTCTGACTTCTTAATTTTAAAATATCAGTATTCTAAAATGAATATTTCTGTTTATTTGTTTATTTGTTTTCTGACTTCTTAATTTTATTTGTTTTCTGACTTCTTAATTTTAAAATATCAGTATTCTAAAATGAATATTTCTTTATCACATTTTCAGAAAATAATTTTCAGGATGATTCTTTGGCATTCTCATATTTATTACTGTTCATGTTTTTCTTTTATAGTGCACAATCTAAATTTCTGATTCTTCTAAGTAGGTGGGTAGGTTGGTAGGTGAACCAAAAAACCAACTAACTAACAAAAACCGTAGACTCAAGAATGAAAAGTTTTTATTGTGTTTTCTGACCAACTGACAGGACTTAACGGGAGATTTTCAGTCTCTTCATGAGCAGAAAAGGAGAGGGTCGCATATTCTTATATATACTCTTGCCAGAGTGAATTCAATGGATGCTTGTTGGCTTTGATCCGCTGGAGCCCTATGAATCTGACCAAGAACTACATAGTAAAGTTTGAAGAGAATCAAGGGAAAGGAAACTTTAAGGAAGAAAAAAAAATCTCAGATGGTAACTTTGTGATAAATTGTTTCAAATGAGTACAGAAATACTTGTAAGGTTAAAAAAGAAAGGAAGAGAAAGGAAAGATGGAAAGAAGGGAGGCAGGCAGGAAGGCAAGAAGTCAGGAAGGAAGGAAAGAAAGAAGGAAGAAAGGAAGGAAGGGGGAGTGAGAGAGGAAGGAGGGAAGGAAGAATTTTACAGCCTTCAAGTTCCTTGGTCATGATTCCAAAATGTATTGTACATGCTTCTACTCATTACTCATTAAGTTGGGAGAAAAAAAGATTAAACATATTTCTGTAAAATACTTCCGGGGTAAAATATTTGGTAGCGATAGCTAAGAGGTTCATATAAGCATAGTTTCTAGGAAATAGTTTTAAGGTGCTAGAGGTATGATAAGACAATCAGCAAGATATGCAGCAATCAATAAGAGATCATTCACATTTTTGTACAAAGACCGAACTATAGTCTCTAACTAACAAAGTTCCTAAGAGGTGGACAGCCAGGTATCACGTCATCATTTGTTTGGAATTTCTAAGGTTGAATTAGAATATTTAGAAATATATTAGAAACATATTTCTCTCCTAGAGGAGTTGATGAGGGAATTTACCCTAATGGCAGTAATGCTTGTCCTTTGAAAGACACCACTTTGTAAATGTGGTTTCTTATGGAGTGAAAATTTTAACAATCTTGATGTTTTTCTTTTATTCTATATAACATCCCCCTATTGCAGACTGAGTTCTATTATGGGAAGTTATTGAAATTGACAAATGTACCTAGATCCTCAGTCTTCATCACACATATACAAACACAAACAATAATTTCACTGGAAAGGAATACATAATAGAGATTTTTCCCCCTTAGATTAAAAATATAATTTCCTTGACTTTCTACTAATTTTTATCCCTTTGTAACAGACATGTTAAGGTGTGAGGATGAAATAGAACAATGAAAAAAATCATACGCTTCCAACTAAATTTATATTCCAATTAAAATTAAATCTTAAAAACTGTGTCCTTGTTTTATTTCTGTTTAGGTGGGGATGTAGTTGCTAGATACACCTTAATGTTTTTAAGAACTTTATAAAGTTGACCTATAAAGTTGACCTGTTGAGGACACTGTATCTTGGGCTGGGATTGGCAGAATATTGAGGGTCAGCTAGTTGACTAGCCAGTTTTGTCCTCATCTAATACTACAAAAGCTAGATTCTCTCTTTTGAGTTGAAAAGAGCTGTAGTTTAATTTTCTAGTCCACTATCCTCCCATTGCAAGCATCCCATCTAAAACATCTAAAAGAGGAACCTCTATAAATAGATTACTTGAAGAAATTAAGACCATTCCTTCTTTCTTCCCCCAAACCAAAGTGAGAAGGAAGGCAGACCTTGATACCTAGAACTCATTACTTTGTTGACTCGACTTACTGGATCATTTTGAAATTTCTACTTTTCTCTTTAGAGGGGTTAAAGTTCATTGATGAAGATGAAAGCCACAGGGTGGTTCCTGCTTTTTTTGGTCAGTAATGAAGAAGCCATCTCCTCTCTTCAGAATGTGAAGGACAGTGATCATTATTATTTTCCCATCTTTGTGGTTTCAGCAGAAATGCAAGACACAAGACCCTTTATTGATGGATGTAAAGTGTCTGTTTGTCTTATTGTTTCCTATTTCTAGTAGACTAAATTTTATTGCCAGCTTGGTTCTGTTAACATATTTTTCCTGCTCTACAGAAAGCTATGAAATGGTGGGGAACAGATTAATTTATAGAAACCCTTTGAAAAGCAATGAGTGAAGAAGAGGGAAAATTTCTAAATGCAGAAAATAATGCTTTCCAGGCCATTGGTCAGGATTTTCCTATTTTCAGTTATTGTATAGAAAAGCATTGAGTGTGGGCACATTATAAGTAAGCTTTAGTGTATTTAATGGATCTGAAAACCCCTTGAATTCCATGTATGCACTCTTCCATTAGTATTTTAAGATTCTAATTATATTTCCACAATGAGTTATTCTGTATCAGTGGCTGACAGTTGACAATCATGGTGGCATGGAGGTGAATATTTTTTACCAATCAAATTAAACTTTGTATATTTAATAATTGCTACATGAAAGGCACTAACAAAAGTAATTTGATCACAGTGTGTATTACCAAAATCTGCTTCTCATTATAAAGCTTTTCCAGAAGCCATTAGAAGGTATACTGGGGATTTGCAATGCAATAGATAAGAAGCAACAGGCTCAGAAATCTATGCTTTTAAGTTGACTGGAGAATTCCGTATTCCCTTTAATGTAATATGTTTTTTACATATTTCTGTTCAACACGGATTGACTGAGATGCACAGTTGTATATACAGGAGAAAAAATTTCATTGTTTCCCCCATTATGTGGCACCATGGCTGGCTAGTATGCTTAATAGCTTTCTGAAAGCATTTGAGTAGAACATTTAGGTAGTGAGATTTTCCCAAGTTCAACCTCATAAGATATGATGACTTCTACCTTCAAAATACTTGTTTAAAATGACACAATCAATTTCTCGATTATGTCAGTTTAAAATACAGAACTATACCAACCACAAATCCTGATGCTAGTAAGAAGACTATCAAGCACAGTGTCAACAAACATTCAAAATAAGGATCCTAGAAATTACAAAGTTAATGTTGTCTCACAGGACCTTAAGGCAAATAAATCCAGAAAGAAAAAGAACAGCTTTAGTTAATACTTCCCATGGGGAATAAGATGAATGTTTCTAAACTCTAATAGAAATGACAAATATTTTAAAAACACTATTTGACTAGACAAGTTCTGAGAGAGGGGGGACAACTGCAAACCAGTCCTGAAAATTATGGTATTTAAAGAGACAGGGCTAAAATGGAAATCAAGGTAATTTCAATCCATCAGATAATCGTAAATGTTTCCTTGCATCTCTGGTATGCAGTTAATCTCACAGAGAAAAATATCAATAAATAGTTGTTGATTAAATCATACCTAGACTTTTTCCCTGCTAGATTGAGTTTCTCGGGGACAACGTACATTTCTTAGACTTTTTTGTGGTCCCAGCACTTGGCAATAGAGAAGAGTATGTTTAGAAGACAAAAGTCAGTGAAATGGGTCTATCTGAGGTGTCTGTGAAATGGGTCTATCTGAGGTGTTGTGCAGCAAACAAGAGAGGAAAGGGGGAAAGCTGGGACAGTAGTTCCATTGAGATCCATTCCATTTGGGGTGCTGGGTGGTTCAGTCAGTAAAACACCCGCCTTTGGCTCAGGTCATGATCTCGAAGTCCAGGAGTCCTGCGGTCTTGGGATCAAACCAGAGACCAGCTACCTGTTTAGCAGGGAGTCTGCTTCTCCTTCTCCCTCTGTCCCTTCTGCCCCTTGCTTGTGCTCCCTAACTCTTTGTGCTCCCCTTGCTTGTGCTCTCCCCTGCTTGTCTTTCTTGAGTGTTCTCTTGCTCTGGCTCTCTCTCTCTCTCAAATAAATAAATGAAATCTTTAAAAAAAAGATCCATACCATTCATAAAATAGACAATTGACAAATATGAGGCAGACAGAAAATCTTGAACATATCCAGGTAAAAGAATAAAGTTTATGTTTTAGCTAATCCAAGCTTTATGCTGAGCAGGATAAAGGGACAGTGGGGTATATATGCAAGACATGGACAGTCACTAAGCTCTTGGTTCCCTAAACTCTTTAATACAGTTGTACAGAAGTAACATGTAAAAAATCTATCCTGATGATGTCTGATTCTAAACCCTTAGTATGTTCAGAGAAAAGATTTCTAAGTGCAGATCATAGGGCCACTGAGAACAAACATCTGATTTCCAACTTCATCTTCTGGTTTCTCCAATATATTGTTTGACCTAAATAAGATAATATTAAAGTAGACATACATACCTACACACACACACACACACACACACACACACACACACAAGCTTTACAAATAGTCAGGATCTACGCAAAAGTTGCTGTTCTTATGATTATGATTATGAATATTCCATCTATAATATGTAGAACATAAGGCATGGAAATTAATTTGAGACTGGTTTGCCAGAAATGACTGTTGATTCAAATTGCCAGTGAAATTGCAATTAATTTTTCCAACCATGAGAAAACAGCAGCCTTGTGTAGATGCTCTTCCAGAGTGAAAGTAAGAAGGGTGAGATGAGAGACAGCAGAAAAATAGGGGCATTGGATTATCTGTGTTTCTGCTTTTTATAAAATATAAAGAAGTTAGGTATGTTGTGAAATTGAAGCAATCTTGTTCTGTCTGCAGTGCTAGTCTTTAAGAAGGATTATAGGGGAATTGTGCTAGTTTTAGTACAATTACACTCGAGAAGCCACATGGACTCTACATCTTGATGCCTCCACTTTTGCTATCCCTCCTGCCTATAATACCATTTCTTCTACTTACCACACTCCACTCCCAGCTGATTGTCAGTGACCTAGTCATCTCGTACATTTTTGGATCAAATATGTGCTCCACTGCAAAGCCTTTCCTGATTCCTCTATGGAAAATAAGTATTTGCATATGCATGCATCCTTTTAGGAAAAAAAATAATGAATTTCATTACCACTCCCCTTTTAAAATATTTCCTCTATTATCAGACATTTTATTTATCTATGTGTGTATATGTGTCTCCAATATCTAACAAAATGACTAGTAAGCATGTAATCAAAGTATCCATTCAAGAACTACACAAGGAAAATAGTAAGGGCTCAGATTCAAGTATACCTGACTGTATATCCTAGTTTAGACACTTAAAATTCGGTGACCCGCTCTTTAAATCGGGGATATAATATTTATTTTGGATTTATAGCAGAGGTAACTAAGAAAGATATCCTCGATTCTGAATTGTGCATTACATATGTACAAGTTCAAGACATAGAATATATTTCTAAAAAAAATAATTCTATAGGTTTCATGTAACATTATGCAGTTCCAAGAAACAAAACAGGGTAAAATGTATATACAAATTAGAGGGTTCCTTTATATAATTTTAGGTTCTTATAAAGGGCATTTATTCTCATATGACCTTGAAAAAATCTATCCCGATGCTTTTTATCATTAGTGTGATTTAGTGAGATAATTATTGAGTTAATTTTCCATAATGACAAGGAAAAAAATCTCACTGTATTTATTGTGGTTTTTTTTTTTCTAATTTACTTAAGAAAACACAACAAAGGGTGAACTGAATTTAATTAGAAAGTAGGAAAAGAATAAGGGAGTAGACTTTGTTTTGAGCATAACCATCACTATGGAGTGAGGCCTGAAATGGAAGGTTCTAATATTGAGTCATTATGAATTCTGATTGACACTGATTCTAAAAGCTTTCCACATTGTAAGTCATTCAGTCCTAACAAAACCTCCAAGCAGCAGATGTCATAATTAGTACTATTTTTTTTTTTTTAAATTAGGAAACAGAGACAAACTTGGCTTAGGGAAATAGTAGAGCTAGAACTTGAACATAGAGGGTCACTAGGACAAACTGCTTTTAGATTATCATCATACAAGATAAAAAATTGGTAATTTTACTAAAATGCACATTTCTAGAAATAGCAATTAGTAACAAAATAATTAAAGAGTAGCAAATCTCTTTAGAATAGTAACCATGGTAATACACATGAGAAAGAGACAGCCAATGAAAGAAAGGGATGCAGGCAAGAAGGAAGGAAGGAGGAAGGAAGAAAAGTATTTGAGCTCAGATGGTTTTGCAGCCTTCAGTACTTTTAAATGCCTGTGGAATAAATACTTTTCATATAATTTAAATATTTTGCAAAATCTTAGAAGAGTTTGATGAATAGCTCAGGTTTAATGAATTTAATTTAACATTTAAATGAACCAAGCATAGTCCTCATAGAAACTTAGAAAAGGTAAGAGAACAAGACACAAACACATAAACCACATACACTGCATAGAATTTCTTTTATACACAAATCTAGAAGACTCTATTCTCTCTGAATTCTGATGCAAGAGTTCTAAATAAAAGATCAGCAAGCAGAATTCAAAAGCATGTTAAGTTAATAATACTGGAAGTTTATAGGCTGATAAAACAGATGTGAATTTTGCCATTCAAAACTCAGGAGCAACAATCATCTCATTTCCTTATTTTTCTAAATGAAATTAAAGAGGCTCCATGTTCCACTCAGTCATAACCCACTCCCCTTACACACACACACATGCACACACATCAATGTCAACGTGTCACATAGTCTAGTAATGACATGTTCTGAGAGCAGGAATGGTCACAATCCTTCTGTCTCACTGGTCTCCATTTTGTTTCTTGCATTTTCTCTGTTAAAGCACACTAATTAGTCTTAGACATCTAAAAGCGGATGCTCCAGGCAACCCAGACCTACCCACCTCGTGCTCAGCCACACACAGCCAATGTTCAGGATATCCCACCCCAACCCCCAAAATCCTGATGCTTAGAGAACCACGTGCTTCCTGTGTCTCTGCTTCTGTATCTTCCAAAGCCCTTGTGTGGGAAGCAGACCTACACCCCTGCCCACAGACTGACGGCTGCCTTGTCCTATCCAACAGCAGCCTTTCTCATGTATTATCCGTAGATCCATTCTGGTCTTACTCCTTGATGATTCCCAACATCAAAGTAACATCTGTGTAGGTATTTTCTTTCACTCTGCCTCCTAAAAGAAATTTGGGGACTGGTGGGGAGTGGAGCAGGAGATCTGGGAAAATGACTATGTCTTAAAGCCCTAAACTTTCTGCTTAGCAGAAGGGAGAGAGAGAAGGGATAATATCCTTTAAAGTTTTTCTCCCTACAACAGCAAGAGCACTCAAAAATTAATAGTAGATTTTCCTAACACAGCAGGAAAAGAGAGTTTAATATTATTAAAGCCATTAATATAGTACATGACATCAATATGTCAAACACACAACAAGCATATGATTATTTAAATAGGTGTTGAATGAAAAAAAGCCTAATAATCTAACACCCATTTGTGAAAGACTTAAAAAAAAACCTTAGAATTAAAAATAAGAAAACTATCTTAAATTAGAATCCAATATCAGCATTAGTGGAAGAACCCTACAGATAATTCTGCTTAATATCAGCTGTTTGAAAAAAAGGGTGAAATGTTTAATAGGCTAGAATGTGTAAGAAATCCATGTAGGGATTGGTAATGGCACTGTTTTCCTGGATTGCCACACATATAAACAGGAATTCAGTTGCTTTAAATCCACTGAGATGAGTGTTCCTACTTGAAACTGTAAGACCCCAGTAGTTCTCTCTTGGTGGACATGTGACATGAACAGTCACACAAGGCCTTGAGCTTAGACGGCCTGGACCTGTTTTAATGTTCTTCTGTCATGCTCTTGAAATTCTTGATAAAGTTTGAACAGGAGGCCCCACATTTTCTCCTTTGTGTTGAGCCCACAAATTATGTAGCATATCCTAAACTCCAGTCTGATAATAGAGATCCAAATAAACTTTGATGGTCTTTCCAGCGTAGCAGGTGGAATGGAGCTCCATGACCAGAGTGGAGACTTCTAACAGAGAAATTCCTGAAATCTGGATGCAGCTTTCATTGGATAGTGGTTCAGGAATGACACTTTGAAACCCCATGGCAGAGAGTCTAGGATCATTATTATTAGACCTATTGCCAAGCTACAAGATCTCAACAGAGATCTTCTTATTTTAAAAATTATTTTTATAATATTTTTATATTTTTTATATATGACATATTTTAATATTTTATATTTTAATAATATTTCTATATCTAATAAAATATTAAAAGTTATTTTAAAAATTCTAGAACAATTAAAGTTGGAAGAAAAATTGTTTTGGGAAATGTCCTAACTCAGTAAGTATAAAACAATGGATGAAATAAGAGAAATATGTAGCTGGGTAGATAAATATGAAAATATTATTTATGGACAAAAACATGCAAATAAATGTAAAACATTGTATAGGTATCACAGAAAAGCACATGCAGATGACAAAAATGTCAGAAGTAGTAATGTGTATCTATGTATATTTTTAAATCATGTATATTTTTAATCATACATATTTTTATCACAGTAAATGCCACTTCCACAAATACTTTGTTGTATAGATCATGGATTTGGGAACCCGTTCAACAGAGTGCAATTCTAGTTCCACCAATTTGTAGCTGTAGGAATTTGACCAAGTTATTCCATTTATTTGTACCTAAACATCCTTATCTATAAAATGGGGGGGACTATTACTCTTTCATACGATAGTTGTTGTGGAGATCAAACAAGATTATAGACACAACATATTTTTCATAGTGACATAGTGAGCTCCTGAAAAATGTTACCTGTGTCCTAATTCTATTGTTACTATTGCTGTTACCATTATTAGTTTCCTAAGAAAATGACTGGCTAGGTGATGAGAGATGCATTTCAAATAAGTAATTGCAGAATTATTCATATGTTTTTCTGAAACAAAGATCCTGTATCTTATAAAAAGGATTCAGTTAAATGTATTAGGACATATATAAATACTGGGAAATGCTACAGTGTTGAAAATTATCTTTAAATAATATACTAGTCAGATAGACACAAGTAGCCTCATTACCATATATATAAATACCACAATCTCTATATATTTTAAATATGCACTGAACAAGAGGTAAGAAGTTTTTCAATAAATTATCGAAGGTAATTTCTCCTGCTGGTGAGATACGTGATTTTTATTTTATTCTTTTTACTCTCTGCTTTTTAAAAACTTCCAACAGTGACTTGAAAAAGTTGTAATTGAAAATAAAACATTTTTGGCAGCCACTTTGGAAAACAGTATGGAGATTCCTTAGGAAATTAAAAACAGAGCTACCCTATGACCTTGCAATTGCACTACTCGGTGTTTACCCCAAAAAAGCAGATGCAGTACAAAGAAGGGCCACATGTACCCCAATGTTCATAGCCGCAATGGCCACAGTTGCCTAACTGTGGAAAGAACCAAAATGCCCTTCAACAGATGGGTGGATAAGGAAGATGTGGTACATCTAAACAATGGAATATTATGCCTCCATCAGAAAGGATGAATATCCAACTTTTGTATCAACATGGACAGGACTAGAAGAGATTATGCAGAGTGAAATAAGTCAAGCAGAGAAAGTCAATTATCTTATGGTCTCACTTACGTGTGGAGTATAAAGAAAATCATGGAGGGCATCGTGAGAGGGAAGGGAAGGGTGAATGGGGGGAAATCAGAGGTGGTGATGAACCAGGAGAGACTGTGGACTCTGAGAAACAAACTGAGGGTTTTGGAGGGGAGGGGGTGGGAGGGTGGGTGAGCCTGGTGGTGGGTATTGAGAAGGGCACGTATTGCATGGAGCACTGGGTGTGGTGCATGAACAATCAATCTTGTAACACTGAAAAATTAAAATAAACATATTTGGGGAGAAAAAAATAAATATTTATCAAAAAGAAAAAAAAAAGAAAAGAAAACATTTTTGAAATAACATCCCACATTGAGAATGTGTGTGCTCATCCACACACACACACACACACACAAATTCTACATGTATTTAAAAATACTCATATGAAGATGATATTCAAAGTTTATTGAAACTAAGATTAAGATTATGAGAAACAATGAGTAATCCTAATAAAACTTTAAAAATATTCACCTATTGAGAAAGTATAATTATGAGAAGTTAAAAGTATTGTCTATTCTATTTAAACTCAGTAGAGCACATAGTAAATGCATTTAATTACTCCAATAATATGATGTTATTTGAGAAATGATTACTGATTTAAAGGCATATTTCTGCATTGTGTTTAGTTTGAAATGCTGCTATTTTTTTTTATCAGAGACATCCCTTGGCTTTAAAATATATATATATATTAATTATTATTAAAATGTGGAAAGTGATAAAATCACACAGATGGTAAAGCATTGGAGAATCATTCAAGGTGGAAAAAACTATGAGCGGAGGTAGCAGACTGTTTCTGAGGTCAAACATAGGTGATGTGAGAAAGAAAATGTGTGAGTTTATCAAGAATTTTGCTTCCCACATAAAAATTTCCATGTTTCCTGTTCTTGTTTTCTATATAAAAAATGATGGGGAAGTCAGTCAGCATAGTCTTTTGTTCTAGAGTGTCACTATGAAGTCCATTATTAATTTAAATTCTGGTCTACAACTCAGTACCTCTGTAATTTTAGGCATTTTAGGCATAAACTCATTTTGCCTTGCCTTGGCATAAATTTTTCTTTTTTTTCTTAAGATGTAATTTTTCTAGAGCAGTTTAAGGTTTAGAACAAAATCAAGAGAAAGGTACAGAGATTTCTCATAGAACCCTCATCAACATCAGCCACCAGAATGATGACTTTGCTACCAAGGATGAACCTAAACTAACACATCATGATCACCTAAGGTCCTTAGTTTCCTTTAGGGTTCACTCTTGATGTTGTACATTCTTTGGGCATAGACAAATGCATAATGACATACATCCATCATTATAATATCATAAAGAATATGCTCATTGCCCTAAAAATCCTCTCTGCTCTACCTGTTCATCCTGGCAACCCCCCAGTCCTAACACTACTGATCTTTTACTGTTACCACGGTTTTATCTTCTCCAGAAAGTCATGTAGTTGGAATCATACGGTATGCCATCTTTTCAGATGGACTTCTTTCACTTAGTAATATGCATCTAAGTTTCCTCCACGTCTTTTCAGGAATTAAGAGCTCATTTTTTTTTTTCTTTTTACTGCTAAATAATATTAGATTGTTTGGATGTGCCACAGTTTACATATCCATTCATCTACTGAAGAACATCTTGGTTGCTCCCAAGTTTTGGCAATTCTGAATAAAGGTATTATAAACATCGATGTATAGGATTCTGTGTAAATATCAATGAGCATGATTGCTAGATCAAATAGTAAGCATGCGCGCTTATTTTTGTAAGAAACTACCAAACTGTCTTCCAAATTGACTGTATCATTTTTTATTGCAACCAGCAATCAAGGAGAGATTCTGTTGCCTCACATCCTTGCCATCATTTAACGTTGTCAGTATTCAAGATTTTGGCCATTCTGATAGATGTTTACTGTTGTCTCATTATTGTGTTAATTTGCATCTCTCCAATGACATATGATCACTTTCCTTTTTAAGCTTTAAAATAAACACATGAAATCTATTTCCCTTGACTAAAATAATGTTGTAAATGAATGGTGTGTATAAAACACTTAACACAATACCTTTTGTCATGGTTGATGATGATGGAGATTGTGAGAAGAAATGAGAAAAGAATTATCCATTAAATGTGAACTACAGCAATGATCTCAAAAGTATTGATTACTTCAGTCACAAATCCCTTTTTTTTTTTTTTTAGATTTTATCTTTTTATTTGACAGAGCACAAGCAAGAGTAGCAGGCAGAGGGAGAAGTAGGCTCTCCAGTGAGCAGGAAACCCAATGTGGGGCTCAATTCTGGGACCCTGGGATCATGACCTGAGCTGAAAGCAGACACTTAACCAACTGAGCCACCCAGGTGCCCACTTCAGTCAGAAATTATATCATTTTTCTTCCTAAGCATTAATTAACCTTAATAATTTTTAATAAATATGTATGTATGACAGCAACAGTGTATAAAACATAACTATCAGCTAACAGCAACAGTGCTAATACTACCTACAAGGTTCTAGATATATTAATTCTTAGAAAACCAAGTGCACTGGTAAAACTGTATGATGACAGTCCAAGTTCCTCCATTCACTCTGACATCTCTATTGCGGTCTTGTGGCAACCACTTTTCAGGACCTTTCAGTGTTAGGTTTTGAATTTGTGTCGGTGATGGCAAGTTGACTACTCTGGAAAGATCAAGCAGAGAATATGATTTGGCTCTCTGTAACAATTTTATAAATGCTAGCTGGGAATAGTGTTATCTTTTGGATTTTTCCATTCTGGTCATTACCAAGACCATAGTCTCAATTATAACAAAGACCTACTCATAACAAATGAAAGACTGTCTCGTGACAATGGTCACAGTGCAAAAGTAGGTCACTTTTTTTGCAGCCAAGTTTGACCCATCAAAATATAACTGATTGTGGCACCTGGGTGGCTCAGTCAGTTGAATGTCTGAATCTTGATTTTGTCTCAGGTCATGATCTCGAGGTTGGGAGATGGAGCCACACTTTGGGCTCCGTGCTCAGTGGGAAATCTGCTTCTCTCCCTCTCTTTCCCTTTGCCCCTACCCCTGCTCATTTTCTCTCTCTCTCTCTTTCTGAAATAAATAAATAAATCTTTTAAAAATAAAATATAATTTATTTATTGTAATTGACATAATACAAATATAACTTAATATATGACTTTCAGAAAATAAAACTCCTTTCTTTGAAAACCCTTGTTCTTTGACTAAGAGAACCCAGGCATTCTTGGAAGATATCAAAAGGTCACACAATAATAATAAAAATGCATTTTGCATTACATGCTCCAGTTTATTATTATAAAAAGAGGAAAATGAGGTTTGATCAGAAATACAAGCTCCTACAAGGAAGCAATATGTGCTTTTTCATGGAGAACTGGCAATTTCACTTTTTCTAGATTTATTCCCAAGTAGAACATTTCCTTTTCAAGCCTTCTGCATTATATGCTTTGTGAGCCTTTGGAATTCTATAACAACCAGTCATAAAACTTGCAAGACCAGATGCATTCTGATATATTGTACTCTTTTATGTTAAATAAGAATGACCATTAATCATATCAGATTTTATCAAGCTTTGATGTGCAGGAGATTCACAACTTGGAGAATGAAGAAAACTTATGAAATCTGACTGGTTTTCAAAGAACAATTGAGACCTCTTACAGCTCATTGTTATCCACAGATTCATCTAATCAAGGCCAAATTGTGTCATTTAACACAACAACCAGATTTTTATAAAAGTTTTTTTTAACAGAGCTCTATGTTGAAGATAATACAGTCTCACTCTGAGAGGTTATATTCCTGCTTTCAAAGCTACTATGGTCAGAATTTTTGGAAAAGTAGATCATTAATAAAGTGGATCACAATACAGAGAAAACTTTATTTTTTCTCTTACATTACATTCTAGGTAGGCAGAATAGAAGGTCAATAATAGCATCTATTTTAAGTATTTGTGTTATTTCCAGGTCCCAATTTATAAGTTTACCTAAATACTCTATCCAGTTACAAAAAGGAAATAATTTTATCTGTGTACACAAATATAGAAAGAGAACTAGATTGTTAAGAGTGAAAAAGCAATCAGCAAAACACCATTATTTTGTGACCTGTGTGGGTTAGAGGTATAGAAAAGAATGGCAACAATACTGCAATTTGTCAGTCTACACTATTTGTCTTTAGAGAATTAATTTAGGATTGGAGGATAGACACATTTATTTATTTATTTATTAAAGATTTTGTTTATTCATTTGACAGAGAGAGTTCACAAGTAGGCAGAGAGACAGGCAGAGAGGTGGGGGGAAGCAGGCTCCCCGCTGAGCAGAGAGTCTGATGTGGGGCTTGATTCCAGGACCCTGAGATCAAGACCTGAGCTGAATGCAGAGGCTTTAACCCACTGAGCCACCCAGGCGCCCCAGAAGATGGCAACTTTTATCCTGTTTTGCACATAGAAGTTCTAAAGAAGTATTTCCAAAATGGAATGATTAATGACCAGGGTAATAGAATATTACACAGGAATTAAGATTCATGCAGAGAAAACATTTGAAAGTACTACTGTGATGAGTAAAGCTTGAATTGCACGAAATACATAATACAAAGTGGCAGGGGGCAGAGGAATTAGAAGTGGCTGGAGAGGAGACCACAGCTATAGGGCACATAAACACCAGGCTCTGTTTTAGATGTTTTAACATCCTTTGCCACCATTAAAATGATTGTTGAGCATCAATCAAAGCAAATTGAAGACTTACAAGAACAATTTCGTTATGAAGCAGGTTGGAGGATTACTGCATACTGCTCCAACAGTATTTATCCAACCAGGCACAGGTAAGAGGAAAAGACAAGGAGGGGTTGATCTGGGTTAGCATACTCATATCAAACAGAACAGTGGTGCAAAAGGTTTGCTTGATGGCAGGAGAAGCCCAGAACACTTAGGAGCCATTGGCCTCAGAGAAGCATCCACAGGATTCGATTGCATGTAGAAGGAATGAGAAAGATCATAGGCAGAAAAGTTTCAGCCCTCCAGAAAGAGGCCAAAAAATGAATTTGTGTATTGAGAAATATTTGCCCTGGATTAGTTTTCATTGGAAGTACTGGCCAGGAAGTGAGATGTAAGCAGCAAAGCAGATCATGGTTTCAAAAAAATAAACAAAAAATATCTAGTTGAGGTTATTTGAAAGTTTATTCATGAGAAGAAATCACAGTGATATTAAAGGATTGTAATAGGACATTGTACATAAGGGCTTAGTTTCAAAGCATTTTGGAACATATCCATGCATATTTCAGTAGAAAATGGTAATGGCTTTAGCAAGTGGTGGTGAGGTATACAGCTTTCATCTGATGAAGAGAGAGGGATGGAACCTTATAAAGACATGGCAAAAGTGAGAATATCACTAATGGTCTACCGACATGATATGAGTCTTGAGTTAGTGAACAGGGTAGCCTAAATGTTAATTTTCTCAATCTTTGTCTTTTACTTTTATTGATTTCTGCTCTTATATCAAGGATTTTTACCTTGGGTTTACTCAGCTCTTCTTTCTCTAGATAGAGATGATAATTTAGGTCATTGATTTTAGAATTTTGTATTTATTTTGCAATATAAATATTTTAAACTATAGATTTAGTGGCATCTCAATTTTGGGGGGATATTTTATGTTTGCTATTATTCAAAATTAAATATTTTCTTTTTTTCCTTTTCTTTTCTTTTTTCTTTTTTTAAGTAGGCTCCAGTCCACCATGGAGCCCCACGAGGGGCTTGAACTCACAACCATGAAAGCAAGACCTGAGCCGAGATCAAGAGTTGGATGCTTAACTGATTGAGACACCCAGGCACCTGAAGATGAAATATTTTTTACTTCTTATGATAACTTTAAATCATGGGTTATTGGAAAGTTTTTTCTTTCTTTCTTTTTTCTTTTCTTTCCTTTCTTTCTTTCTTTCTTTCTTTCTTTCTTTCTTTCTTTCTTTCTTTCTTCTTTCTTTCTATTTTAAAACATGTCCTTTTTTAAAAAATTAAAAAGTCCAAGTGTTTGAGAATTTTCTAGTTATCCTTCTGTTATTTATTCATATTTTAATGGGTTTCCCCCAAGCAATATGTGTGTTAATGGGATGAGAACTTTAATGCAGTGGTGGTAGAGGGAGCTGTCATAAGGAGGATATGTGAGAAAGTTTGGGTGGAGAGATTGAGACCTTGGGTAAATATTGGGATATATTGGGATAGAGTGGGGTAGGGAGCGTAGTGTTGTCTTCAATAATATGAGTATGTTTTCTGATCAGTTAAAACTTTCAGGCTTACGACTGATGCAGGAACTATAACTAGCCAGTAGACAATCTAATTCTAAGACCATGCCCAAGAGGAAAATGAAAGTACTGTTTGAGCTCATGCTAAAGTTCTAAGTTCTAAGTTCTTTTTTTCCCTTTTTTTAAAGATTTTATTTATTTATTTGACAGAGAGACACAGCGAAAGAGGGAACACAAGCAGGGGGAGTGGAAGAGGGAGAAGCAGGCTTGGTGCTGAGCAGGGAGTCAGATGAGGGGCTGGATCCCAGAACCCCAGGATCATGACCTGAGCCAAAGGCAGACGTTTAATGACTGAGCCACCCAGGCGCCCCTGAAGTTCTAAGTTCTAATTGTATCCCAACTTTCCCATATAAGTTAGTATTTCCAAACCACTCCACAAGAATACCATTTTTTGATGTATTAGGGGCAAGAATTTTTTTAAAGATTTGATTTATTTATTTTTACATGTGTGAGAGAGAGGAGAGAGAGACGGAGAGTGTAAGCACAGGAATGGGATGGAGGGGCAGAGGCAGAACCAGACTCCCTGCCAAACAGTGAGCCTGGTGCCGGACTTGATCCCAGGACGCTGGGATCAGGATTTGAGCCAAAGGCAGTCGCTTAACTGACTGAGCCACCCAGGCACCCAGAGGCAAGAATTTTTGAGCAAACTGTTTACATTGTAAAATTTTCTTTTCTTCAATGGGTAAAGACCAAAGATAGAGTGATATAATCATTGTTTGCATCTGAAAATCAGACAATGTCTGCATTTTCAAACATCCCGGGCTTCCTTTGAAACCAGACTTAAATACATACCCTTTTCTTTTTTGAATGTTTATATGTTTGTGTCATAGGTCTCTCTGGGTGGAGGAAGCAGATTTGTCTCAAATTCTTCTTACACCTGGCCTGAAATGGAACTCTGTCCTGACATCCATGAGAAAATGTCATCTTTTCCCAAAAAGGCCAACCAATCCATACGCCCAAAGTTTCAGATAAAGTGTGTAAGTTGACTGATTATAAACTTCAAGAATTAAGGCTATACAAACTTTCACTTTTGACATTTTTTCCTCATCCCTATTTGTCCTCCCCAAACATAAACACACCTCTCTGCCTCTCTCTGTGTCTCTGTCTAAAGCTTTCGGGGTCTATAAACCCAATTTTCATCTATGCTTTTTCTCCACACCGACACAACTGATACGGCTGCACATTGTTCTTTCTCTGGAATTCTACTCCAGAAGCCCTCTAGTCACAGCTCCCCGCGCTCCCCCAATCCCTGCCCAAGCCTGCGAGTTACCTAAAGCACCTCCTCACCCGGGAAACCACAGGTGTGAGAGACGAGATGTCTTTGCTGTTTGATGGTTGTATTTTTCTCCCTCTATTGCTAGAGCTCTTACATTTGAGTACTTCGTGGCTATAACCCAGCAGGAACCCATAAACACCAACATAGAGCATTTAAATCAATCTGAGAGAACAAGGCTCCCGACTGTAACTTTTTCAAACTTAAAATATATTGTTAAAGGCTACAAGAAATCCATTGCATTCCCTATATAGTTTTATGAGTGTCACGGAAGTTAAGTGTCTCCTGACTCGGCTGGTGGGTACGTCCTCCAGGGCAGTGCCAAAATCTTGTAAAGCAGCCGATGGCAGAGGCGACAAACAATCGCACACAATGAGGCATCCAGGCTGGTTCCCTAACCTTTCATCATCAGAAATTATTCCCATTGTTTAACTCTGCATCTGCAGCCTATTTACTTGGGACAATTGACTCGCTGAATGTTTATGATGTGTTGAGCTCGAGCGAGACACAAGCTGCTCAGATTTTTCTTAGATAACCATTCCAACGACCGCACAAAGGTCATCGCTTTTAGGGGGGGGTGGTATTATTGTTATTACTAATTTTGGGGGTGGGCTGTGATTCCCAAATGCACTTTGAAATATGACTCTTCAAATTTGAACCCCTAAATGTAAAGTCATTTTATCTCACTTCCTCTGAACTTGTGATCTTACAGCTGTTGGGTAAGTCCACTGCCGCCTGTAGCACAATAATCAGTGTATCCTGAAAGCGTGTGCTCTGTTTCATTCTTCTTGTATGAAAAATAACAAAGACCTTACCCACAAAGTGAATTCTATTGTGCTGCCCTGGGAAAAGTTCTCACTGGAAGCACGGATCTGGCAGGGGGATCAGGCACTGGGAGAAAGAGATTGAATGTCTCCATTCCGGACTTTGCTACTGACCCTGTGAGCAACCTCAGGCAAATCACTTAAATTTCTGCCCTCAGCTTCCTTTCTGTGAAAGGAAAGTATAATTATTTATTATTTTTGTCACAGACTGAGGACGAGGGAAATGCATTCATTTTACCAGGTGAGCTGGCAATACCAAGTTTACTCTGGTGGGGATATGCTTTATTACGGTATGCTCCTTGAGGTACACCAGGGAATAATCCCCTCACTTTTTTTTTTTAAGATTTTATTTATTTATTTGATAATGAGAGAGGGAACTCAAGCAGGGAGAGTGGAAGAAGGAGAAGGAGGCTTTCTGCTGAGCAGGGAGGATGCTTAATGACTGAGCCACCCAGGCACCCTGGCGTGGGTGGGGAAATACAGTGATGGAGAAATAGACATTTTTTTAAACTAAGTGATTCCCTGGGCCTGTACTACTAACAACGTCTAAATCCCTAGGACCTTTGGAAGTCATCTACTAGAACGGTTATGGAGATTAAGGCCTCTTGTACAAGGATTTCCAATAAGAGAGATTGAAAGAGTCTAACAAGGGGTGTCTGGGTGGCTCAGTTGGTTAAGTGTCTGCTTTCAGCTCAGGTCATGATGTCAGGGTCCTGGGATTGAGTCCTTCATGGGGCTCCCTGCTCAGCGGGGAATCTGCTTCTGCCTCCCCCACTCCCCCTGTTTGTGCTCTCTCTCAGTCAAATAAATAAATAAAATCTTTAAAAATAAAAAGAGTCTAACAAGTTAATGACTTTGCATATGTAAATCAAAACTTTAATTATGTAGAAACAACCCTCCGTGTTTCATTTTTTCTTAATACTTAAAAAAGTATACAAATTCAGAAGGAGTATGGCCCTGCCATCCCCTTGATTTTAGATTTCAAGTATCCAGAACTGTGCCAGAAGATATTTTTGTTATTTCAAGCCACCAAGTTGTGCTACTCTGTATGAAAACCCTTGGGAATAAATGCACAATGACTACCCAGGACTGTTACTTATATATTTGAGAGAATATATATTTGAGAGAACTGGAAATTATAAATTCACTTGAAATTGTATATTGAATGGATTTGAGAAAAAGAAAACAGATGTAGGGAAAGTAGAGGTGAAACAAATATGCTGGTGAATATTCTATAATTGAAATTCTGAATTTTGAACAATTGCAATGAAGAATTAGAGAGAATATCATAGGAATTACTGTGTAAAAGAATTTAAGAAAAACACTTTAATAGATTCAGGAAAATATATAAATCTCAGACCCATTTCTGGCTGAGAACTTTTTCAGCCATGCTGTAGGTAGACTAGTCTATTAATTATGGTTTGTTGAAACTAAAATATGTGTTTAGTTAACAGCTTAACCGCTTGCATATGGCTTATTCCATCATGTAGATACTGTAATTTTAGTGGTTTCCTCTATATTTTCAATTGTCACTGCTTCCACAGAGCCAGATGGACCATACTGACAATTGTAGTCAGGATTCTGGTGCCCAGAATAAACAGATCACTCAAGAAGCTGCTTCACAGAATGAGGCCAGAGTAAGTACTCTAACTATATTGATATGCCACATGTTGCAAGTTGAAACTCTGAGCTGCTTAAAATACTCTGTGAAATAGGGTAGAGTTCAAAAATAAATGTATTGATAAATGTTTAGACTCCTTTACAGAAACTTGGGGCTATGCAGCCATTTCTGAATTTTTAAAATATCCAACTCATTCTGTTTGGCTCTTCCAAAATATTCAGAAGAAATAAAAAGTCTACAAAACAAGTAGATATCTCTCACAGGTAAGAGACATATTCAAATTTCAACATTGAAAAATGCCTTTTGGGGGAGTAAGGCTTTTGTTTTGTTTTGTTTTTTTAGAAAGCTATTGGATTTTAATTTTATTTTTCTTCCTTCTGTTCTTTCCATTTATTTTATTTAATTTCTTTTCTTCCATATAATTTTCCAAGTGCATTTTTTATGGACACGCTTCTCTTGATTTAGTCTTTTTAAAATTTGATGAGACCTTAGCAGATGATTATTTTAGGTGACCATAACCAACAAAAAATGAAATGAGACTTTTTTATGGAATTACATAAATTAGTTTAATACAATGGAATTCATAAACAGAGATATTATACATGTGAATCTATGACAATTTTAATCTCAAATGATTTTTTTGACAAAGCCTCCACTTCTCTTATTTGACTATATTAAGATATACAATTCCTTGCTATATATAGCTTCGAATGCTTCTGTTAATGGAAAAAATGTCAGTGATAGTCTTAAGTATTAATAATGACATAGTTGCTATTATTTAAGAAGTTGAAGATTAGAGAAATGAGATTTTTAAATAGAGTTAAGTTATAAAAAATCAATTAATAACATATCAGAATAGTGACATTTCAATGTTTTAATCACCTGAAAGGTAAATGGTTCCTAAGACACTAGGACTTGAGTGGTCTTGCTGTAAAATATGGCTAAATGAAAAGGATACATATATAGATAAATTGATTTTCCCATGGGAAAAGAGGATAGCTCACAAAGGCAAACATGATTTTCATCCAAACATTTCCCAGGGGAGATAAAGGCCACCTTGAAGTTTAGTGCCAATGTGGAGAGAGAGGAAGGGGGTGTTTTACTCAACATTCTTGAGTATCTGTGGTTCCATTAGGAAGGCCATTACTGTCCTAAGAAAAGTTCATCATGATATCTTCACTTGATGCCATTAAGCAATGAATTCATGCAACCACTCTCATTCCCCTTATTCTAACTTCAAGCTTGTCAAGAAACATCCCAATTTGCCTTTCATACGAAAACTGACTTCAGAAGAGAAAATGAATAGGCTGATAAGAGTATGATCATGCAGAGCGAAATAAGTCAAGCAGAAAGAGTCAATTACCTTATCGTCTCACTTACCTTACATGTGGAGCATAAGGAAAAACAGGGAGGGCATTGTGAGAAGGAAAGGAAGGGTGAATGGGGGGAAATCAGAGGGGGCGATGAACCATGAGAAACCGTGGACAATGAGCAACAAACTGAGGGTTTTGGAGGGGAGAGGGTGCGGGGTTGAGCGAGCCTGGTGGTGGGTATTGAGAAGGGCATGTATCACATGGAGCACTGATTGTGGTGCATGAACAATCTTGTAACACTGGTGCATGAACAATTAATCTTGTAAACATATTTGGGGAAAAAACAAACAAACAAACAAACGAAAACAGGTGAATGGCTAAATAAACTGGGGTATTTACATACAATAAAATATTTTCAGCCTTAAAAAGGGAAGAAATGCCGACATACATTATAATATGGATGAACCCTGAAGACATTATGCTAAGTGAAAGAAGTTAATCACAAAGGACAGATACTGTATGATTCCACTTAAATGATATATAAAGACTAGTCAAACTCAGAAAGACAGAAAATAAAATGGTGGTTGCCAAGGGCTAGGGGTGGAGAGGGAATGAGGAGTTAGTGTTCAATGCATACAGAGTTTCAGTTTGGGATGATGACAAAATTTGGGGATGGCTTATGTGATGGTTGCACAACAATGTGAATATACTTAATGCCACTGAACTGTATGGTTAAAAATGGTTAAAATGAAAAAAAAAAAGAGTATGTTAGTCATAGCCACAACTTTCTTTCCCATAGAAATTTTTACAAATACTTATAAACTCAACATTTACAGTCTAAGTGTCCATGTAAAAATCACAACATAAAATCATTTTAATAATCTAGACCATCAAGCACATACAGGATCCAATGCTTTACAAAGAATAGGAATTCAAGAAATACTTTTTGTAGAAAAAGAATTACTGGTGATTTGAAGTATTTTATATCTTACTTGTTTCAACAAGTGCAGAAATGATTCCTGGGGAACATATGTTTTCTTTGTATGGGGAGAAAAAGACAGAAGTAGTATTTTTGAGCTCCAATTATCTACCAGAGATTATGCTAGGTATTTCACACACAATGTTGCATGTAAATCTCACTTTGCCCTAGGCATTGATATCCCTTTTTTATAGATTAAACACAACATAACTGAAACCTAGAGATATTGAGGAATATAGAGGGTAGTAAATTACAGAATCAGGGTTCAAAGAAAAGTCAGACAGACTGTAAAGCCTGTGTACTTTCCACCATGTCTCACTTCTTACTGTATTTAAGCTATGATCTGCAAAAAACACTATGCATACCCTAAGGGATACATTAAAATTTTCCAAGTTGTGTGTGGGCATAGATAATTTTGAGAATGTTCCTTTCAGATCCTTCATTTCCATATGTTTCCATTTTTTCCCCCTTAAAATTGACAATACACCTGTTTTTGTGGTATCTTGCTGGTTCTCTTATCCTGATTCCTGTTTTCCAACTTATAAAAGTATAATTCTTACTGACTTCAAATCTTACTAACATGCATTGTCTGAGAGTGTACAAATCTCTGGTCTGCAAGCAGTTCAAATACAGGTGTTGAGGAATTCTCCATCAACCGAGGCACCATAAATTCACAATACACCTCACATCCTTTCTGTCTTATAAATATTTTTGTTATTAGTGAAAAATGTCATTAGAAATGGAATATCTCTCACATATTATAATGTCATGAATTCAATTATATCACATGTTGAGTGATGGGAGTGAAAATATTCCCTAGGTATTCAAGTGCATGTTTTGGTTCCATAGGGAAAGTCTTTGAAAACCAATTAAATAGAACATTGATTGAACATATTAAAGAAAGTGATAGTTTGTTATCTCATGAAGGAGACAAAATCACAAGAAGATTCCTGACCTGTGCATATATCTCTGATTCTGAATATCCAAAAGTTTTTGAAAGTCGGCTTAGAAAGACCTGTCTGCACTTTAGCATGTCCTTTGCATTTCGGTCATTCTCACTGAAAATAGAGGGATTCTCCCCTCATTCACCCACATTTTGGTGTGCTGAATCTGAAAATATGCTTAAATCATACAATAAGTTAAAAGCCTGTTACCAAGGGTAATTGAAAAATGAGATTCAAGTAAATATTAATTGATGTTGCCAAATATTTTTGAGTGTGTCCAGTTAAATAAGATACCTCTAAGTAAGAGAGTAATAAGTATAATTAACAATCATTAGCTTAGGCTCAGTAATTTTTTTTTTGGTAGACTTTAAGGAAATTTAAAAAGTAAATACCTCCCTGGAGGATGATCCTTTTAATTGGTGTTTTCAACAAAAATGAAAAAGAATCAAATACAAGTTTCCAGCTGATGGAGTATTACAAGTAAATTTTGTATCTAATAGTGATAGTTTACATAGTTGTAATGAATTTAGTTACATATTATGTATGTGGACAAGCTCTTTATTGCTTTCACTTATAAAAATATGAAATAGAAAAATAATTGATGGTCTATATTTTCTAAAGTGAGAAACAAAGAATCTCTACCCAGGCAGATAAGAATGACTTAAGAAAAATAATCCATCTCATTAAGAAATGTATTACTAAAAATATTGTTTTTAATGCTTTATAATTATTTAATACATTTTGGAAGATATGCTTTTGGATCAGTTTGGTACTAATGATACAATTCAGATTTTTAAAAAGACTTACACCTTCCTTATATATATTACATGTATATATATAATGCTACATATATAATTATTACAGAAAGTAATATAATATTGTTATCAATAAAAGAATTTCTTTTTTTTTTTAAGATTCATTTATTTGTTTGACCCAGAGAGAGAGGGAGAGAGAGATCACAAGTAGGCAGAGAGACAGGCAGAGAGAGAGGATGAAGCAGGCTCCCTGCTGAGCAGAGAGCCCGATGCAGGGCTCGATCCCAGGACCCTGAGATCATGGCCTGAGCTGAAGGAAGAAGCTTTAACCCACTGAACCACCCAGGCGCCCCAATAAAAGACTTTCAAGCATTGAATTACATTAGAATAAAATTATGGATAGATTATAGAATAGAAAAAGTTTCAGAAAAAAAAGAGACTTAAATATGCAAAACTTGAAGAACTTGTTCCTACATATATTTTTAATGGTAGATGTAAAATGGCAGTACTATTTGTAGTCACTCAATACATTTAAAAGATTAATATAATAGTTTTATTTTAATAGTTTTATTTTAAAGTGTCAATTTTTTTTACTTTTTCAAAATGCTTTATTAAAAAAATTTTTTATTTATTTGAGATAGAGAGAGCGAGAGAGAGAACATCAGTGGGAGGCAGAGGAAAAAGGGAGAAGCAGGCTCCCTGGGATCGTGACCTGAGCTGAAGGCAGACACTTAATTGACTGAGCCACACAGATACCCCTGAATACTTTTTTTGAAAACTTTTTTTTAGTGGTTACTCTAGAGTTTGCAATGTACATTTTCAAGTATCCAGGTCCACTTTCATACAATGTTAAGTCACTTCAGGGGCAGTGTGAATACCTTATAAAACAATATAATCCTAATTCTTCCTTCTTATCCCTGTGTCATTGCTGTCATTCATTTTACTTACATATAAGGACACAAAAACATATAAAATGTCAATATTTAAAATACACTAGAAACTATCTTCTTCACAACTTTTTAAACTAAGAATGAGAGTTTTAAGATGATACCTTAAAAATCTTTGATAGAATACATGGCCTTCAAAAGTACTTACATGAGGGGCGCGTGGGTGGCACAGTCAGTGGGGCGACTGACTCTTAATTTCATCTCAGGTCATGATCTCAGTGTTGTGAATCAGCTCCACATCGAGGAACGTGCTCAGCACAGAGTCGGCTTGAGACCTTCTCCCTCTGCTCCTCCCTCTAAAATAAAAATACAAAAATTTTTAAAAATGCTTTAGGGAATATATGGGAAAAAAAAAATGCCTGAATTCTACTGTATTAGACAAACAACATAACATAGCTAAAGTACGTGGAGTTTGCTTGAGCCAAAGGATGTGAATCAATTGTGGTCACTATTTATCCTTTGGATCCCGGAAAAGAGTGAGAAAGCCTGAGAATATCATGCACACTCAAAGTATGAAACAGTTACATTTAAAAAATTCCTTTGAAGTCTTCTTTATTATATTTTGAATTAAACAGGTTCAAAGGGGAATTTAAATAAGGGTAGCTATTTGGTCAAGAATGTAAATATATTTTGCCTTTATCTGGATATATTATAGCATGAATCAAGAATAATACTCATAGTAGATAGCTTTATCTAGACTCTTTGTAGTCAGTCTTTTTAAAGGAAAACTTAAATTATTTCATTTTTAATTGAACTTTCTATTTATTGATTAAAATTTTCAACATGAGCATTTAACTCAGCATACATCCTGTATTGAATAATACTTCTAATAATATATCTCAAAATTCACATTTTATATAAGTTATCACAATATGCATTATCTGAAGAATACTCAAGTATTTTTTCATTTAATGATACAATGCAAAAGTGCTACTTGGCTTATATTACCATATAATGTTTTTTCTCAAGTTTACAACTCAAAAGATTGGTAAACCCAAGGAATTGTAGTTACTATATGTAGCATACTCTATTAGTATTTTATTTTATTTTACTTTTTTAAAGATTTCATTTATTGCCCCCTCGATGAACCATGAGAGACTGTGGACTCTGAGCAACAAACTGAGGGTTTTGGAGGGAAGAGTGTGGGGGGTTGGGCGAGTCTGTTGGTAGGTATTGAGGAGGGCACAAGTATTGAATGGAGCACTGGTTGTGGTGCATGAACAATTAATCTTGTAACACTGAAAAAATAACATAAACGTATTTGGAAAAAATAAATAAGTAAATACTGAATTTAAAAAAAAATTATTTATTTATTTGGCAGAGAGAGAGATCACAAGTAGGCAGAGAGACAGGCAGAGATGGGGAAGGAGGCAGCCCATTGAGCAGAGAGCCTGATGGGGGGCTCAATCCCAGGACCCTGAGAGCATGACCTGAGCCAAAGGCAGAGGCTTTAACCCACTGAACCACCCAGACACCCCTCTATTAGTATTTTAAAAGTTTATTCCAATTCATTTCTTCTCTTATACTCCAAAACATCTTTGTCATGCTATTTGATGAGGTATGTCCCCAGAAAGATGGTGGTGCCCAAGGTCAACTTTCTGCTAGTCTGGTTTGCTATGCAATGGAGTATGAACTAGAGCTTTGATCAGACTGAAGAGTGGCCTGTAGACAGGGCCATCTACCTCATCCTCTGCCCCAACCCTCCAAGAGCTGGCTTGTTTCATTTTATGCTCACAATAATGTTATTCCTCTTATCCAGATGAAATATCTTTGACCTAGAGAAGTTAAAGAAACTCAACGCAGTTCATTGTGATTGACTGAACTATGTTTCCTCCCAAATCTCTATGTTGGAGCTCTAATTCCCACTGTTTATAAACTTTAAAAGACAGGGTCTTTAAGTTGGTAACTAAGGATGAAATAAGTCATAAGTGTGGAACCCTATCCCAATATGACTGGTGTCCCTTTAAGAGGAAAGAGAGAGAAAGACAGAGACAGAAAGTGAGGGAGAGGGAGACCAGGGAAACTTACACACAGAGAAAATGTGAGGACACAGGGAGAAGGTAGCCAGCTGCCAGCCCAAGAGATAAATAAACCCAGCAAACACCCTCATCTTGAACTTCCCACCTCCAGAACTGTGGGAAAATAAATTTCTGATTTTTAAGCCACCCAGCCTATGGTACTTTGTTACGGCATCTCAAGTGGACTAATACAGTCACTCAAGTGGTCAGAGGCAAAACCAATACCGTGTCATTTCCTAATAATTTAAAATGTTGTTCCTTTGAAAATACGTTGCAATCACATAAGCACTTATTGAGGTATATGTTTTCTCCTTATATTAACTGGCAAAATTGGTCTTACATATGAACTTTCATGAATACATCAAAATGTTTTTAGTACCTTGTCTCAAGTTGCATAGCTATTTAGGGGCAAAACCCAGCTTTGAACCAAGACAGACAAGTTTTTAACTACTTCAGTACATTACAAATGCTTCAGATAGTAACATATCTTATTTATATTCTTTCTTTTAAGTTAAAATTTTATGATTTGCCTACAGTTAGCCTTTTGGACTAACTGCTTTTTTCTTTTAATTTCTTTCTTTCTTTTTTTTTAATAACTCCCAGAATATTCAAATGAAAAAGTAACAGTCAGAATAAAAGTTTTACTATCTAACCAGAAATACTTATTTTACCATTCATATTTTTTATGATGTTAATATTACTTCTCAAGCCCTGAAGAGTCTTCTGAAAACTGACTAGGCATCACTGCAGGTTTTCAAACCGATAATGTTGCAATATTATTGGAAATCTAAACCATAAATGTGTTAAATGCTGACATTCCCGTTAAATGTTGAAGACCTAGTTAAATCAGGTCTCATTCAGGGAAAAATATAATAATCAAATGTAAATGATGGACCTGGTAATTAACGACCTCTACAGTGTCCAATTTTTAAATACCTGAAAGTAAATTATTCTCTAATTTAACCTGAATGCTGATAAGAGATGGCACAGACTGGTTCACATTAGCCTAACCATGGGGAAAAAAAGGCGTAAGTGTTTTTCAGTACCAAAGACCAAAGAGACAACTTACAGAGTCTCATAAAGGATAATCAACCATGCTTCTTTCTTGGCTCTTGCCTAACTGTAAAATATGCTTCCCTATTCATTTAAAAGCAAGAGAGGGACTATAATCTGTAATACAAAATCAAATATAATTTAATGTCAGTGAACTAACTAATTACAGTGTTTACTATTTCAAGTTGCACTTTAACACCACAGTCTGGCTGGACTTAATTGAATCTCTATAAGTAAGATGGGCTTATAGTCTGAAGTCTTACTGGTCCAAAAGTAAGGCCAATTGAAACACTAGGGCCATGCCTATTGGTTACTTGCCATACTCAAGTAGTACTAAAGTCAATGCTCAAAAATAAACTTAATGAAACACTGTGAAAACAGGGAAGTAAGGTAGTGTGTTAGGAAAAGAGTTAGTTTAGTATTGATCATCATGCCATTTACTTGCTAAAAAACTTCTTCTTAACATCCTCCTTCAAATGGATATGACTAATGGAGCGCACTTTCCCACTCTGTTCACAGCCCTGCTATGAGACCACAGCTGCACCATGTTCCCATGTTCCCTATGATCCAAGCCCAAATCAGTCTGGTTGGTGAGAGCAGAAGATTGAGACCCAGGGGCTAGTGGCTGAGGTGAGAGAAAGCAAGATAAGTAAACAGAAGCCAGAATTGGGCTCCACAATCTGAAACCTTCTCTGAGTTTTATTTACTTATTTATTCACTTGCTTGTTTGGTTTTGGCTTATGCTTCTACCTTTTGGATGGAAGGGCCCTTCATAGCTTCTGCTGGTTTTCCTAGAGTCTATTCAGGGCCTCCATAACCTTCCTGATGCATATATACCTTAATTTCTTACCCGCTTAATAAAAGTAAAGGCTAACCATATCATTTGAGGTCTGTTTGGTTTAAGATGTACAATGAGGGGCACCTGGGTGGTTCAGTCCGGTGAGTGTTTGCCTTCCACTCAGGTCATGATCTCAGGGTCCTGGGATAGAGCCCTGCATTGGGCTCTCTGCTCAGTGGGGAGCCTGCTTCTCCCTCTCCCTCTGCTGTTTCTCCTGCTCATGATCTGTCTCTATCTCAAATAAATAAATAAAATCTTTTAAAAATAAAATAAAATAAAATATACAATCAGTATGCTCCAACTCTTTATCATTGGTTATCCCACTTCATCCTCACAACACAGTCGTGTGTTTGGGGACGGTAGTGATCACCTAGGTTATGTGGTCCCAGGCAAGGCTCAGTTTGGGGGATTAGAAGTAGCCAGACTGCCAATGCCCAAAATGTTCACCATGTAGTGCACTTACATTAGCAGTAACTATTGGCTTCAGGGTTCTTCCCCTGCTTCCTTATGAGAAATTATTAGGAGGCTATCTTTAGGAACAACTTGCTTCAGGGAGATTAATTGCACCAAATAAATTTCTCTGCAAGTTGGAATTGAGTAACTAAAAGACTAAGGTAAGGAGCAGGAGTGCTAGAAGCTTAGAGCAAGGATTTGCAAAGTACAACCTGTTTTTTGTATAGCCCATGAATGAAGGACTGTAAAAACAAAACAAAACAAAAAACACAGGAAAGCAGGCACTGACAACAGCAATAATAAACAATATGCCTGCATGGGGCTTGCAAAGCCTGACATATTTACTTTCTGGCCATTTAAGATAAAGTTTTGCCAACATTTGCCCTAAAGCCACCAATAAGAGCCGACATTATAAGTTGCCAAGTAAAGAGAAACCACATCTGGAAAATCTAAGGGAATTATTACATGCACCATGTGACTCATAGGCACTCTGAGAGTTTCGTAGACCATAACTGAGGACATCAGATTAGAGGAATCTCCAGCTTTGTAGTCAAGTTTATCCATGAAGTGTTGTCCTCAGTTACCATTGTGAGGTACAAATGCCATATCTTGTGTCGCCCATATTATCAAAGGTTGAAACTTTATGCTACTGAAAACAATAGATGCTGGAAATGAGATGTAGAGGTTATTGCTCCCTCCCTGTCCTCACCAAAATGGATTGGCTACAGTCCCTGCTCTTGCACATAACTAGCTTTTGACTTAGTGTCTCCGATAAATTTGGATGTCTAGCAGAGCCTTAGCCATATTTCTGTGTCTCAATTGTATGGGATGTCAGAAAAATAGTGTTATATATGTTGGCTCTTTTAATTGTGGCTCATATTATCCCAGGTACTAGGTATGATAAGAGTGATTTCGTGCCTTAGTAAGGTAATAGGCAATCCAACAGTTTAGTAGAGCAGGCACTGTAAACAGTAAGCATAAACAAATGGGTATAGAAAGGAAGATGGATTCAATGTGCAGGAAGAAGTGCAGGGGCCATGAGAAATTATCACTCCCAAAGGAGGGCTGCCCCATGATATTTTAGTTCTCTTTTTAGTTGTCACTGCCTGCCTGAATTAGGGCTTCTGTTCCCAGATTTCTATAGATTTTCATTAGTTTCCCAGTTGGACACTTTTTTTTTTTAATACAAATTCATGTGAAGAGGACATATTTATAACCTGGTGAGTTTTAACTGGAAATATTTCCCTGCCTTTCCCCACCCACTCTCCATATTATTTAGGAACCTTATGGTTACAAGTAACGGAGACATGTATCTCAAACTAACATAGAAGGAGTTTCAGAGTCTCAGGAAACCCAAAGATAGGAATGATATGACCCTTAAGAAAAAAAAAATTCTTTAGGATTTTGTCTACCTGTTACTAGCATTGGCTTCTGTCTACCCCTCATTTTAATAGTTTTGTCAGTACAGACAGGCTTTAAAAAACAAAAAAAATAAAAAAAACAAATTAAGTGGTAAAAAATAAAATAAATAAAGTAAAATAAAATAAAAAAAATGAACAAACAAATAAACACCTTGTAGAAGTTATGGCAAATACCCACCTCTGGACTTGAACTTTCACATTTTAACCATGGCAAAAGAAAACAATTATGTTTAATCTATCCGAAGCCCAAAATCTTGTGGAAATGACTCACTGACCTTATTTGTGTGTCTATCTCTAGAACAATAAACTAGGGTCAAGGCAGTGGCTTCTATCTTTGGCCAAATTTGGGTGTTCTTTCTTATACACACATATAAGGTATATGCTATAGCTCCTATCTTTAGAAACACATAATGTAATAGAAAAGTCATATGTAATTGTAACACAGTGATAAGTGTTGCAATGGAGCTATGTACTCATGCATTATTTGGCACATCCAGTAAGAAACAGGAGAATCAGAATTAAGAACTCTTCTTTAACTGGGTACCATACTCTCGTTAGAAGTCATGTAAGTCACCTAAGGTCCAAATAAGTCCAATGTCACTTTATAATTAATATAAGGATTTTTTTAAAGATTTTATTTATTTATTTGACAGAGAGAGATCACAAGTAGGCAGAGAGACAGGCAGAGAGGGGGGAAGCAGGCTTCCTGCAGAGCAGAGAGCCCGATGCGGGGCTCGATTCCAGGACCCTGAGATCATGACCTGAGCCGAAGGCAGAGGCTTAACCCACTGAGCCACCCAGGAGCCCCTAATATAAGGATTTTTTAACTTGATATTTGTGAAGGTAAAAGCATACCTGTGGTTTGAGAAGGGTTGATTTCACACTACACAATGACCACGAAATAACTTATTACTACCCATTTAACTTAAGTATAATGATATAATTCTATCCAGAAGGACTCAGAGGAGAACTTTCCATTTCCTTTTTCTAAGAATGTGTGAAAACCCTATTCCAAATGTCATTGAAAGAATTGTCCCTGGGCTGGTATTTTTCCAGATTTATTTTCTTACGTTGTCCAGCATTTTTGTTCCATCTCTGGACAGCTGTGTCTATTGACTCTATTGTGGTATTGAAAGGGGGCATTTATTCTTTCATAATTGGCAAAAAGAACATCTACAGGATTAGAGTTGAATGCAACAAGAGATTCTCTTGGAAAGCAGCTCTGACTGCCTTATATTCGCTGCATGACATTAAGTATCCTTTCTGGCAAGAGCTACACATGGTGTTTACTGTTTAACCATTCTATGGCTACACAAAACATTAGAGAAAGAAGAAAGGAGCCACTGATTCAACAGTCTGAGGAGGGGTCTCAGCAGAGATGGCATTTGAACTATTCTTGAAAGAAAATTTTGACTTACGTACTTATATATAAAGTTACTGAGATGCCAATTTCTTACCCTGTTGCTTTTTAACATTATTTTTTCAGCTGAAGAACGGATGATAACAAAAGTATTGATATAGATCTCTCCTCAAGGGCAGTAAGTAGCTAACAAAATTTTGAATTCTACAGTAATTTTTCTGAAGTAGAAGAAAACCCTTCATTATTGTTCTTCACTTGGCTCTTGATCAAGGTTTTCATTCAAATTCTGCAGATCACCTTTTGCTCTAATAATTTTACAATGTAATTTTTTTTCTGATAAATTCTCAAATGAAAGCAACTCATCTAGATGGACAAGAGAAAGAGTGGAAGAAATAGAAGCATACATGGGTCTTGTAGATAAAAGGGAGTAGGAAGAGAAACAGACATGCAGAGACTTAGCAGAAAGTCACACACTGAGAGTCTTTTGGAGTTAGAATTACAAGAACTCAGCATACTAGTTAAGGAAGCTCAGTTTTAAATGTTCGATGCTTTGTCTCCTAATTTTTCTAGCATGCAAAAAGTTAGAATTATAGTGCAATTCCATATAGGAAACAAAAGCTCTTCTTGGACGATTTTGCTGCTTTGACAGAGACAAAAACATTGCCAGTAAGACAGAGGGGCCTTTTCTTTTGTTCAGCAGGGTTTGCTTGTGCATGCAATCTCCAATTCCCTGGTCAAACAGAGGCTAAGAATGGGTGATATGAATAATGTGCCAGCCAATGTTGAATCCAAAATACAAGTGAAACAAATGATCTTCTTTCACAAAACAAGCCAGAGAGTACCCTTAATAAAAATTTTGTATGGGAATATACATTTATTAAGCTTATGCTTCCATTTATACCAAATAGAATATTCCCTTACACAACAGCAGAAACAGAAGACCATCCAGGCCAAAACAAAACCATATGAATATTTTGCTGTTAATATAATAATTTTTTACATATAGACAAAAGTTTAATGACATTATACAAATACATAGTTTTAATTGTCTGATACAAAATCCTAGTTGGTTGCAAATCTTAGGATAAGACAAAATAAGTTGAGCAATGAGATGCAGGGAAGCTAGTCAGGGTTTAAACCCTTGCTGGTTTTTAGGAGGACAGCGTTTTGTGTATTCTTATAGGCTAGAGATTGGGCAGATACTGTCTTCATCAACAGAGGGATGGTTTATTGTTTATCTTGTTCTACTCAGTGTCTGTGGAAGGCCAACTTTGAGACAAGATAGAATTGGAAAATTACAAAAACAGTGTAATATGTGAGTTCCTAGAAAATACTTCATGGCTATAGTTTCCCAATTTATCCCATCTGTTACCCTGCTTGGTGCCTACAATTTTCCAAGTAAGCACTTTTTTCTTTTTTTGGTGGGGGGGGGGGGGGGCGGCGTTTAAGAAAGTTGTAACAATTGAAAAGTTTAAAACAAACTACGGTTCTAATGATGGAGTTAATATCTATAGATAAAGACTTATACACCTATGTACTGAACAAATACAGATCTTTGGGGGTTTAGGGGAATAAGAGAGATGTGGCTTAAGTCAACTAGTAGCTAAGTCCTAAAGAGCTAATACTTAGTAAAGTGATTATAGACAATAAAACTGTATTATAAACATTAAACTTCCTAAGAGACTAGATCTTAGTTGTTGCCATCACAAAAAAAAGATAATTATATGACACCATAGAGGTGTTAGCTAGTGTTAAAATGGCAATTATATTCCAATATAAATGTATAAAATCAATATTTTGTTCACCTTAAACATACAGTGTTATATGTCAGTTGTGTCTTGATTTTTAAAAATCCTGTGATAAAGTTGGCTTATTTCCAAAGCTCCTAACCACAGTTTAAAGGGGGAAAATAATGAAATGCCCAATCTAATTAAACCCTAACTCCTGTATGATAATTTAAATCTCCCCTATATGTTATATTCAATATCTCTTATTTTAAGATATTCTGTGGGTCAGACAATTTTGCCATGTTAATGTTACACAATTAATACTAAATAATTGCTTGGTAACTAAAGGCATGAAAATAAAATTTCCTTTGAATTTTTTCCTGAAGCTTACCCTGTGGTTACTTAACAGTATCAGGTAAGATTTTAGATACTCAATACATTCACATCAATAAATAAATGAATATTCTAGCATTTAAAAAGTCTGAACATTAACAAATGGTTTTATATACACACTTACGAAAACCATTCACATTTATGTCTTTATCAAATTTCCCTTTGGCAGAAAAATCCTCCCAAGATAAAGGTTATGTCTTATATGCATTGTATAAATGAATAATACTTTCTGGCTAGGAGATTTTTGTGCCTGGATCCCCCACCCTAATTAAATAAAAAGTAGAAAAAGAGAATGAAAAATTGGCTTTCCAACTTGCAATTCTTAGGAAATGTTCATGAGATATGTAAATGTATCTTTTGGCTTCATTTCTCAGCCTATAGCATAATAAGCATGGTTCCTTGCCCACTGGTCCCATTCTTATGGATCTTTTCTTACACCCATGGATGTACTTGGCTGTAACTTATGGAGAATTGTATTCACAATACAGTTATAATCAGTTGTGATCCATCCTTGTATGAACAATGTTATAAAATTATATTGTATGCATGCTTCATTAAACACAATAGTCATTTTCAAGTGTAAATTCAAAACATTTCCCATTATGAATTACTAGGGTTCCAGGCTGAACCCACTTTAGAAAAACCTTGTAAAGTTTGCAGCCTGATCCATGCTTGCCTAAATAATCTAGCCTATTAGATGTTGCAGATTTATTCAAGAAAATAGCTTCCCTAGTCATTTCTGTTATGCTTGGAATGTGTCTGAATTAAAGTGTCATGGGGACGAGTCAGCCTCCACAAATGTTGACATTTGCCCTTTCTTCCTGGATTCCACCTCTAAAGTGACAAACTAGTCTCAGGAAGATGTACATCTTGGGATTGGTGGGGGTATTAGCAGCCATTGGCTTTCTCTACATTCTGTTTGAAGATTGAAATGAAATTGTAATAACTTAAATAAAAATCTGGCTTCCTATTTTTTTCCCAGCTGGATTGATTATAATGTTTGAATGAACATTGGTTTATTCTTTTGAATTGGCCACAGATTGAAATCCAACATAGCCATAGGGAGAAAATGATGAGGTGAATTATTTATCTTCTTGTCCCCAAATCTGCAAACCTATGAGAACTCATTTACTTCCATTTTTTTTTTTAGCTACTTTAATTCATGGAAACTAATCAAATCAACTTTAGCTGACATGTTTCTCCTGGCTTCCTGGGCTAAGGATCCAATTCCCTAATAAAATGTTCACTCTGATAATCCCTTCAAATGGAGCTTATTATCTTTCTCCAAATGTTCAGACAGTTCGGTGTGCACAAAAAACAAAGTCTTTATTCATTTGGAATTCAGAGGGCTCCAGGTCCACATTGGATGAGGAAAAGTGAGAAGGAATGATGGGACATGGGCTCAGGGTGTGACAGATCAATAAGAAAGCTTATAATGTGAGCCTGGATGGTATGAAATGTGTGTGTGTGTACACACATATATGTATATATATGTATATACATATGTGTATACACATATACATATGTATATACACATGTGTATACACATGTATATGTGTATATACATACATATATATTATATGTATTATATGTATATATTATGTATATATGTACATAATATATACATATATTATACATATTGTATAATATATGTATAATACATAATACATAATATATGTATAATACAATATGTATAATACATAATATATACATATTGTATATTATGTACATAATGTATATATTATGTATTATATATATTATATGTATATGTATTATATGTATTATATGTATATAATCATATGTATTATATATATATATATATATATATATATATATATATATATATATATATATATAAATAAAATATTTCTGCATTATTCTCATGCCCTGACTTGACTTGCCTGGCCACCAGTTTCTGCCAAACACATTGAATCTGGTCTACTGTCTGTTCCAACTCAGGACCTTAATCATCTCAAACATTGACTCTGGGCTGTAGGGTACTCAATTTCTCCTTTATCAGGAGTGTCACTCTGCCACCTGCCACCACTCATGACATCTGAACCCAGGCCACAAGTGTCCTAAGGAAGAAGTTTAATCCTTCTAATGCTTGAAAGTTAACTTGGTATCATGGCCCTGTATGTAGTTCCTACTTTATTCCTTCTATGCTCACTTTTACGCTTGTAGAAACCAATTACTCCATGATCCAAGACACTTGATATGCTTAAGGTCACTGGTGGAAGATTGCTCAATTTTCAAAGAACACATTAGCTTCATTTACTCTCTTAATTCTTTAGAAAAATATGCATTGAATGTGTGTATATATTTACCAAAAAAAATAGAAAAAATCAATATTCTTTTGATCAGTAATCAAAACCTTTGCTTTAGATGATTTTTTTAAGAATATAATAAGGGATGCTTGGGTAGTTCAGTCGCTTAAGCGTCTGTCTTTGGCTCAGGTCATGATTCCAGGGTCCTGGGATTAAGTCCCCTGTGGGGATCCTTGCTCAGCAGGGAGCCTGCTTCTCCCTCTGCCTGCTGTTCCCTCTGCTTGTGCTCTCTCTCTCTCTCTGACAAATAAATAAATAAAATCTTTAAAAATATATATAATAACAAAATATTCAAATATGGTAGAGGTTTTATAAATCATCTTCGTCTTTTTGGGTGACCTAATCATAGTTCCAGGAATGTGAATTTTTGTATGCAAGATTATACATCTATTTAGCATTAGATATAGGTTAAAATTCAGATTATATGACTTGTAGCCCAGCATGTCACTGTATTACTTTCCTTTTAATTTAACAAGAACCACCAACAGGCAAATGATTTCCCCTGTTTATACATGTAATACTGACAAAAAAATGTTTACTGAAGATTATACACATTAGAAGCAAGTAGACAGTTATAGGCATATAAAGAAGAAAGACTTGCCTAAAAAAAAACAGTCCTGGCAATCTTAAAATGTTTATAAAGTCCCCAAACTGTCTAATCAAAACTTTTTTTCATTCTTCACATCTTGATTTCTATTTGTTTATTTTTTAGTTCAATATACTTTTTCTCATCTCTCATATTACGTCCATGAAGTCAATTTTATTCAACAATAACTAGGGAATATATTATAATCATGGACAACAAATAACACCATAATGTTTTTGACAAAATCTTTTTTGAAGCACAGTATACATACAAAAAAGTGCAGAAATCATGAGCACGTAGCCTAATTTTCACAAAGCAAACACAGTCATGTAAATAACAGCCTGATCAAGACACTGTCATATTTTTACACCTATAAACATATCCTATTTATATTTAACTTTGTACATTGAATTGCATTTCATGATCACATCAGAATGTTCTTGAAGAGGATTGACAAAGCCCTAAATTGTCTGAATAATCAAGCCTGCATTCAGCTTTTGATTACTAACTATATTATTCAAGAGCTTTCAGTTGAGCCTGAACAAAGGAAAATGGATTAAAACCAGTTATGAACATGATTTTTTCACATTTCCACTTCCTCGTTTAATAAATAACCATATTAGGCAGTCACAGTCCTATCAAGTTTCTACCTAGAAATATTTATTTAGTGTCTGAATATGTGGTGCTGTGCCAATAACTATAATTTTATAGTACACAATATAATTCTTGACCTCCTTATTAAGATTTCTTAACTCTGCAGATCTAAAGTAATCAAAATATTAGATATTATCTGAAAGTATTAATTCGATCCTGATTACCTTTTCAGAAGACTCATCACTGAAATTTTTACTCTGTCTAGCAGTTAATTAAATTTATTTCAGTAAGTTCACTTTTCTCTGCCTTCTGCACTACCTTAAACTTGCTACTAATAAGTTCATTAATTCCCTTCCCAGGCTAGAGAAAATTTCTTCCCCTGTACCACTCATCACTTGTATGCATAAAGTCAAATTTTGCAATATGAAGGCCATCTCCATGATTCAGAAGTAGTGGTGGGTTATGATAATTCATGTCACATGGGACATGGAGAAGCTACATAGAAGCTACACACATATACCTTTAGAACATCCTGTTTACATAATAAGCATTACTTAGAGATACAGCAAGTTGATTGGCCTCCCAAAGAGAAAATGTCCCTTTTATTAGTACTATCACTCTGTTGTAGTGCATTTATTCATTGACCCATTTATCACATATGTGTCGGGATTACAGTAGGGGTTTATTTAATTAAGGCTTATTGAAGAAACACAGTGGTAAAAACCCATCTCCATAGCATGCTGCCTTACAGAGAAAGCTGAGCCTTGCTTACTTACTCTTTCCCTCGATGATAACACCATATCAAGTATCAAGTTATCCAGGGCACTTTTTTTTAAGATCTTATTTCTTCATTTGCCAGAGAGAGCGTGTGCTCATGCAGAGAGAGCGGCGAGAGGCTCTCAGAGGGAGAAGGAGTAGCAGGCTCCCCACTGAGCAGAGAGCTGGATAGGGGGCTCTGAGCTTGATCCCAGGACCCTGAGATCATGACCTGAGCCGAAGGCAGACACTTAACTGACTGAGCCCCCCAGGCGCCCCATACCAACGGCTCTCTTCATCAGCATGTTGAACAACCCCGCCCAAACACAGCACAACTGTATTTCTCCCAGGCTTTTATTCTATTTTATTTTGTTTTCCCATGAAAAAAAACTCAAAGATGAAGGCTAGGTAGATTTGAAGTATCTTACGTAAATTTCACTCTGAGTATGCTGTTCATGTGCTTCCCAGGCCCAGGACTTTGTAGACATGGGAACATTTCCCTCGAGAACTCATCACTCCCTATAACTAAAAAACAGAAACTCTTTTCTTTTTTTTTTTTTTCAGAAACTCTTTTCTGATATGGTTCTTATGCCCGTGAAGCATTGTGAATATCTACATTAATTTTAATAATTACTTCAATTAAGCAAAAGGAAAAAAAAAAAACAAATAATTTAGACACAAGTACATGCACTTTTCGAAGGCAGGGATGGTATCTTCCTGTACTCAACAGGTCTGTGTTTAACACGGTGCCTTCTTTTTCTAATGGAGTTGTTCAGCTCTCAAGTTATCAGATAAGGGAAAGGAGTCTCTTATCTGAATCAATTTCTCCTTCCATAGACCTGATCTCAGCTCTTTTCTACTTTATGCTCCCATGCCTCTGTGTGTCTAGTCCCCTTCACTAGATTTAAAGCTGTCCAGTGGTAGAGATTTCAGCTGATTCCTGATTTTCTGTGATGTTTGTCTATAATCAACGAGTGTTCCCTCAATCAATGTTGAACTGCATTTGCATTTTCACCCGTATACATTTTTTTAAGATTTTATTTATTTGACAGAGAGAGAGAGATAACTAGAAAGGGAACACAAGCAGGGGGAGTGGGAGAGGGAAAAACAGGCTCTCGGCTGAGCAGGGAGATTCCAGGACCCCAGGCTCATGGTCTCGGCCAAAGGCAGATGCTTCAACACTGAGCCACCCATGTGCCCCAACCTTTTACTTTCATTTGAGTTGGTTGGGCAGGTACATAGCCCCCACTGAAAGTTATGGATTTATAGTAAGAAAGACTCCAGAGGAAATGAGAGCTGTAGAAAATAATATTCTATTTCCAGGACCACATGGACGATGTGAAATGTTTTAAATTATCAAATGAATCTAAATTTTGACACTGAAATGGTAAAACACTATTAAGATTAGTGTTTTAATTTATCATGTTAAATGATTTGACTAGAATTTTAAATGCACCAGACTGAAAGTTATGTATTGGCCTCAGTATTGCATTAGGGAACAGGCTAAAGAATGGGATTAAAAGACCATCATACCTGACATAAAAAATTCAGACCTTAACTCACAATGATAAGCAATGCTAGTATTCAATGCCAGCAATGAAACAGAGTGATTGTTATGGCATACAGCACCTATGTCACATTTATATTCTTCCAGGGAATACCATGAATGACATAGAATAAAAACCAGAAGCAAGTCACTATGAAAATAGTCTATGACTACTATCAGGATAAAGGCAGGTCACTATCTAAAGCAGGAAATTAAATTATAAATTAAAATTGGCATTATTTTGTATGTAATGCCCAGCAAATGTCCAGGAACTATTATGAGTACATGAAAGGTTAGGAAGCTCTAAGACATTGGAATTTAATCTCCTACACCATAATTTTCAAGACTTTTTCTTCTTTACTATTTCCAAAGCGATTTTACGTTTTGTCTTTTGTTACCAAAAGGTATGTTTATGTCTTGTTAGGAGAAAAAAAAGGGGGGTATATTAAGTCCATTTGTTAAATGACTTTCATTTTAAAACTAACTACATACCATTTTCAAAAAAATTATAATAACAAATCATAAAATTAGAGTTTGGGCGGTATCAAATCAGATATTAATTCTGTTGCTTTCTTGATAACATAATTCTGCAGAGGCTGTAAAAAAAAGAAAGCAAATCAAAGTTACAAAATATTTATAGTGCATAAAATGTTTTATAAGTGTAGTATAAAACAGCACAGTGCACTGAAAAATATCTCAATTCTTTCAAAACCTCTTTCCGATTCTAAATATTATGTGGATCTGCATTGCCTTCTTCCTCACATTCTGTTACTATTTTACAAAGGGGATATATTTAAAGAAAGAAATATAGAACTTTAAACTACAACTTTTTCCACATATCACAAAAAATGTAATTGAAAAGGAATACACTGGTTTACCATGTAACATTTTGGGGGAGTTATTTGCCTGAAAAGTAGTCTTGCACTGGGTAAGCCAAATGTCCCCAAGTCATTTCCCCATTCCCTCCAGACTTATAAAAGGAGTTAGATCCCAGTTTAATAGAAAGCAGGATCTCAAAGTCTAACTTTAGAGAAAGATTAACAACCTAACAACTGCAAACGTTTGCTAATTTATATCAGTAAAAATATGGAGAAAGTATATGGGAATATATTCTGAGAATACCAGACCAGAAGTGCAGAATCACTTCCAATCAGGTTGAATATATCAGTAACAATGTATTTACCAGAAATGGGTTTATGTTTTAGTTCAAACAACTGGTGTTGGTTCTTATTCGGCTACTTGCTCAATTACTGACTTTTGATCTCAAAGGTATCCTATGCTAAATAAAAATGAGCAGGAAGTTGTTTTAGGATATTAGGGAAATAGGATGGTTGGAGAGTATTTAGCATTGTTTGTTATTCACTGAACTACCACAAAAAACCTCTTACCAGTCTACTGACATTACCTGACATGAGCAACATTCATTTTGACCTTTATCTTTAATGGACCTTTTGTTACTTTTGAGTCCTTTTTTGGGGGGAAACATTCTCACTGTAATTTTGAGGCTGGAATGAGTTGGACAATATATATAAGAGGTAAAGATAACAAATAAAGGTAATTTTCAAGAAGTCTGAATGAGGTTGTGAACAATGGGTAGCAGGGAGCTATATGTTTGTGTTCCATACAAATCTTCAATTCTGTATTATTAAAATATAGATAAGAAATAGCATTTGACATTTAGAATATGTTCAATAATTTTAGATTAAACAAATGAATGAATTTAACAGAAATAGTGCTTCTCTTACTGTCGTAAAGAACCTTAACTGCTAAACACAATCTGACTCCTTTAAGTTAGACTTAGATAATGGATTTGGGAAAAAACAAAAAAGTACAAATGACATAATATCCTCCAATCTCCTAGTGTCCACTCTAATCCTGAGGTTTGGTTAATTTTATACAGGGAGCTCATTTATATTACTATAACAATCTATCTGAGAAGTTATCTCTACAAAACCAAAAAAATAGCTTATTATCTGGAAAATTCCTCTAATTGTGAAAATTATGTACCTTTTCTTTGATAAAAAAGGAAGATATTCTCTTAAATAAGTAAACAAAGAAAAGAGCAATTTCATTTTAACAATGCAAAAAGTCATGAAGTCTTTTCCAATTCAAGGTGAAATGTGAGAATATATGAAATATAATTCCTTCCCCATCCATGAATTACATTTATTTGAATTCATTATGAATTTCTTAATATAGGTATCATTAAAAACCTAAGGCTAAACTTCACAAGGCAATAACTTGACAACAATACTTCACTGATAGAGATATTAAATTTATACCATTTGGGGCTGGTATTAGTTGCAATAGTTAAAACTCAATTCATAATATTTAGGCATCAATTTGTTTTCAAAAGCTAAGATGCAAAGTCAAGAGGCTTGGTAGTGGGAATGAATTCATAATGAATAGTTATATTCCCATCTGGAAAAGGCATAAATAAAAATGTATAAATCAAATGGCCTTTCTTATTTGCATATTTAAAGACTAACAAGAAACAGACTGTTTTAAATTACTTTTCAGAGCCCTCCATTTTATAAGATCACACCATGAGACTTATTCAGACATTGTGTTACTTACTTTTGAGTAAAGGCACAATTTGGGAACTCAGTTACAGGTCAAATGAGCACTAGTAGTACCTTTAAGTATACACTTATAAATTGCTATGTTTGCATATCTTTCAAATAACCACTTCATATTATTGGATAGGTGCACATGAAAAATGTTCCCAATAATCATTTGCATATGTAATTGCTTTTTATGCCAAAACTCCTTCTGAGACATTTGTACTGTTGTTGGCTTATCAGATTGAGCAGAAATAACTATTTTTAATGTGTATATGATACTAAAACAACTATAGATAAGAACTAAATCAGTTCAGTCTTTGAAAATATGGGAGTAAAGTAATAAATTTTACTAAATTTATTGGTGATAGTTCTTGGAAGCTGACCTAACTAGTGAGTCTATATAGTCAATATAGCCATTCTGATAGTTTTACATGCAAAAAACAGTATATGCTACAATTTAAAACAATATATTAAAAATACAAAGATTATTGAGATATTTCAAAACACCCAAAAATATCTACTTTTTTTAAAAAGGATTCTTTATTTATTTACTTGAGAGAGAGGGAGAGTGCAAGAGCAGGAAGGAGCAAAGGGAGAGGGACAAGATGACTCAGCGCTGAGCTTGGAGCAGAAGGGGGGGCTTGATCTCAGGATCCTGAGATCATGACCTGAGCTGAAACTAAGAGCCAGACTCTTAACCAACTGTACCACCCAGGTGCCACCCAAAAATCTACTCTTAAAGGTGCTTGCGTTAACCAAATAAAAACTAAAATTTCTTGCAAGCCTCCAAGCTAGATGCATGTTGAAAATATTTTATGTCAGAAATGTCAGAAATTACAAGGTCAACACTCTGACTAGAGATATTTCTACTTTCTCAAACTGTTGGAATTACTACAAAGATAGAAGAGAAGCTCAAGGATGAAACAGAAGGATGAAACAGAGGAGACTAAAACCTATAAATGCCAAGGAAAAATAGATGGAGCATGAATTGTGAGGCGTTTCTCTAAGAAAGAATTGACTGTGAGATTAGTTTATGGAGAAACCATAGCGAAGAAACCATTACCAAAGCAGACACACCGGTGGGTTTCTTCAGAGGTGAGAGTTTTTCTGTCCATTGGGAAAACTTTTAAACTCAGAGGGAAGAAGCACAGGAAGCATGATTGAGCCACAGGGAACCATCAAAACATCAAAGACTTTCTATGGAAGGGTGGGTGGTTCTCCCTGAATAAGCTTCAGATATCTATAAAAGGCAGGAAGTAAAACAAACAAACAAACAAAAAATACAAGCTAACTAAGTAACATGTTAGCCTGGAGTGAAAGAGATACTTGGATTGCTTGTCTGCTCCTATCTGGGGAATCTAAAGGACATTCTAACTCTTACTGCACTAGGATGCTTGCCTGCCACGTAATTAGTAAGTGTACCTTAGTGGGAGATGCATCCTTAACTCCAAATGCAACATTTCTCTTTATTATACTTAAGTTAGAAAACTCCAACCATCAATGAGTTCAAAAGGTACTTTGGACAACCAGAATATTTTTTAAAAACTGGTATTTAAAGTTTTTGCTCATGTAGCCCTAAAAGAATCTTGAAGATCTAAGTATCTTCTCATACTTAAAATAATAATAATAACAATAACAATAATAATAATAATAATTTTTTATTTAAATTCCAGTTAGTTATTAGTTGCAGATGCACAACATTTCCATTATCACCCAGTACTCACCAGAACAAGTGCACTCCTTAATCTCCATCTCCTATTTCACCCCTTCCCTGCCAAATGCCTCCCCTCTGGTAACTATCAGTTCTTCCTTTTCTTTCTTTCTTTCTTTCTTTCTTTCTTTCTTTCTTTCTTTCTTTCTTTCTTTCTTTCTTTCTTTCTTTCTATTATGTTCAGTTAGCCACTGTAGAGTACATAATTAGTCCTTGATGTAGTATTCAATGATCATTAGTTAAGCAGAATACCCAGTGCTCATCACATCACGTGCCTCCTCAATACCCACCATCCTGTTACTCCCTCCCCTCTGAAACCCCCAGATTGTTTTTCGAGGTCCATAATTTCTCATGGTTCATCTCCCTCTCTGATTGTAAATACACACCTAAAATAGTTTCTGTGTAAATTACAAAGATCATCATTTCAGATATAAATTTGATATTTTTAAATAAAATAGTTATATCATTATTTTGTTTGTTGAATACGTATAAATCATGTATCAATCATTTAAAAATACATTAAGAAGTTTTGTTCTTATTATTAGAATGTTAGTTTATCTTCTTGACAATATATTTCCATTCTGCTTTCCCTGAATAATTTTATACAGCGTGATATATTATCATGCTTAGTCTTTTGATAACTCTATCATGTCTCTGTAACAATAACACCAAATGTGTGTGTGTGTGTACAGATATGCACATATGTCTATGGTGAAATTTGTTCATTTTAATTCCTCCTAACAAGAAGGCTAAATATTTTTTTAAAATCTTTTGGATTGAGTTATCTTTTAATATTTGTAGCACTTAATCGGAAAAAAAAACAGTAAGTATATTACAAGTTGATAAAATAATTTGAAATATAACATGCAAATTTAAAATTCTCCTTTGGTTTGGCATGGAGGCTTTCATATCCTCGACCAATTTACCATGGTAAATTGCAGGATAGTGGTAGATGTATTTTTCTTTTTTAAAGGGAAGAAAAGACTTTTAAAACAAAAGGGGTGTAGATGCCCCTTTTAGGCAAACAGACTTGAACTAAGGAATGTAGAAAGGAGCCATGGCAATACTGACTGAAAACTGACATTCCCATCAGGAGATCCACCTCAAAATATGCATAGGCCCTAACTAACCAATGGACTACTTATAAGTAAGCACATTTACCAAAAAAAGGGAAATTCCATAAGTAACCATACCTCCTCACCTTCCCTCTTTAAAAACAGCCCCCTCCCACTACCTAGCTGCACAAGCCTCTCCTCAGCTGTCCTGCCTACCACTCCCTTGTGATGTTTTCCAAACCCACTTCCTCCTTGCAGACAGCTGCTCCCTTGCTGTGTATTCAATAAACTTCTATCTTTTTTGTTCTGCCAAAGGAGGGACAGGACAATGTTAGCACTCTGAGCAGGCCCATTCTCAAATCAGATCAATTTTGGAAAAGCATGTATGCCAGTTAACCAGAATATGTTTTCCACAATTTTATACCTCATGGAATGTTCCTATGCATTCACAGTGCAGAAAGAGGGAAGTTTGAGGACCACTAGTTTAATCAAAATTATTATAGACTTTTTTTTTAAAGATTTTATTTATTTATTTATTTGTCCAAGAGAGAGCAAGCACAAGCAGAGAGAGTGGCAGGCAGAAGGAGAAGCAGGCTCCCTGCTGAACAAGGACCTGACCATCCCCACCCCCAATGTGGGACTTGATCCCAGGACCCTGGTATCATGACCTGAGCCAAAGGAGGATGCTTAACTGACTGAGCCTCCCAGGCATCCCTAGGTATTCTTTTATAACCAATGTGACTACACACACACACACACACACACACACACACAGACACACAGAACTGGTTATACGTATATATGTAAATATATACATATGTCTATATTCCCAACAATTTAAGTGTCATGAATCAACCTAGAGGGATTCTTAAAAATTCATGTTAAGAATTCTAGCAGCAGAAAAAAAAAAGAACTCTAGCAGCAGCAACAACAACAGAATTCTAGCAACACTGTATTCAAGAATGAAAGTTTGTAAGTAAAGTTACATTTATATAGAACACCTTGCACTAAGAGGAAAACCTACATAGTAAATAGTAATATTTATAAAGTTAACCTTAACTGAGCAATTATTAGCTAATTGGAAATACACAACATTCTGCCGGTATAGTAACACATTTAATCCTCACAACAGCTGAATGAGAAAGTTGCTAAAGAATCTCCATTTATATGTATTTCAGTTTATAATGTTATCACTTTTTCTAGCTCAAATAGCCTGTTAAATAATGAAGCCAGTATTTGAAACCAACATTCTGACTCTGGAGCTAGACACAGAGCCATTCACTAGACTTCGATTAACATTGAAAGATATAGTTGATAACAACTAAGGAGGAAAAAATAACTAACAAAACAATTAATATACTATGAATTCACTCTCATGAAACAAAATTAAGAGTGGCAGGTATATGCCTACCTATTTTGACTAATGTGACAAGGAACTAAATGTTAAATTTCCTTTACTTTTAATTACATTAAATTTAGTGCTCACTTCAGCAGCACATATAATTACATTAAATTTAAATTTAAATAGCTACATATGGCTAGTGGCTACCATACTACAGAATACAGATCTAAAGAGTCATAACTACTCAATTTTATGTAATAAATAAATTAAAGTTGTGTTCCGAAAAAATCATGACCTGAAATGCCTATGTTACTAAGTAAGAAAAAGTAAAAGTAAATGAATTGAGTACTATATTCAACTAAGTGTAGGAAAAATAAAAACAAAAACACACCTATAACATTAGTTTATGGAAAATATTAGCTAAAAAAAGCAAAAGTTGATAAAATGGAAAATCCAATAATACTAGAATGAAAAAATAAAGCTAAGAACCATTTATCTGATTTAAGAGAAAAGCTGTAAAAGGAAAAAGGAACTAGGAAATCTACCCATGAAAAACAGAGAAAAACCACCAAAAATTACTTATAAGAATAAAATAATATTAATGCAGGATATTATCAAAGAACTATAAAAGTATTCAATCTAACTGTGGGCAAATATGTTGGGAATACTAGATGAAATAATTTATTTCCTAAGAAAATACAAATTATTATTTTTGACACATAGACATTCAACAAATCCAAATATATCATAGACCATAGGAGAAACTGGGAAATTGTCAAAAAACTTTCCCCCTCTCTTATCCTCTTCCATGCTTATATAAGAGAAATAGGTTCAGATTTCACAGACAAATTAAAGTATCAATGAAACAGAAGTCCAGGGGCACCTGGGTGGCTCAGTGGGTTAAAGCCTTTGCCTTTGGCTCAGGTCATGACCTCAGGGTCCTGGGATCAAGCCCTGCATTGGGCTCTCTGCTCAGCAGGGAGTCTGCTTCCCTCTCTCTCTCTGCCTGCCTCTCTGCCTACTTGTGATCTCTCTCTTCTCTGTCAAATAAATAAAATCTTTAAAAAAATATTAAAAAAATAGAAACAGAAGTCCACTGTGAAACAATTCGAGAAATTAGTAAAACCTAAATAGATCTTATAAAAATATTATATGTAATAATTTAGGAGATAAATTGGTCTGTACAAATAAAATCATCCTAATTCTCTATTTGTTTTATCAGTATCATGACAGTTACTACTCAAATTGTTTATATTATACATTGGGATTTGAGTACTTCTGCATATTTCTCTAATATAGAGATCCTTTTAGTTGATTATTTTGTCTTTAATGATATCAATTTTTAAAAACATTTATTTCTCTTGGAAACTGTGGTGAAAATACTCAAGCCTGCAGAAGAAATTAAATTATATCATATTTCAGTGGAACAGGAAATAACCAGTTCACACTGGAAAGTAGTTTGTAAGCAAAGGCTCCATTGCTTTGACACTCCAGGAGAGTCTTTATATCACATTAAACCTCAGCCCTGTGCAGGTCCCTGGGTCTATGGAGCATTCCTTCTATATAATTGGAGAAGCAACGTAGTGTATCACGTGTGTCAGTGAAGTGTTACAAGTAGCAATAGAAACTATTTCTTGGTTAAATTAAGAGAGGAGGATATAGTTGGCTGTGTAGCTTTCTGGAAAATTTTGTGGTTAGCAGGCTAGTTTTGCAATCAGCTTGGTTAGCAGGTTTGAAATATTTGTATTTTTTTAATAATCATAGGGAAATACAATATTTGAAATGTTTTTACAAATAGTAATGTTAGCTAAAATGACATATCCCCCAGTAATGGTGATAGGATTCTGTTCCTTTCAAATTCTTATTTTAAAAAGAATATCTTGCATTTTTCCATGAAATAAATGGGAAATGCAGAAATAGAAAACAGATATTTTATGGAAGAATACTTTGTTCCTATATTAAATATGTTATTGAGGAAAAACTTACAGAATTTATAAAATGTACTTCTAAAATGTATTAAAATTATATAAGCATAAATATTTCATTTGTATTAACTGCATATTTATATTTTACTTTTTTAAGATAAGAAGTTTAAGGTATCAGTAGACTTATTTACATTAAATAAATATTTGAATACCCCGATTTTTATTTAATGAACCTCTAAGATTGATAGACCAATCATTTAAACCATCTTTATTTTTTTTTAAAGATTTTATTTATTTATTTGCCAGAGAAAGAGATCACAAGTAGGCAGAGAGGCAGGCAGAGAGAGGGGAAAGCAGGCTCCCTGCTGAGCAGAGAGCCCGAAGCGGGGCTCCATCCCAGGACCCTGAGATCAGGACCCTGAGATCATGACCTGAGCCAAAGGCAGAGGCTTTAACCCACTGAGCCACCCGGGTGCCTCTAGACCATCTTTAAACAGATATCACATTGGTTAAGATTGGTTTCTGAGGGGCACCTGAGAGACTCAGTCAGTGAAGCATCTGACTCTTGATTTAGGCTCAGGTCCCTGGATCTAGCCCCACTTTGTGCTCTGTGATAGGTGGAGAGTCTGCTGGGAGATTCTCTCTCTCTGTCTTCTGCTGTCTCTCCCCTTGCTCCCACATATTTAAGTGCTCTTTCTATAAAAATTGAATAAATAAATCTTTAAAAAAAAAAACAGTGGCTTCTGGTTTTTTATTTCCTGGGCTGATATTGAGTCCTTCCCTTACTAGCCATATAAACTTAATCAAGTTGCTTATCCTCATAACTCCACAATTTATCTGTTAAATATCCCACCTGTTTTAAGAATTTAAAATGAAATATATATAAAACACTTAAAAAGGTACTTGGTATAGACTAAGCTCTCAAAATTAATCCATTAGCCTTACATCTATTTTCATAAATTATAGGTGAGCTCTTATACTATCGATGTAAATAGCCACGGTTATGTTTTTCATTTGTAACAGCCTGAACCTTATTTCTGTTGAATCTTATTGGTGTATGAAATAAATTTGAATCCAAATTTGTAGAGGTTAATTTTCTTGAGAGATCAAGGCATACAGCTTTGGTTCAAAGAGAGTAAGGTACATTAGGTGGAGCAGATGGCAGTGACTTCCTGCTTAGCCCTTAAGAATCCTAAGATAAGGGGCACCTGGGTGACTCAGTGGGTTCAAGCCTCTGCCTTCAGTTCGGGTCATGATCTCAGGGTCCTGGGATGGAGCCCCACATCCGCTCTCTGCTCAGCAGGGAGCCTGCTTTCCCCTCTCTCTCTCTCTCTGTGTCAAATAAATAAATAAAATCTTAAAAAAAAATCCTAAGATAAAAGAAGTACAGCAATTCATTAAGTAATAATAGTGATGCCTGGGTGGTTCAGTTGGTTAAGGATTGGCCTTCAGTTCAGGTCATGATCTCAGAGTCCTGGAATCCAGGCCCACATTGGGTTCCTTGCTCAGCAGGGAGCCTGCTTCTCCCTCTGTGTGCCACTCCCCCTGCTGGTGCTCTATATCCCTTTCTCTCTGACAAATAAAATCTTTTTAAAAAAGTAATAACAAAAGAACTTCACAACAAAGGAGCCAATGATTCAGTAGGTTCCCCTTTGATGAAAGACAGTATCTTCAAAATACACATGTGCACATCACATGTACTCACACATACATGTATGCAAACACACATGCTTATATGCCAAAACTTCATGGCAAACATTGGCTTTCACAAGCAAAATTTGATTGACCTAACATAGTGGCATGTTCAGTGGGGTTAAGGATTGCAAATCCATTTGTTGAAACCCCAAATCCCAGTAAGATAGGATTAGGAGATGAGGTCTTTGGGAGGTAATTAAATCATTGAGAGTGGAGCTCTCTGGATACCAGGAATAATGCTCCACCAGAACTCAACCATGCTGGCCCCCTAATCTTGGACTTTCAGCCTTCAGAAATGTGAGAAAATAAGTTTTTGTGGTTAAAACCACCCAGTCTATGATACTTTCTTATAGTAACCCACGCTGACAAAGATAAGGTGGCAGAGGTTTTTTTTGTTTTGTTTTGTCTTTTTTGTTTTTTCATCTTTTTCTGATTTTGGCCAGAATAGACAGAAGAAAAAGAAATAATAAGCAAGAAAACATGAGTAAAGGCAGAAGCATAAATTAGCCTAAACATTTAGCCTGATAGTTATAGAATTCCTGGAAGGAACTGACAGAAGAGGGAATTTGCACAATCAAAACCATAGTTGTACTTCCTTGTCATAGTGAGTTTTAGCTTACTTTTATTCATGAAAGTTTGGTTTCTGAGGAAAAATGAGTTATATGTGCACTTATAAGATGTACATCTGTGTATAAATGTGCTTGTCTGCTCATCCTGAAATCAACTAATTTTTCACTTACATGGTGCTCCTGATAGAATAGGACAGCTTGGGTACTAAAGATTTACTTGATAGGGCACCTGGGTGGCTCAGTGTGTTAAAGCCGCTGCCTTTGGCTCATGATCTCAGGGTCCCTGGGATCAAGCCCCACATTGGGCTTTCTGCTCGGCAGGGAACCTGCTTCCCTCTCTCCCTCTGCCTGCCTCTCTGCCTACTTGTGATCTCTCTCTCTGTGTCAAATGAATAAATAAAACCTTTTAAAAAAATAAACAAATAAATATTTACTTGATAATTAATTTTTACTTGGGCTATCATTCGGGTCCCAAGTACTACTACCTGTATTTTTGCCTGACTTTGGTTTGTTCCAAAGTACAGTTTTATTGTCACATGGAGTAATGTCTCTAGAGGCTTTCATTCCAAATGGATGGGGGAACAAGTGAAACCCATCATTCTCCACAGGTATGATGGATTGGAATGCTCGAGGAGTTCTCTGCAACTTTACTTTAAAAAAGTTGTTCAGATGCTCACCCTGACCTACTGTTCTAATCACAGACAGTATCCAAAAACATTGCACTGATTGTCTTCTGAATTTCTAGGAAAGAGAAAAATATCATGTACCTGCATACATACCTGCACACACACAAACACACATATTCTATTGGGATTAAATTTACTCTTTGCTAGTATTTTCCAGTAGTACCTTGCGAAGATATTACACTACTGTAGGGATTTAGTAGACAATTATAAAGTGTTTAACATGCAAAACACTAGGGGAGGCACACATCGTGACTCAGCAAACCCACCTTACAGTCTGGAATGATTATGACTCTAAAAACCCTACTGCCATTTTTTATTTGACAAAATAGAGAACATGAGGAAGAAATCTTCCACTTCCAACACAGAGGCAATAAAATATAAAATAATCAATGGGTTTGCCCCAGAGCTGAAAATATGAATCACCTGGCTGACTATCATTTTTCCCATTACAGAACACAAAATAATTTTCTTGGTTAAAGGCAGTTGTTACCCTATCACCCGCTCAAATCAATATCAACTGTATGGTTGAGACTCCTCTGGCTAAAATTATATATCAAAGAGGCTTAAAGCAAGGGAGAATCATTTTTATTGTGTTTCCTTGACTTCTCTACTTTCTTTTACTTTGTAAATAACAACCAAGACATTGGGATTTTCTTCAAAGCTTCAGCACTGACACATTTGTTAAGTGAAGTTTATGATCTCCTATTATTCTTCAAAAATGTTGGCTTTTATGATAAAATCAACATTTCTGCACAATTCAATCACCCATTCTGAGATGAAAATCAAGAGAAAAATATAAAAATTAAAGTGGATCTTTCTTTGTTAGTTATATAAAATTTTAGGAAAGTTATCAAGAAATTACTCCTGGTTAATGTACTTGAAAATTATTTGATCAATAATAAGTATGATGTCTATGGAGTCACATTTATATTTCTGATTTATAAATATATTTTTAAAGATTTTTACTTATTTATTTGACAGAGAGAAGAGATCACAAGTAGGCAGAGAAGCAGACAGAGAGAGGGGAAAACAGGCTCCCTGCTGAGCAGAGAGCCCAATGCAGGGCTTGATCCCAAAACCCTGAGATCATGACCAGAACCGAAGGCAGAGGCTTTAACCCACTGAGCCACCCAGGCGCCCCTGATTTATAAATATTTTTAAAATGCAAAAGTGATCAGACTTTTCAAAAATAAGTGTTTCTCATTTTTTTTTTAAATTTTAAATTGATAGAGTGACAGGAAGTATTGTTATATCATTCCCTCAAGACTACAAAAGAAGAGAGCAAAAAACTGAAAAACAAACACAGATTTGCACCTATTAATCATAAGTTCGGACCACTGAGAACATGTGTGGATGATACTGGTGACCTCAAAAAAATAGGAAAACAAGAAATATTGCTGGCTAGTTTGCAAAATTCTTTTTCCAGAATATTGAAATTCAGGGAACACTGTCAGGGACATGCACATAACCACTCTTCTATTTTATTTAATTTTTAATTTTCATTTATTTCTACATTTCCATTAATGAATTAATACTCCAATTTTATTATTTTTCTAATCCTCAAGAAACAAATAATTTTTTTGGAATTTACCTAAAATATCTCACACAAGTAAAAAGGATGGAGCCTTTCAGCTAATTTTAACCCCACTTTGGGTATTATGGGATTCAGTTTGCTAAAATTTTGATTAGATTTTTGAAAATAGCCTTCATTACAGAAATTCATCTATAGTTTTAACGTCCTTGATAGGTTTTGATATAAGGATTATTCTCACTTAATAAAAAAAAGGAGGTAAGAATTATTTTAGATTTATTAAATAGAAGATTTTGTATTTAAATGGAAGAATTTGCTGGTGAAATAATCTAAACCTGGAGATTTTTCGGGGATTTTTAAAATAATAGATTTAATGTTCTGAACAGAAAAAGTGCGGTTGAGATATGCCTATTTCTCTTTTCAGTTTTGGTAGGTTATGTTTTTCTGTGGGTATCTAAACTGTCAGATTAATACACCTTATTAATTAATTTATTTATTTTCACAAATTAAATTTTTTTTTCAACATTAAATGTCTGAATTTCAAACAGGTTCGTGGACTGGTGACCCCCATCCATGAGCTCATTCAACTTTGACACCGATTTTATCCCCAGTAGCTTTTCCAGAACTACTACCTTCACCATGAAGTTCTTTGAACTTTCTCAATTCAAATTTAGCAAGACCTCAAAAGTGAATTTTCTTAAGAATGTAGGATATAGGTTATCGATCATCTTGTCAGCAATTAAATATATACTGTAGTGACTTAGGATATAATCTCTGGAGGCAGAATTTCTAGGGTCAAATTCTTGCTCTGCTGTAGAGCCTTAGGTAAATTGCTTTACCTTTCTGTATATAGTTTTCTTTATCATTAAAATGAATATTCCAAACGTAATATGCAATTAAGTGAGTTGATACATGCAAAGTTCTTTTATTTTTTTTTAAGATTTTATTTATTCATTTGACAGAAAGACAGAAAGGCAGGTTGAGACAGAGGGGGAAGCAGGCTCCCTCCTGAGCAGAGAGCCCAATGCGGCGCTCGATCCCAGGACCCTGAGATCATGACCTGAGCCTAAGGCAGAGGCTTTAACCCACTGAGTCACCCAGTGACTATTCTTTAGATATACATTTGGTATCATTATTAGATCCTTATTTCTTTTTCATTCAAGCAGTTGTGAAAAATACAATGTACATACATTTCCAATATTCTGGTCACTCTCAACATGTGGTTTTCAGACTTTCATGTATGTATGAATCATGGAGGGTGGTTTCTAAATATTTTAATTTGATATTTCACTTTTATTTATTTATTTATTTAAGATTTTATTTATTTACTTGACAGAGAGAGAGCGATCACAAGTAGGCAGAGAGGCAGGCAGAGAGAGAGAGGAGGAAGCAGGCTCCCTGCTGAGCAGAGAGCCGGATGTGGGGCTCGATCCCAGGACCCTGAGATCATGACCTGAGCCGAAGGCAGAGGCTTTAACCCACTGGGCCACCCAGGCTCCCCTCACTTTTCTTTTAATTTTAATATTTTTATTTAATAACTCTGGGTAGGGGGGCACCTGGTGGCTCAGAGGGTTAAAGCCTCTGCCTTCGGCTCAGGTCATGATCTCAGGGTCCTGGGATAGAGCCCCACATCGGGCTCTCTGCTCAGCGGGACGCCTGCTTTCCCCTCTCTCTGTCTGCCTCTCTGCCTACTTGTGATTTCTCTCCTCTCTGTCAAATAAATAAATAAAATCTTTAAAAAAATAATAATAATTCTGGGTAGGATTCAAAAATTACATTTCCAAAATTACATTTCCAAATTTAAAAAAAAATTGAATTTCCAAAAATTGCAATTACAATTCCTAAAATTACAATTTCAAAATTACATTTCCAGTAATTACTCCAATTGTTCTCATGTAGATGGCTTACAGAGTACTTTTTAAAATCCCTGACCAAGATTCTCTCCTTGACCAAACTGTAGTCAGATTTTTCTTGATTATGCCTCCATCTTGGCCTATAAAGACTTGAACAAACACTACTATAGTTTCTAACAGTTCCAGGCAGTACCTGTAGGAGGTCTCTAGTCCCTCTTAAAGTGCCTGCTTGAGAAAACTCAAGGCTGCCAAAAGAATTTACCGCCTGTTGCAGCCAATGTCTGAAGATAGGGCCCCTGTTCCCCAGTTCTGTGTGAAGGGGGAGCTTACCTTTGGTGAGTGCCTGTTAGCAAATCCAGATGGGTTTCACTTGGACCACCTCTTCCCCCTTCTGTGTCTTTGTGATTTTCACTTTCCTGACTGTTTAAGCCCTAGACACTTCCCTTCCCTACTCTCTATTCTGCTTTTTTTTTTTTTTTTTAAGATTTTATTTATTTATCTGACAGAGAGAAAGAGATCACAAGTAGGGAGAAGCAGATAGAGAGAGAGGGGGAAGCAGGCTCCCCACTGAACAGAGAGCCTGATTCAGGGCTCCTCGATCCCAGGACCTGAGATTATGATCTGAGCCCCGAGGCAGACACTTTAACCCACTGAGCCATTGAGGCACCCCTCTCTTCTCCTTTTAAAGGTCCGATCATCTCTGAACAAATCAGAATGGAGCTCAGCACTTTCCGCTAGAGTGAGTAGTTACTGAATACAATTTGTTTTCACTCCTTGAAGTTAATGTCTGGCTATGTTTATCTTTGACACTGCCCACAATTAGCATTACTTTAATGTAACTTTGAAATAAATCTCATGATGCAAGACTCTCAAATTTTATCCAACTTTTTTTTTTTTTTTGTCTTGCTACTAGGTAACTATGTGTTTTATAAACCTCCCAGGTGATTGTTACTGAATAAAAAATTTAGACCCATAAATCTAACTGTGGCCTTGCTCTTTTTAACCATTAATGTAAAGGGTTTAATTTTGAACTCTCATTTTTGTTCAGTTTATCTATAAGCTTATCCTTATGCCAGGGCCATGCTGCCTTGACTACTATAGATTTATAGCAAGTTTTGAAATTGGAAAATGTTTAAGCACTTGACCTTATTCTTCTGTCAAGTAGTTTTGGCTACTCTGTGTCTTTTGCCTCTCCCTGTAAACTTTAGAATCAACTTGTCAATTTCTACAACCCAAAAGGCTTAGGGGGGGTTGAAATTGACTTAATTAAATCTATAGACCAATTCATGGTGACTCGCCATTTTAATACATTTACTTTTCTGATTCATGAATATGGAATGTCTCTCCATTTATTTACATCTTTCTCACAGCAGCATTTTGAAATTTTCAGTACACAAGTCTTGCACTGTTTTCATTAATGTTACTTCTGAGTATTTTACTCATTTTTTTCATGCAATTTTTAATGAAATTGTTTTTCTAATTTCATTTGCAAAAGTTCACTCCTAGTATAGAAATATAATTAATGTTTCTATATTGATGGTAAATCCTGTGATCTTGATCCTGACCTTATTTGAAAGTTTTGCTACTTTTTGTGACTTATTTGGATTTTCTACAACAGAATCAAGTCATCTGCAAATAAAACAATCCTCTTTCTTTTCAACTTGGATACTTTTTAATTTTTTAATCATTTTTTTCTGCTGTTTTTCCATCTAATTTACTGCCTTTATCTCCAGTGCATGCAATGTTGAATAAAAGTGGTGAGAGCAGGCATCCTTGACATTTTCCTGATCTTAAGGGGGAAAGCATTTGGCGTTTCACTATCTTAGTGAAATTTTCATTTTAAACATGGTGAAACATCAAATGTTTTCCACTAAATTCATAAAAAAAGCTATAGCTAGAGGACTTCTGTAGATAATCTTTATCCATTTCAGGAAGTTCTATTCTTAATTTGTTAAAAGTTATCGTCAATGGATATAAAATTTTTCAAAATGTATTCATGCATTTATTAATATGATCATGAGGTTTTGGTACTTATTAATATGGTGCATTACATGAATTGATTTACAGATTTTTAATTTTATTTTATTCAAGCTGGGCTATTCTTACTGATTTACAGATATTATACCAACATTTCATTCTTGAGATAAACCTCATTTGGGCATGGTGTACATATAATCATTTTCCTACATGGCTGGATTGATTTGCTAATGTTTTCTTGAGGATTTTTGCAACCATATTCATTAAGTCTATCGGCTAGTACTTTTTTTTTTTCCTATTGATGTCTTTTTTTCCCTCTACTGATAGGATTAGGATGGCACTTGCCTCACAAAATGAATTAGGAAGTGTTCCCTCCCCCTTTATTTTTTTTGAAAGAAATGTTTCTGTTTCTGTTGCTTCTTTCCTTTCCTGAAGGAGTTCACAAAGTATTGTTATTACTTGCTCCTTATGACTAATTAAATTCACCAGCGTAGCCATGGGAGATTGGTCTTTACTTAGTGAGAAGATTTTTAGTCATTAATTTAATTTCATTTGTTATACATCCATTCACATATTCTATTTTTTGTTGTTGTTCTTATTGTTGTTCAGATTTAGTAATTTTTATCTTTTTAGGAATATTTCCATTATAACCACATTGTGTAATTTGACCTGGTCACCTGCCACCTCCTCCTCCTGTTCCAAATGCTTCAGTTCCTCTTGGATCCGTATTTGGTGGCAACATACTATTCATAATACTGTTTTGTGATTTTTTTTTTTTGATTTCTGTAAAATCAGTAGTGCTAGCCTCCTTTTTATTCCTGTTTTAGTAATTTGTGTCTACTTTTATTTTCTTGCCAACTCTAAGTAAATGTTTGACAAGTTTGTTGATTTTTTAAAATAAAATTTTAGGGATTCACTTTTGTAGTATTTTTTTCATATTTGAAATCATTTATTTCTTTGCTTTCCTTTTAAGGTTTATTTATTTGAAAGAGAGAGAGAGAGGGAAAAGAGCATGCACACCTGTGTGTGAGAGTTGGGGAAAGGGCAGAAGGAGAGAGAGAATCTCAAGCAGACACCCAGCTGAGCACAGAGCCCATCTCCACTGGATCCCATCACCCATGAAACCATGACCTGAGCTGAAATGAAGTCTGACCAGCCACCCAGGTGCCCTTATTTCTTTTCTAATCTTATTTCCTTATTTTTTCTTGTGTTATGTTTAATTTGCTCTTTTCTTTTCTTGCTCTCTAAAATGAATTCATGGTTTATTTCTTTGAAATACTTTTCAAATCCAGGTATTTCATTTATAAATTTTCTTCTAAGCACTGTTTTAGATATGTGCCATGAATTTCTACACACCGTGTTTTCATTTTGTTCAACTCAAAATGTTTTCTGATTTTCTTTTTGATTTATTCTTTAGTTCATTGGTTGTTTAGAAGTATGCTGGTTAATTTCCAAATATTTTTGGATTTCTCATGTTTTTTTTCTTTTTTGATTTCTAATGTATTTCCTAGTGATCAGCGAACACACTTTATAGGAATCCAATTATTCTACATTTGTTGCGAATTCTTATGGCCTAGCACATAGCATTTCCCAAAGAATGTTCCATGTATTTTTTCTACCGCTATTGGATAGTGTGTTCTATGAATATCTCCTTGGTCATCTTCATCAATAATGTCTTTTATAACCTTTTGTCTCAAGTCCTTAATACTTTTGCTGATTTTCACTGTAACTGAACTAACTATTGGTGGGAGTAGGACATTGAATTGTCCAAATATTTTTGTTACATTTTCTATTTATCCTTTAAGTTGTCTAAATCTGCTACATATATTTTTTGAATCTTTTGTTAGGTGCATTTGTGTTTATAATAATTATTCCTGCCAAGTAAGTTGATCTTTCATAATTAGAAAATATCCATCTTGTATCTAAAAGCAATTTTTTCCCTAATGTCTTTGTTTGATATTAGTATAGTCATTCCAGCTCTCTCATGGTTACTATTGCATGGTGAATCTCTTTCCCTCCTTTTACTTTTTATTAATTGGGTTTTTGGATCTAAAGAATGACTCTTATAGATAGTGGGTATATATTTGGATCTTTATAAGTTTTTTGTTTTGTTTTTGTTTTTATCCATTCTGACAATCTCTGCTTTTTGATTAGAATTTTTAATCCATGAATGCCTAATATCATCGACATGGTTGGCTTTATATCTGTCATTTTGCTATTTGTTTCCTGTATGTTTTACACCTTCTCCCTCTCCCTCCCTCTCTCTCTTTTTCCTTTTTTAGTGGTGGTAATTTTCTAATGTGCCATTCAATTCTTTCATTGAATTATCTGCTGGATGTGTGTGTGTATGTGTGTGTGTGTGTTTGGTAGATATTTTTTAGTTGTTGCTCTAGGAATTACAACATAATTCTTAAGGGTCAAAATTCTAGTTTCTTTACATACCTCAATATTTTTTTGAAAGCTGGACTTTTAGAATTATATTGCAGCAATTCTAGACTTGATTTCCAACAAGATAGATATTTGCCTCTACTTTTATTTTGTTTATTAATGACTTGGTTGGACTAATTTGTTGCCGGTGGTGACTGATGTCTCTGCTCAGTTATTTGTTTCTATTTTTGTCTTCTTTGATTCTTGTTTTGATTTTTAAGGTCAATTTGTTTGACAGTTCTTGGGTCAGCATAGCTTAATTCTCATCCAATGCTTGTTAAGAGGTTATGGTCAAACACTTGGAAAGAGTAAGACTTTCACATTTTACCAATAGATGTCTTAAAATCCAGTAGCTCATTAGGACCTCTGCAATCTTTTCTAAGTTTGCACACAGTGTTGTGCATGCAGCCTTTCTTTCAGTGAGCCTGCTGGTAGATTGTGGCCTGCACCCTTGGTAAACTTCTGGATGATAAAGCTGGAATGGGTAAGAACTAAGCAGCCCTGGACCAAAATTCCACAATCTTCCACTCTTTTACTGAGGCTCAGTTGGTATTCTTAAAGTCATGTTTCTCATTTATTGTGTTGTTTTGGTTAATTTCCAGAGCCCTTACATGGTTATTTTTGACAATTTGCATAGTGTTTATCATTGCTTTTTGGAGAAAGATTTTGTCATTTTCTTCAATTTGCCATTTCAGAAGTCTCACACTGTCCTCTTAAAGCTATTTTAAACTAAGGCCTTTTTTTTTTTTCTCCATTTTTTCTTGGTATGAAGTAGAAGTATTTGAAATGTTTCAATTCTGTTTGAATCCCAACTGTTAACTACATTGCAGCACCTACACTGACTATGGTGTTTCCCTTTATAATAAAATATATTTAATTTAATCTGGTCAAAAATATATTACTTTTTTCTCCTCATACACCTTGTGTATAAAAAAATATCCGAACTCCTTTGACTGAATTTCAAGATACCTTTACAAATTTTTGTTGTTGTTGTTTGTTTTTGTTTTTGTTTTGCTGTAAATGTTCAATTCCTTTTGATAAAAAATGCACAGGAGTCTTTTATATAAGCAATATATACAAGAAAATCCTTTGTCATACTGTTTGAAATAATCTCACAATTGGAATAGTAAGACCGATATCACAGCTTTTAGATGAAAACTGGGAAATACTCACCAGCCTCTTTAATTTTCTAGTGAAATTTCTATCTTAAGAAAAATGCCATATGGAGCTGGGGAAAAGTATGTCCTTAATAATCTAATGGATTAATCAAACATTAATTTTTGCTAATGTGGGTAGAGAAAGATCATATGATGATTCTATGGGATATGTTTGATATATACAAATAGGAATGAAGCACAGTTTTGCCTGAAATTACAATTTGTTGACTAAAACAGAAATTCTCATCATAAAAATCTCAAAAGTCTTGTAGCTATTTAATAAAGATGGATGTCACCTTGATGTAGGTGGTTTCACTAAAAGTTGATTTACACTGTCAATTCTTTCTCTATTTTTTCTTAAGTAGATTCTTATGCTATTATCAGAATATGTAATGCTCAGACTTGTCAGAATTAGAAGCTGGAATGGTTTCAGTAAATGGCTAAGAATTTTACAACCAATATTACCGTTCAAGTTCATTTTTCAAGTTCAATTGTGAAGTTATTCACTCACCCAGTTCTTCATGCCATTATTTGATTATGTATAACTTTAAGAAAGATAAATCGAATAAAAGTTTATATTTAAAATTAAACATTGAAATATCTGGTACATTTCAAGGCATGTAAAATAACCTGAATCATTTCGGAAGGCATTTTATCTCCGGAATTTGTCTGTAAGCCTTCTGAGCATCTCAGAGACCAAGTTATTCCTCACCCCTTTAGCCATGTCTATCCTAAGATTGTCTATCCATACTGAAAACATGCCAGCTTTGCTATCAACTTGAACAGACTTCTTTATTAATCGGTCAATACTCTCAAAAACAGTTCCCGGTCATTTTAGAAATGAAAATTTCTGCCTCAAAATTATTCGAGGATGAAATGAATAAATGTGCTTTTTTTGTGTGAAGTATAATTTTAGATTCTTTCACATATTAGATTCTTTTATTTCTTACCTCTTTTCTGAAGTAGAATCTCTACTATAACATGGAAGCTGTAGGACAAGAAGTTACATAAGCCATCTGAGGTCTGATAAATTTTCTAAACTGAATTTCATTTCCTGCGTATCTGATTGTCAAACTCACACTCTCCCTACATTCGCGGTACATAATAAGTATTAGTTGAGGACTTATTATGCCCTAGTCCGTATGCCAGGCTTTTTAGGTTTCCTTGTAGAAATCTCTTACTGTATTGTTTAGGTTCTTACTGCATCAATAAAGGTTGAAATTTTTTAAAAAAATGACTCAAATCCATTTTTCTACTTATTCCAACATCATACATTTATAAAACATTCAGGAGCTTTGTACCTTACCAGCTTTGTATCTTCAGATTACCAGGTAATCTGAACTACCATTATTTATTCAGAACAAGGTCTTTTCATTTACCTTTTTTCCCTTAAATACTGAGTACTGGCAGTGATGTGCCACCTTCAGGAGTTTTTATTCTAATACTTAGGTTATAAGGATAGCAACAGTATTTTCATAGTTTTTCTGTATATGAGTATGACTCCAGGCATTCATCCTGGATTGAAAATATACTAGAATTTATATTTTTATGCTTAATAAAAGACCACCTTAAAATCAATCTGTTTCCATTTTGAATAACAAAAGCTAAAGTCTCATATTCCAGCTTTACAATAAAATGAAGATTTCTTTTTAAAAAGGATCTCAAAAAGCTGAATAGAAAGTCATTCCAGTCAGTTAGATAGGGCATGGGGGAAAGTTCAACACTAGAACATTCTCTAGATGTATTGTATTTTTATTTGATTATGAGCAGGATTCATTTTCATTTAACTTGCCAACATGCTTCTCAGTGTTTTATTCTTAGATAAACAAGTGACTGTAGGCATGTTGAGCCAATTACTTCTATTCTGTTCCTAAATTGGCATTAATACAGTAGCCGGATGGAAATGGTTCCATGCTTGCTGGCACATTATTAATGACCAGTGATGCAAAAAATATTTCTATAGCCATACTTATTTGTTTCTATGCTTGAGACCAATGGACTTGATCAATCTCATGCTGCATATTGTTTTTCCTCTTTTGAGCCCACTTTCAGCATACTTTTACCAACAAGAAAGTTAGCTTCATATCTCCCAGCTCTACTGGAGGCTGAGTTCTAGCATAGATAAAACAAAAATTTTCTAATGTTTTTGCTTTGGTCCTGGATATCCACTAATAATGTTTAATGCTTTGGGACAACATTCTAACCATAACATATGGTAAGTTTTGTTTTGTTTTGTTTTGTTTTTCTGATAGGGGAGATACTCGATATATTCCATCAACAGGTCATATCATATCCTCATGATATTAATCATCAAGTGCCTAATGATGACCAAAAATAACCTTAAAGCTTAGGACTAAAATTTCAGTATTAAAGTTAACCACCCAAGCTCTGTGGTTAAAAAGATCTGGGATTTAGTCACAACTGTTCCACTTAATCAATGAGTTAACTTGGGCACATTACTGAATTAATTAGGCACATTACTTAAACTTTATCTAAGATTTTCCATCTTTCAAATGAGGGCAGTATTAATCACCTTTTTTAAAAAATAAAGTTATTGCGAGCATTAAATGAAATAACTCAGTCTATATCATCAAATTAGCCTTCATGTTCCTTCTGCTCTTACCTAATACTTTGCTTAGCATAATCCAAATCTTATCTTGTTCCTGGCTGCAAGCTCTTACTTCAACAGATCTCAGGATTTAAGCCCCTTTACTCAGGTAGCATTTAGAGCCTATGCCTCATTTTCACATATTTTTCCCCTGAAAGTGTGATTCTGTGCGTCTCCCATATTACTACAGATTCTAGTTCTTATTCTCTTGCCCCTCATGGCACTGTTCCCAAGGGTGTTCCTCAGCACACACAAATCAGTGTCTTAGAGTTTGCTACCTGAAGAGACTATCTAAGGCAGCCTCCATCTCTGGTTGGATTCCTCCTAACTCTTGTACAATCACCATCTACCTGCTCAGGTATATATTTATTATCACCTATATTTATTACTGACTTTGTGGGTCCTTAAAAACAGATTGTATATTTCAGGACATCTATCAATTAAAGCATCTATTGTCAATCATTCTACACATTTTTTCAAGATTTATGACCCAAGCATTTTTCTAAGCAACTTATATATGGATTGTCTCATTTAATCCTTGTGACTCAGGAGGACTCCTGAGGTCCTCCTCTTCACCACTCTGTTTCCATGTGGCCATGAAACTAACTGCTTTCCACTCAGGAGTCCTGCAGATCTCCCATTTCCAGACTCTTAAGGTTTTTCCTGATCTCCAGTTGAAATACTCCCTGAAATACAATTAATACTTTTGCACTTCTCTAAAGAATTTGGCTGAGGCTGGGACTTTATCTTGCTTGGCTTCTTCCTCTTCACTATCCTGAATCTGTGTTCTTAGAGGTCTCTCACAAGAGCACTTAGTAAATCACTTGCACATAATCCTCATCTCAGGCTCTGCCTCTGACAAACATAGGCTTAGCACAGAGTTAATTATTAGAGAGGGCTTTTAAGGGAAAACAGTGGACATGATTTATGAAGAAAATATCAAACATCATATGATTTCAACTACAAATATTTCAAGAGATAAAGGTATTCTATTACCTTAGTCATATCCAAGAGAAAATTAACAATTATTTCTTAATAACATCAAAAACCCACCCAGTGTTCAAATTTCCACTGTTTCATTATAAGTTTTTACTTGCTTGAATCAGAGTGCACACAAAATTCAAATAATGTAATTTGTTGATGTTTCTTGAAGTCTTTTTTAAAGTGCTGCTCAATTTATTTATCCTTGTGATTTATTTGCTGGAGATAGGGTTGTTTGTCCTGTTACATTTCCTATAGTCTGCACTGTGCTGATTATATTTCCATGGCACAGATTAATATGTCATTCTGTAAATTGCTAACTATTTGTAGAGCCTTAATCTGATTCAGTTTTGTCTCTTCTGGCAAGACTGCTTCGTTGATAGGTGGTACGTCTATCTATCAGGAAACACATCATGGCTGATTGTTTCTCTTTTTTTATGTTAACAATTGCTGAGGATCAGTGTCTAGATTCATTAATTCAAATAGAAGTTTTAAAATGATAATTTCTAATTTTATAATGTCTTCTTTATCGGATGAAAACCTCTATAGAAGGAAAAAAAAACCCTTCATCTGATACCTGATTTGCAAGTTTTCTAATTATTATCCAAAAGGCAATAGAAATGCCTCACCTTTCATTTACCAGTTTCAAAATAATGAGCTTGGGTTTTTGTAGAATCTCCCAATGATGACCAGTGTGTTTTCTTTGCTCATTTTGTTTTCATTATGAATTCATGTATTTAATCATACTTAATCGTATACTTAATGATACTCCATGGCACTTATTAATCTTATTAATGTTCAAATTGTCTCATCTTTGACCAATGAGACTCTTTTCACTTTCACTCTTCAGGAGCTTCTGAAGAACAAATTTGTTTCTGTTAATGCAGAATGTTCCTGGTACATTTCCTGCCCCAGACTTGGAATCACCTATTTCTCCAAGATGTCCTGGCTCTCTTTCCTAGGTCTTTGTAACTTAAACCTTTTCATGTGTTGCTCACATCCTCCCCCAAATTGAAAATCTCCTCTTGAAGGTAACTGATGATCTTACAGTTTTGAGCCAGTGGTTCCCCCATAGTCATTCTCTAGGATTTCCTTTAGAATTTTCACTTTTGGAACTTCTTAATTTTGACATTCCACTTTTTTTTTCTCTCCCTCTTTCTTAATTACACTCCTGTCCACTATTTTTTGTTAATCTCCTCTCTTCTGGTTCATTAAACGTAAGTGAGTTTTACACATACACATATGTGATATGTATTTCTATATCCCCTAATGGAAGTGACTAGTAATTCCTGGCATCTCCGGATATTCAAGGAAAGGCTCAGTTCCTTTAACAAATATGCAATATGTATTGAGAACATACTATGTCAGACACTTTTAGGTGCTAGGATAAATCAGTGAATAAAACAGGCAGAGCTTGTGTTTAGGAATCAGAATGCAGAGGATTAAACAAAATAAAAAATACACACATACATTTATATATAGTTGATAATTACTATTAGAAAATTATAGTTGTGGAGATGAATTTCAAGCACTCAGGAGGAAATAAGCCCAGAAGGCCTCTCTCTGAGAGGCTGAGTCCTGAGGAGGTGCTGGAGTATACATACATCTATATAAGGGAGAATGTGTTGGAGAGAGGACACAGCAAATGTGAAGGCCATGAGGAAGATGTGTGCCTTGCACGTTGGAGACATAGCGAGGAGTCACCTGGCTTAAGGTAAATGAACTCACAGAAGGGGAGTAAGATTTAAGATCAGAACAGTAAGGAGTAGGGGAAGCAGAACATATAGCACCTTATAACCCAGGAGAACTTTGGTTTTTACTGAGAGAGTGAGAACTATTTGAGGTCACTGAGCAGATGAGTGATGTAATGTAACTTAACAAATTGAAGGGATCTCTTGGGCTGACATGTGGCAAGTAAACTGTAAAGGGGCAAAAGGAACAGCAAGGGGACTTGTTAGAAGGTTATTGCAATAATCTCGGCCAAAGACCAGAGCATTAGCAAGGCTGGTGGTTAAGAAGTAGAGAGACTTGCCTAATTGAGAACTCATTCCCTGCCAACACCAGAACCTGGCACATTGCCCTGATGTGCCACTGGGAGCCAATTACACTGTGTCCAGGAGGCACTACATTTTACTCTTTCCAATTAACCCATTCTTGCATCCTCAAGCAAGCTGTATTCTGATGAATGCAAACATGCCCACCTTAGTCAGAGGTTTTCAGCCACCAAATTGCGTTCATCCTTTAAACATACCAGAACACAACACAGCTCATGCCATAAGTATTCTACAGTCTGTAGGCATAATCCTTTCTGCTGCAGCCCCTAGTGACTTACCTGATGGCCACCTGGCTCAGCTTATCTTTCATATCAACATTTGAGATTCTCTATTCATCGGTCCTCCCCCAACCCCTCAATATTTGGTAACTTCTTCATCTTGTTCCATATCTTTGATATTTTCAGTCTATTCATTCAATCTATATTGAGCTTTGTGTTAAAAACTGCCAGAATTACTGTTTATCATCTCATTCTGGACTTCAGATAAAATGGTTCAAAATTAGACTAAAGTAATGAATAAAGTACAAGTTATATCATGAATATCATGGTCATATGATGACCTTTATTGTTCAGTCTCCTCAATCTTTGCTTACAGGCCCTGAAATTGGTCAAATTAGGCAGGAATTCTAGAAAATACTGCCCAATGAGAAACAGCAAACTAATGAACAAAGGTGGTTTGCTTTAAGATGATTACTAGCAAGGTGCAAATCATCTGTATCACCCTGGAATGAACCCCACCAATTCAAAATAATAAGAAAAACAATAAGAAATAGACTGAAGTTAAGAGTTGTCAAGAATACTTTTATCTGAAGTTAGTAGTTCTCAGACATCTTAAATAAATAAGTCCATAGAGCTGATAAGAAAACAAAACATACACACACACATTCAGTAAATATACCAAATACCATCACTGAAAAGGATGCACTCAAGAGTTTTAATGCCAACCACCATAAGCTCATTCTGTCTCTAATGCAGATGGAAGGGAAGGAGGTAATGCATATACCCTTTTCTACCTTAAGCTCTGAAGTCATAGATATTAAAAGGTAATATACTCCGCTTCAGAAAATCCCAGATCCCAAATCATTTCATTTTTTCCATTTTCTTGACTACAAATATATAGGGCAAGAAAAATGTTAACTACTGTGGTAATCAGAGCTGGGTCAGGAAAGAGAGGGAAATAGAGCAAAGGATGCTGATTGAGACTCAGCTATGTATGTGGTCAGCTCTAGAGAAGTACAGGAAGTCAATCATCTCCACCCAGTAGCTCTCAGTCAGCCTCCTGACTTACTGGCTTCTATGTTGTTGGTTTTTTTGGGGGGAGGAGGTGGAGTTTCTAAATGGAGTGAGCATCTGATGTAGTCTTAGAACAATTTCCTGCTTCTTCCATTCAGGCGCTTGAGCCCAACATTGCATACAGTGTATACAGTGTTTTTGCAGTTTGGACAGCTAACCATGGTCCAGAGAAGTACCTGAGAACACAGTTGCAGGAAAAGAACAGTTGTGTGCAGTGGTGTCACACAATTTGTGTTAAATCCCCTGATCAGTGAGGCTTTCACAGTGATTGCTGTGTTTCCTGATATTAGATTATGACCTGCATAGCCCGTTGGTGAGGCTGCGATGGCTGTCCACTTTGCTGCCCTTTTGATACAGCTCTTCAGTACCATTCAGAATAGTTAACATTTGTTTGGGCAAAGTAACAGCTACTCAACTCAAACCGATTGACTCTAAAAAGAGTAATGTACTAAGGAGATTCTTGGATTCAGAAACCAATGGCAGGAATGTATTAGGGCTTCAGAAATTATAAGGAATCCAAGGATTTAAACAATGTTAAGAATTTTTCTCTATTTTTCTCTGCTTCTTTCCAAGTATCTTTTTATTCAGTCCCCTTATATCTGTGAAATATTTCCCTCCATTTCAGTTCATAAAACAGAAAATATGGCTGTGGTGGTTCTTTGATTGTACACAGTATGATTCAAGGAGTTAATGCTCCAGCAACGTTGGGCCCAAGTGCACAAATCTGGACAAAATATCTCACAGGTTCAACTTGCAGTTGGTACCCAGCCACTGAATCAGCCATCTGGGGTGGCTTAGTGGTATTGGCAGCCAGGGTATTCCTATTATCAACCAATTTTGAACCCCATATCTTACTAGAAGTCCAATCAACCCCGTCCAGGAAGAGAAGACATGGTGTGCCATAGCTATTCCTGCTTCTATAATGAAATTGGGGAGGAAAATAAAATTCTTAGAAAAAAAGGTGCTGGGGGAAGACTAGAATAACTGTGTATTCTGTTTGCTTTCCTATGGCCATGATCCTTCCCCTTTTGCATATTATACATTAGAGTTTCCCAGTATCTCTTTCTAAATGCACAATTGTCACTATACCCTCTTCACATACACACTTAGGCATGCTGTCAACTTGGATAGTTGCGAATTTTCATGTCCAGAAAATTTTGGAATGACTTGATGTCATTGTAATACAACGTATGCTTTATTTTTCCTACATATAAAAATAAATAAGGACACTGCAAAAACAAATGTAGAAACTGTAATGATTAAGAAGAAATAATTCTTAACTTAATAATATTGGCTTAGGAAGAGAGTCAAACAATAGATAAATAGGATACCTCCTCAGAAAAATAATTAAAACAAGGACTATAAAAATTAACTTCCCATTTTTATTATGAGTACATACAGTAATATGTATGTTCATGCTCTTTAGCATATCAGTATTGGCTGAACATCCCTTTCTACTAAAATTAGTTTTCCAAGGATATGCACTACAACATTATTGAAAGTTGCTTAATATAGATTCTCCTCCAAAATAATTTTATAGTTGCTAAGCAGTCAATTGCCAAACTGCATACTAAAATATACATAACGTAAATGGAGGCAAGAAACAGGAGTAGGCAAAGGTGAGGAAGAAACATAGTGATTTCTATTCAGTTGGAAAAGGAATTAATGACTGGCACAGTGAGAATGCTGGAAAGCTATGTTACCACCAGCATGATATTGTTGCAAAACTGCTTTCTCTGGAGAGAATTCTTGTGCAATCTTGGGACAGTTTTTAGGAGCAATATATATATGGGTTTTACCCTGGATATCAGCACATTTATGATGATCTTATTCAGGCCAACAACTGGCTCAGGTGTGTTATTTTTAGGCTGAGATGTGTATAACTATATTTACAATAGAAAGGAATGCCCAATATTCCTATTAAGACATAGATAACACAACTTCACTGGAGATGAGGCATAAAATTATACAAAACTCTCTTTCTAGAGTTGGTGGCTACATATCATCTTGGGGCTGATCCTTACTTACTTTAAAGGATTACAAATAAGTTGCTTCCCATTGGTCCCCTTAATTGTGGAGGTCCCGGGCTAGCTGGCATCAATTGCTTTGGGGAAAGGTATAATGCAATATTTTATGACCTGAAAAGGATAGATCTTGTTGAATCCCTTTTGGTTGGCAAAACAGGTCCCTAAAAAGGAGGTACACCAATTTGTATGAGTGAGAAAGTAACAAAATAAAAACTGGAAACCACAGAGGGAGGAAAGGAATCCTGACTGGTGATTCAGGGTCAGACCAGGGCCTGTGGATTCACAGAAGAGACTGAATAGTGACTGTACATGGCTGATGGTGAAACCCTTCTGGAGATAGGTACCCTGTAGCATGGTTGAGTTTGTGGTTTGGTGGATTACTTGTATGAATTGATATATGCACTTTAGTTGAAAGAAGAGATCAAGGACTTTGAATGTGCATATAAGAAACTTTTAAAGATACAGTTGACCCTTTAACAAAATGGGTGTGAACTGTAGAGAGCTACTTGTGGATGTATGCATATGTATCCATGGATTCCTAGTTTTCAAATAATCAGAAGTTACTGAGAAAAACACAGACTTTGGAGTAAAAGATTAAGATCTAAACACTGCTCCTATAAACACATGACAATTAAACAAATTACTTGAACTTTCTGCCTTAATCTAACCTACAAGTTTACAGTGAGGATCAAATGTGCTGTCATAAGACCACACATGCACGTAAATTAAAGTAGTTAGTACAGTGGACTGTGGATTTTGTTTATCTGTCTCTGGCTACAAACTTTATATGAATAAGGTTTCACCTGATTTGTTTTTGAGCTCCAATGCACAATAGTCCCTCAATATTGCTTATTGAGTAAATGAAAGTGCTTTCTCAACAGCAAGAAGCACCACTCATCCTTAATACACAAATTTAATTAAATCATGATTCCTTTATTAGTTGGTAGTTAGAAATGTGCCTGTCAATAATGCTGAGCCTCAGGACATTATTACAAATACTCACTATTTCTGTGTTATTGATTCTTGGTTACATTAGATAATAAGAATTTTATAGGAAACGATGATAGATAAACTAAATTTCATAGTTTATTCTACAAAGGGAGTGAACCTTAATTTTTTGTTTTAAGGAAAAATGAAAATTTTATATTTTAAAAATACTTTGCCCAAGGCAAACATGCTTTAAGTGTCATGCCCAAAGCAACAATAATTATTGGAATGTTTGGAATACAAAATGTATTACTTCCTGCCTTGCACTATGTAAAAGGTTAAGAAATTGGATTGAAGGTGACTTGAGATAAAGATCAAAACAAAGAATAGGTGTGAATACATATTTTTGTGTTGCTTTAGAGCAATATCCAGCTGTTAGTGATCATTACTATCCTTGCAGCACTCATTACCCATCCTCTTCTCTAATCCAGAGTGTCAGTATATGTGTATAATGGATGCCATGCTTCATGAATCAGTCTACATTCTTCAGTCTATGTTTTTCCCCAGTCTATATGCTCCTACTCATCATCCTCCATGACATTTACTTCTGGCCCACGAAACACTAGAAGAGGTAAAATTTTAATTAATATGTTAATTGCTTTTTAAATATTGTGTATTTTAATTAATTTATATTTATATTTTAATTAACATCAATCGACTAACTGAATTAAGGATATCTGCTTGGTTAAAAACTTCACCCAGGTAACATGACTAGCATATTTTATATTTTTATTTATATTCATAATTTATTTTTATATTTTATTTTAATTAACATATATTTAACATTTATATTTATATTTTAATTAATATCAATTGACTAACTGTTTGAATGAAAGATATCTGCTTGGTTAAAAACTTTACCTAGTTACACAACTAGTACTCAAGTACCAATTCATCAGAATACAATGTCCATCATGTTTACTTTTACAGAGAATAAAACAAGGTATCTAGGATTTAGCCTTTTTGGAAAATGATGGAAGATCCTTGTAGATATTAATTACTCAGTTGCCTTGAAATACCCTCTACCATGTGCCCAAACAAAAGCCCTGAACACGCACATATATAACAAAATGTAGAAATTAAAATCTCAGAATAAAAGAAAACATGTAGTGATGTGTGGGTATTATTATCTTTTTTTTCTGTATACCTCCTACTCATTATTCAGTTAAATATCTGTTCTGCACTTAAGCCTTCCCTTACCCACCTAAACTAGGTCATATCATCTAGCAAATATTCATACAATAGGTGGACATGCCATGACACTAATTATACATTATTGAATTTATTTATTTAACGTTTATCTTTGCAGCTAAACTTTACTTTTTATTTATCTATTTATTTTTATTTATCTATTTATTTATTTATTTAAATATTTATTTATTTATTAGAGAGAGAGAGTGAGAGAGAGCATGAGAGGGGAAAAGGTCAGAGTGAGAAGCAGACTCCTTGTGGAGCTGGGAGCCCGATGCGGGACTTGATCCCGGGATGCCAGGATCATGACCTGAGCTGACGGCAGTTGCTTAACCAACTGAGCCACCCAGGCGGCTAAAATAAATATTTATTTATTTTAAAAGATTTTATTTATTTATTTGACAGAGAGGAGAGAGATCACAAGTAGACAGAGAGGCAGGCAGAGAGAGAGTTGGAAGCAGGCTCCCTGCTGAGCAGAGAGCCCAATGCGGGGTTTGATTCCAGGACCCTGAGATCATGACCTGAGCTGAAGGCAGAGGCTTTTAACCTCTGAGCCACCCAAGCGCCCCTAATCTTTACTTTTTAGACATAGGATGTATTTGCTCTCTTAGCGCAGTTTTCCATGCATAATAGGAGGTTGGTAATGTTAGGCTGGCAGGCCCAGGGATGCTGAGAGTGGACAAGATGGCCACCAAGTTTCACAAGATGGTGGCTCCGGACTTTCCACCATGGGGCTTCCTGTCTCAGAGACTTTTCAGATCACCACACAATGACAAGGAACAATCTGACTGGCCGACCTTGCATTCCTTTTTCTGTATAATGAGCTCATGATTGGTGTATTTTGTATCCCTCATATACATACACCACAGCCAATCAGATACCCAGCAAACCCTCCACGCCCTAAGGCCTCTAATCAAAAACCCCTCAGTCCTACCCCTGGGAGCGACTTCCTTGGCCCTGTCCTAACCTGGACCAAGGAACCTTGCCTGAGAGTGCCTCCATTAAAGCTCACTCGAACCACTTGCTGTGTCTGGGTCTATTATCCTTCCTTTTTTCTGTTGCTGAGACCTTACAGGTAAATGAGTGGAGAGCTAACTACAAGGGAAGAAAGCACTACTCCATCTCTTCTTCCAATTCATCATACCAGCAACACCAAATGTGTGTGCGTGCACACCCATACACCGACACACACTATACACGATGCAAATGCAATACATTAAAGGCAAAAGTTAGCCTTTAGTGACATAAAAAGATTAAGAGTCTTTTATACTCAAGCTGTTCTTGTTCTCTGTATATTTAAAATATGAAAGTGTAGTGTTAAAAAAAAATTCAACTGAGTAAATTTTAAAGATCTTACTGGCTTTATTCAAGGATTCATGAATCAGGCAGCATCCCATCTAGCAAACAGAAAAGAGCTCTTAAGAGCTGTACAAAATAAAAGACTTTTATAAGCAGAAGGGGTTGGGACTAGAAAGTTGTACTAGCAAAGACCTGATTGTGGCAAGGTCACCTTCCTTTAGGGGATGATAGTGTTCATCAGACAGATTACCTCACTAGTGCTGACCAGGTGATTCCAGATTGACTGGTTTAAGATTCCATTTCTGGGAGAGGCTGAAACTGTAATTAAGTTGAGTAGTAAGTCTCTAATTGGTGATATGAATTTTAGCACAAGTGGCTCCATTTAGAATGTATTGTCTATTTTTTAACAGTAGCACGTTTTGACATAATTATGGTTGAAGAATATTTATGTAAAAATGCACTTAAAACATCAGTATCACAGACTCTGTCTAGCATTATTTCTTATGGATGTATTGCAGAGAGTTGGGAAATTTAATGCAGAAAAATTTATAATCTTAGACTTTATTTATTGAGAAAATCAGCCATGCTTTATTAGTATGGCACTACATTTTCTCTAATTGCCTAATATAAGCTTAAGTATACTTGATTGCTTTTTCTGTCCTCTTTCCACTGACAAAACTGTGGCATGATTATAAAATACCAAACATGGACATCAGGAAGGAAAAAGTTTGCTTGAGAAAGAATGCACTGTTTTTATTTGTAAAATGACACATTTTTTAGCTCTAGTTATTCTGCACTTTAGCAAATTTAAAGAATAAAAGAAAATGCTTGTTTCATATAGGATGATGTGGTATAATTAAAAATATATTTGGTCTCTGTCCCAGCTTCCTGGAGCAAAACTTCTAAAATGCTTGTAATTTCCTGAGTAATAGGGATGTCTTGTTATTTATAATGAGCTCCTTTCAATTACACATTAGCTCATGCTAATGAGGTGACTTAGGAAAGGGCCTCTAGGTAGTTTTAGTGGGCTCATCACCAACAAAGGTCAAGTGATTGGAGAGGGTGAACTTTCAACCCAGCCTGCTGACCTCCAGGAAAGGGGGATGGGCTGGAAATTAAATATCTACAAAAACTCTTGAACAGGGAGAATCAATGAGCTTTAAGTTGATGAATGCTTCCACATGCTGGAGATTGGTGCACCGCGGCTCCCCAAAAGGGGTAGTTCTTGCACTCAGGACCCTCCGGATCTTCTGTTCTGTACATCTTTAACTGTTCATCTGTACCCTCTATCATATCTTTTATACTAAATATAAGTGAATGTTTCTCCACGTCCTTGAGCCACTATCTCTAGGTAGAAAGTATCAGAATTGAGTTAAATTCATAGGACACCCAGCCATGGTCCACTGAGAATTTGAGAACTGCCTGGTGGTGTTGGAAAACCTCAACAGAAATGACCATGTCATATTGTATTCTCAAGATTTTATTTAGGTCACTTGTGGACTCACCTAACACTCATGTTTACCATATCCTATAACAAAATGTTTATCATATATTGTGCATTTTTTAAAACTCCATAGAAGAGATATTAATTTCATTCCTATCTTGCAAATCACTAATCCAAGCTCTAATACTTTGAAAAGTTTAAGTTATACATCTAACATATGAATGAACTCCATACACACATGGGTCCATCAGACGTCAGTGTTCATGCTCTGAATCATTGCCCTATCATGGACCTTCTGCTACACACATGTGTGGTTCCCTACAGCTTGCATTTTCTTATTGTAGCTCTTATAAAACTTGTTCTTTGCAATTAAGTTAAATCTAAATTTTTTCCAAATAATTGAAAACCAAAGGGAATTAAAAGCCCTTCCTATTCTTAGATAGTAAGAAAAGTAAATTCCTTAATCCTAACATCTAGCATCTCTATATCTAGACCAGATTCATTGTGGCAAAGCATTTTTAAACTCACTAGGTATCCAAGAGCTTTCCTACACTTCCCAGGCTCTTGAGGTTGTTCTGGGTTATGTGTCTAGCTCTGGCTAATGGACGGAATGAAAGTTACTATCAAGGAGGCCATAAAAAGTTTCTGGGTAATGCTCAGTGATGCTCTACCTCTCTCTTTTTCTCATTCAGCAACCCTCCACTGAGATGGCAGGACTTTCTCATTCAGCAACCCTCCATTGAGATGGCAGGATTCATTATTCTTAACATTAAGAATATTATTGACATTATTATTATATTATTGATAATGACATTGAATATTATTATTCTTAATAACATTAAGAACATTAAGAATAACATAAGAACATTATTCTTAACGTTAAGAATAATGAATCCCTAAGTCAATACAATGAGTTTACTTGGAAATCCACTGAAATGTAGCAGAATTTATGTGGATGGAAATAAACCTCGGTTTATTCAGCTCAATCTGATTAACACAAACACAGGGAAGAGACAATAAACATATAGTGATTGATCCAAAATCTTGATGTTAAAGTTAATTAGCATGCTTTCAGTTTGAGGTATCAGAAAATCTTACTACAAATTACTTCAACAATAAGAAATGTATTATCTTATAGGAAAATGTAATCAGGAGGTGGTTTATTCTAGCATAGTAGCTTAGCAATGTGCTCACAATATGACTGCAAGTCCCAAACATCATGTTATTAAATTTCAATATCCAAAGTTAGGGATGAAAGTGTTCTATTCTCATGTCCAGTTTTAACGGAAAGGGAATTTTCCTATTACCCACTTCCCACAGGACCCTTTCCCCTTTTATATGTAAGTGTCAAATTCTCTTGCCTAAACCAATTGCTATAATTGAGTTGGGCTTTACTGTGATTGGTTCCCTAGTCTAATCAACATTCCTTACCCAGGGCTAAGAGATTCCATAAAACAGTCACCCAATTCCTAAATAAACACAGGATTCTGCTACCAAGGAAAAAAGTCAATAATGGTTACTAAGGAGGTAACAGTGTCTGACAATAATAAAGATATTCAGAGAATAATGTAAAATTTTCTTTCAACATTATGCATTTGAATTCAAATGTAATTTTAAAGTCAAAATGTGGCACATATTACTTCTCTTTAAATATTTTATTTTTACCCCAGCTGATTAATGTTTTAGAGCAGCTCCAAACATTTTATCATTGTTTATTAACCTAATACAGGAATAAAAAAGCTTCTAATGGGAGCAAAAATTTCTCATCAATGCTCAACTATTAATTTTGTTTCTTTTTAAATCACAAATGGCCCACTTTCAGGTAGCTGGCTTTAAAATATTATTTGTACTATTTCTATTTAATTTTAAACTATTTGTGTTGGTGTCAAGTAGAAAATATAGAATTTGGAAATGCTCAATTTTGAATATTAGAGCAGATGGATATTTTTAGACAAGAGCCACTTTAGGGTTAAAAAGGGATTCTCTTCATTCTCCAATAGGCTGCCTCATTAAGCCAACTTGACTGAGAAGAAATTTTGTATTTAAGGAAAACAATATTTGTTTAATGTAAACTCAAGTTCAATTCCATATTATGACCGTTAAAAGAGAAGCTTGTCCAAGGAGACATCACCGTAATTGTGGAGGTTGGTCAGGAGCTAAAGTAGATTATTCTGTTTTCTGACTTAAAACTTTAGCAGTTTCTGAGGTGATTTCTAAGAGAATCCACTCTAATAGTCCCCAGTGTGTATGCGTTTTAAGAACTGGTATTATAATCTCCACCTCTCCAAAGTATGAATTTAAATGATTGGCGCTAATGTGCACACAGGATCAGGTGGGTTATTGGCTCTTCCAGATCGCTGGAGCGAGGAGGTGAATGATGTGTGAAATGAAAAACCTGACCCAAAGCTCGGAGGCAGTCCAGAGAGGACTGTTCCTGGCAGCACCCGCTTAGCTAGATGATGAGAATCACACAGGTGGATCATAAAAGCTCCCTGAATCTCAAAGCGGGGAGGGCGGATGAGGATGCTTTAATGAGCTATTTTACGCCTGTCCTTTCCTTAGTACATCTTTCTTATCTCTCAGCTATTCAGAGTTGTAACAATTAATAGTCTCTATCTGAAAGTGAAATATTAAGAGGACAAAATTACCTGAACCCCTTCAGCTGAATGACTCAACTTTACCTCCATTTTCAAGACATAGAAATAGGCAAGGGGGAGATAAGAAAGAAAGAAAAGGAGGAAGGAAGGAAGGAAGGAAGGAAGGAAGGAAGGAAGGAAGGAAGGAAGGAAGGAAGGGAGGGAAGGAGGGAGGGAGGGAGGGAGGGAGAACTAGGGAAGGATTTTGTCTTTAGAAATACTAATTTCAATTCTTTACCTAAGTTTTCTGTGGAGACCTAAGTCCCCTACTTAGAAATACCACACCCTGATCTTCATTAGCAAAATAACATGAAATAAAATAATAATAAAAATAAAATAACAAGCATGCACACACTGTACATAACAATTAAATAATAATATGCACACATGCATAATAAATGAGGTAAGTAAAAATCAATTAAAGTGTCTGAGCTGTCTCTAAAATGTTAGGCTCTTGGATCCCCTTATCGTAAGTATCAACTGAAAAGCTTTCCAGGATTGGACTGAAGGATTCTGGAGGAATACGGGTTTGAGAACCATCAAGCAGCCACAGTAGACAAGTAAACCAAAATGAGAAAATTCAGTGTGACTGATCTTACTACCAGAACCTCATTTCATTAGATCTGACTTGTAGCAGCAAGAGTGGTAATTCACATGTGTTAGTTTCACTGTTTCCCAAAGATGGAACATATACTATCTCATAAAAAGTTTTTTTGGTGTTGATCTGACATTTAATGTTGATAGTTACAAAATTATTTTGGCATGTATTTGGGAAAAACATCACTCAGGCACCATTATGTCATTGCTTGAACGTTATTCCTTAGGAGATAAAGTAGGAGGCGTTCCATAGGACAACACATGTGAAAAAAGTATCAAAGTGACATGTTTAAGGAGCACTGAGATTCAACAATGGGAAGGGCTTACAGGGCTTTCAGGAGAGAAGTATCACAATTTTCTTTATGATTTTGTAAGACTCAATGACCCATTTATCATTCCTTTCAAAGTGTCGATGCCTCTGGTCTGCACACTGGGACCAGGTCACTCCACAGCTAACTGATATGTCATTTTATTTACTACTGCCATCATCATAACAGCTACCATTTTTCAAGTGTTTACCATGTGCAAGACACCGAGTTAAATGCGTTAGGTGTGGCATTTCACTGAATTCTTAAAAGCGAATCATTAAAATAGTAGACACTGAAATTATGCCCATTTTCCACATAAAGACACTGAAGCTTAGAGATGATACTTTTTTAATCTGACTCTTCTTACCAGGCTATTTTGTTTTCTGAAATTTCCACTTCCCTATCTGTATCTCCCATATATTAATAATACAAATAAGCACGTCTTCGTAACAGCAAACATTTATTGACCGCACACTATGTTTAGGACTTGGATTTAAGTGATTACCTAGATTGTCTTATTCAATACTCACTCACAAAACCCCTATAGTAGGCATTCATATTATCTTCACTTTATAGGAGAGGACATGGAAGTAGAGAGAGGTAAAATAGTCCAGTGTTACACAGCTATGGAAGAGAAGAATTTGGTTTTGATGGCAGGCATTCTGACCACATCCCCACCTCAACCTTCCTAACCCATTCTCAAGGAATAGCATTTGCACTGGCTTTCAGTTTCAGCTGTGGGGTAAGACAAAAATTCTAGAATCAGGGTGAATAAGTTACCCTCCCCACTGGACTCTTGCCTGTAAGGCTGACAAAGGCTTGTTCAACCCTGGGATCTCTGTTTCTGTTCCATGAGGCTATTTCATGTACTAGAGTTACTTGCAAGTAAGAGGGAAGGAGATGAAAGGGGAGACAGAGAGGAGAAAAGGAAAGGGAAAGAGAGAATTGAAGCCAAAGAAAGTAAATCGATGTTACTCCATACTTATGCTTCAAGTCTCTCACATATTTGGATACTTAAAAAATTAAAAGTTTCAAAGAATTTCTTGGCTCAGTTGACCTCAGTGTTCTGTGAAATTCCAAGGCAACAGTAGGCTGTCACACAGGCTCTAAATACAAATCTGCTTAATGAACTGAACTTTCAATTACAAATTAGCTAAAGGCCAAGTTATGTTCACAGTGTCCTTTAACAACCCTCCATTTTCAAATCCACCAGTTTAATCCCATGAATGTAAATGAGAGTCTTAAACTCTCTTAAATTATACTTATTAATATAATTCCAAAAGAATACAGGTTTGCTGTAAAATGTTTCCCAAAGTCTTCTTTGTCCAAATATCATTTACTTACGGTAAGAGGATTGAAGATATTCATAAAGTATGCAATGAATTTAACATAACACACTAATTAACATCTAGTTAAAAATGTTCAGAGATTAAAGATGGCAACCTGAATCATTTGCAAGTGTATTCTTCACATAGTTACATAGGAGGGATTCCATACTCTGCTTTTGTTCACTGTTTCGAAAAAAAACACATGCTTTCCCATTCAAACAGTACTCATCTCTAGCAAATCAACTACTGATACATTCTTCAACTCAACTTCTTCAGGTGGGCTATTTCTATATTCCATGAAAAGTAAGCCTCGCTATAAGTGCTGACCTTTAAAATTATTAAATATACAAAAATATCATGATAGCAACTGATAAAAGTTATTAAAAGTAAATTATATTGCTTTTAGTCTGTGTGAAATGGCATCATCAGCTGGCAAAAAAAAAACACAACTTCTTTCATTTAAGGCTTCATGAAACCTGGCTAGGAGTTACCTCAGGCTGATCGGAAATAGCTATTATACGAAATCTGATCAGTCCAATTGCTTAAAGTGGATATACTGCATACAGAAGTCCTAAGGAATAGATGATGTATTTCATTGTTTTAGCAAATGCACATTAACTGAGGTTCCCGGAAACTGATGATGATGAGATATGCAAAAGTATATGGGGCACTATAATAATCACAGCAAGAAGGATGGTAATAATTAATAGAAAGGAACCCAACCACTTGTGTTACCCATGCTTTTCTTGACTTAAATTTCACAATTTAAAGAGGAAGACATTATTAATAACCCCATTTTAAAGGTGAGAAAATGGAGAGAGTTCTTGGATTTTAGCCAAGATTGTCCAGTGTCAGAGTCAGGATTCCCAACCAGGTCTGTCTGCTGCCTGGGCCTGTTAAGCTTTGCTCTTCTAGCAGTACTGTGGTGGACATTGGGAGGATACAGGTAGTAGAGAATATGATCTTTGTACTAATTCTGCGTCAGTGATGGCCAAGCATTATTTACATACATGGAAAACACAAGAAAATATAATAATTTGTTCTTAATTAGGTATGAACGTGGGGGGTGCACAAAAGGAATATGGCAGTTAAGATCAACGAGAAAAGCTTTTGTGTACATAGCGTTTCTTTACCCTTTGTCTGGGAGGTGGCATTTGGACAGATGGAGGGTGGGGGGAACCATTTCTGCCTGAGGAAAAAGTCTAAACTAGATATGAAATAAAATGTACATATACATAGTCCTTTAGAGTTAAAAGAAAATTTCCATATCCCACACTTCATTTAATTTTTTTTAAAGATTTTATTTATTTATTTGACAGAGAGGAGAGAGATCACAAGCAGGCAGAGAGGCAGGCAGAGAGAGAGAGAGAGAGAGGGGGAAGCAGGCTCCCTGCTGAGCAGAAAGCCCGATGTGGGGCTCGATCCCAAGACCCTGAGATCATGACCTGAGCTGAAGGCAGAGGCTTTAACCCACTGAGCCACCCAGGCACCCACTTCGTTTAATTTTCACTCCATTCTTGGAGGGTATGTGTGCTGAAGATTACCATTCTGACTTTAAATAGACCTTTTGGAGGCTCAGTGAGGTCTACCGAATGAAAGATTCTGGATTAAATCTCAACTTTTCTGCCGACCAATGGTCTTTCTAGTAAATTACCATTGAAGGTGGTAGAATAAGCATGTTATATGTGGTGAATGGTTGGAGTTGGGGATGAGTGGATAAAAAGAAATAGAGCAAAGGAAATGTTTTGGATGGAATAGAGGGAGATCTATATGGGTGTATGTAGTCAGATAGGTTTTAAAGAACACATTTATGAGCTCAAATGTGATTGAAGTGGCAACAGGGAAGCAGTATGGTTTGTGGAAAATAGTAGACAATATTTCACGCCAAGCTTTAGAGTCGGCAAAGCTAGGGTAAATACGGCAAGCTATTTAACTTCTCCAGCTCTGAGTTTCCTTATCTTTAAAGTGAAAGTATTAATCCCCCCATCGTCAGAGTTTTATGGTGACCAGAAAGGCTGATTGTGATAATAATGTCTTTGAGATGTACACAGCAAGTTCTTGTCCAGAGCAGCGGCTGTGATTATAATTCTGAATAAAGTGAAGTAGAAACAATATTTCAAGTTGGTTAACCTGGAAATAATGTCGAAAAGAAGGGAATCATGAGACCTTGGATGAAGGGAAAAAATAATGTGGCATAATTTCAACATATAAAATTCTACTCTCCTCTATCATATCATTTACCGGCTTCCCATCTTATTTGTGTTCAAGTAATCAAACAAGGAGACATTACCCTGAGGTGGGTCGAATAGTCTGGTCACCTGCATAAGTAAGCCAAAACCTAAGCCAGAGACAATTCCTGCAAATAACTCAAGGTTAAGAAGCAAATCAGTCACAACCAGCCAACTACACTTTCACAAATAATGCAACCGCTTCAGCTATAGCCAAATAATTTCCTTGCTTTGCTTTCCATCTTCTCTTTAAAAAACCGGCCCCCTAGCTTCTGTGGGTGGGGCTGTCCTACTTCCTGTTTTGTATTGCCTGATTTGAATTAATGTTTGCTGAAATAAAATTCTTCAATTTTATTTTAATGTGCCTCAGTTTATCTTTTGACATTTGGAATAAAATTCAAACGTTATCTGTAATCTACAAAGTCTGTCTGCCCTACAAACACACGCATAATGTGGCTTCTGCGTTCTCTTCCAGATTATCGCTCCAGGATTCCCTCTTGGTCTGTGATCACCAGCTACCCTGGGATTCCTGCATTTACTTCATGCTCTTCAGCCTACCTGAAACGTGCTTTCCCCAACTGCCTATCTGGTCTCAAGTGTTAACTTCTCTAAGTAAGACTTCCCTGACCTTTTGTTGTTCTCAGTAATTAATTATTAAAACTTGTAATTATATACATATTTGTATGTTTGTATTCAGGCAGTTGAATTACTGACAAGGAAAAAGAGAAACATCAATTAATGTGAACCTAACTTTTCTGATGCTTTGCATGTTCAAAGTAAATTATGGAGACCTGCTGAGGGAAGTGAACCATTTATATATAACATTTTACAATATTAGTAGTTGAGATGCCAGATACGTGGTTCATTGCCAAATGAAGGGGAAGAAGCAAAATTCTCTAAGTGTTAGAGTTGGGATGGCAGGAGGCTCTTGGCTCTTCTAGAAGCTACTGAAGGAATCATGAAGGGATTTTCCACTTAAAAACTTATAGTAGTCTAAAGACAGCTACCATTGTTCTCTAAGCTAAAATAAGAAGCTGTGCTTTAAACTCTTCAAACCTGTGGATCAATGGTGTGTGTCTTTCCTGTTCTTGTGTGTATATTTGTGTTTCTGTGTTTTGTTTCATTGTGTGTGTGAGAGTAGATGGGATATGTGACAACAGAGACTGTTTTGAAAGCAATGGGAAATGTGCCATTGGATTGGTGTCATTTTGTTGCACTTGGCTTCTGCCTCCTCTTTCAAGTTTTCCTCATGGCCACATCACTAAATTACGAAGAGTTTGACTGTCAGAAGCTTCTTTGTCCAACTAAGAATCTTTCTTTTAAATAACAAGAAAATTCCTACTAAATAAAATCAAATAATATTTTACCCCATATGACATGCCAAGGTGTATAGTTCATTATTTATACAGATTTTATTGGATAGATGCCCCTATTTATATCTTGTACAAGGTGGGTGTAAAATGTTAATTTTGTTTGAGATGTTCAAAATGTCTTTATGAAATTTGAAAGAACATTTTCTCTAAAGCTGGAGAGATTGTGGTTTGCTTCATCAATTTCAACAGCTTTGGTTTCTTTTGATTTTTTTTTTTTTTTGATGAGAAGTACAAATGTAGAAAACAAGTTATCCCACTCTGCCTATGGGTCTGACATAATCACTGAAAAATAGCAAACATGTCACCAATTAACTAGTTGAAAGAAAAAAACACATCTAGGAATGTCAAGATAGATTTCAAGCCTGAAATGTAACAGCAGAGAAGATTCATGAAATAAGGAGCAAATATAATCTTGAAATTCCATCTTTGAGGAATTCTTTCTCAATCAGCCATAGCATTGGTTTTTGGAGATTATTGAAGTAGGTGTGGATTTGAGATGAGGAAGTCCAAGGCATGATCAAGGAGGCAAAGAGGAGTTTCTAGACCCTCTAGAAGTTGTCAGGTGAAGAATTTAATTGTCACTGCTCTGGATAGATCCTCCCCAACCACTGATTCTAGTTTAGAAACACCCTTTGTCCTCAGTTATGTATCTCATAGTACATTGTTCTTTCCATTATTTACTCTGTTCTGAAATTACATTGTTAATATGTTTATTGATTTGTTATTGATTGCCTCCCCATATCCCCCAGCATAGACACTGTGAAGCCATCAACCTTGTTGTTCTTGTTCACTGTTTATCCCTAACTCATAAAATAACAACTGACACATATTAGGGTCCAGGGAAATATTTACAGTAAATGACATGAAAGTAATACAAGGACCAGAAAGAGAGAGAGAATGACTATGATATAGTAATATGTTAATTATTTTTATAATTATTAACATAATTGAAATTATGTTAATTATAAATATGTGTTGATTACCTTTTCATCACAATTACAGTACTGTTTCCTCAAATCAAAATTAGATGCAGTCACTAAATGCCCCAATGATTTTATCCTTGAAGAGAGAGCAATCTCTTTATTTTAGGTATCACCATTTATTTATGCTGTTTTTCAATCATTCATTCATTCTTTCACTCTTATATTAATACTTCTTGAGTGGTTAGTATCTGTCATTGTCCTACTAAGTCCCATAACAAACATAGATCTTTCCTTCCAGAATCAGGATCTAGTAGGCAGAGAGGGAGGGAAACCACCATGTACCCATGCAATGTGGCATGAAGGTTGTGTGCGTGAACTTGGAGAATACAGGTCATCCATCACCTGACTTCCTAGTGAAGGAAGGCCTAGAGGAGAAAGTTGCGCAGCAGAAAGTAGAGGTTAGGTCAGTCTGCAGGGGTCATTAGAATGGTGAATAAGGAAATCCAACTAGATGTTATAACTGGGCAGGATATATTTATGAGTAAACCTGGAAGTGGGGACAAGAATCATCACAGGAGGACTTTTATGCCTTTTATGTATGCTACAGTAGTGTACATGTAAGAACCACCCGTTACCCAGTGATTTTGAAGCTGCAAGAATGGCCCAGTTACACCATTTGAAGCAAGAGCCTACAGGAAGATCTGCTGGCCTGCTGGCCATGTGGGAAGCAGGGTATCCTGGGCTGACAGTGCCTTCTGGTGACAAAAGGGCCACCAATGTCCTTACCCTTATAGATCAGATACTCAATTTTGCTCAGTTCATCCAGCATACTGGTTAGTTTAGGCTGGTGACCAATAATATTAAGTCTAAGTGTAAAAGAATACATAAGCTGATCCATTTCCTCATGAACAGAACAAAAGGATCAGAAAACCTTATTGGTAAAGATATTCAAATAAGTTGTCATACTAAATCTAAACAAAATCTGAAGTTAATTATGTGCATGGTCAGAGTCAATTCAGAAGACCAAAAATAAGTGCAAATGCATTAGTCTTTGAATCTTCTTTTCTAAATTTTTAAGTTGTATTTTTTTTTCTTAACAGATTCTTTAGATTAGAATAAACTTGACTGAATTTCAAGTTCTTAAGTTTCTATGAGGATATATGTTTCCCACGATAAAAATGAACATCATAGCAGTGTTTGGGTGGCTCAGTGGGTTAAAGCCTCTGCCTTCCTCTCAGGTCATGATCTCAGGGTCCTGGGATCGAGCCCCGCATAGGGCTCTCTGCTCACCAGGGAGACTGCTTCCCCCTCTCTCTCTGCCTACTTGTGATCTCTCTCTGTCAAGTAAATAAATACAATCTTTAAAAAAAAAGTACATCATAAGTGTAGCAATTACTGAATGTAAAAATATCAAGGTGAAATCACCTTTTTGTCAAACACTTAAGTATCAACTCCATTGATAATTTATTGGAAAATTTTGCATCTTTTTATACACATAATATACACATAAACATTTATTTCTTTGTAAGCCTCTTTTTGATTTAACGATAGGTTGTGAACATCTAGTGACATTGATTAATATGCATTACATTTTGGGTATAGCAATGTTCATTATCTATATATTCAAACTCTTTTGATAGAAATTCAGGTTATATCTACATTAATTTCCTTTAATTATGAATATTTTTGGAAAGAATAACCTCAAATATGTATATATGTCCTATTTACTTATTTTTTAATTTTTTACCACAGAATAAATTCCTAGAAATGAAATTTATGTCAAAGATATGCATATGTTAAAGATTTAAGATTAAATAGGAACATTATTCCCAGAATTTACCTTTTTTAATTTTTTTCCAGAATTTACCTTTGAAGCAGTAATTTTGCTACACTTTCATCAAAATTATATTAGTGTTTTTGCCAATGTTATTTTAATAAGGAAAAATATATTTTATTTACATACACAAATATAGATGGATATCTTTGATTAGAAATGAGACTGAATACCTATTCTTGCTAATCCTTTGCTTTTCTCTCTTAACTCTATCCTTCATTACTTTTCCATATTTATATAAAGATGCTAGTCTTTGTACTTTTATTATTGATTTGCTGGATTCTCTTAACACAACTGATACCAACCACCATCATGTGTCAGGCAGTTTTCTAGCATCTGGGCAATAGAAGGAAGCAGAAAAAGTAAAACAAAGACAACAAAAATAAACAGGTAATTAATTTTTTTTCCTCTCTACTGAGAGTCAAGCACATGCTAACTATTTTCCCCAACTTTTCCAATTTGATATTTACAAACCACTTCTTAAACTAAATGCCTCTGCAATATACATTATGATCTGATACCTATTATTTTTCCTTTTCAGAGAGTGAGCTTTCCTCCTAATTCTGGGTCCTTCCATTGGATCTATATTAGTTTGTGTAAAGTATTGGAATGTCTGAACAAGGAATAGCCAAACCCCTTTTAAAGATTCCCACATATCCACAGGGCACCTGTGAGGAGAGCCTGGATGTTGAGATGGAGTTTTCCCTTCCCAAACCCTGGGTGTGCCTTTCTCTTCATTACAATAAAGAGCAAGCATAGTGCTCTGGGAAAGGAAGGGAGGCATCAGCAGCACCAGGAGGACAAGATGAGTCAGGAAAATGAGGGAATTTCCTTGTCTTTGCTGGGCTTGTTCTTTGCTGTTTTAATCTCATTTGTGAAGTCAGGAACTAATTTACAAACAAACAAGAGAAAAAGAAATATAAAAGGAGTTTCACTCTGATATTCCACCTAGTTAGAGACTTGAGAAATAGGGAAGTCTGCATGGACAAGAATCTTAGTTAACTTTATCACATAAGCCCTTTGCAGGCAGATGGAATCAATGGCTTTGCTACCGTGATAGCTGACCACAGTTTCCATCAAGGAACTCTTCAGAACTTCACCACAAATTGAATTTGAATCTTTTATGCTCATAAAGTTTCAATATTTACTCTTCCCAGCCCACATTTTTACTTTACTTTTGATTGCCTCTGCCCTTGCTCTCTCAAACAAGATCTAAATGGGATGTGTCAGAATATTATATCAAAAACCATTCAGATTGTTTTTGAACGGAGTGTGGATAAGCATCTAAACTTTTGAGTGCCTGTCCTAGCTTTGCATGTCTTTCAGCATCCCTTCAAGAAGCAGTTCCTGGGTTGTGACAAATAGCTCCCGTTACTGCAACTCACAAATGAGTCTCAACACCAAGAGGTGTAGGGCAATTGACAACCTTAGGGATAAACAAAGAATTCCAAGTAAACTGTCATCATCAAGGCTGATATTTGATGGTTGTTGTGTCCCTCCCCTGCTGAGTGATGTGCTTTAATACCTGCATCATTTCATGGGAAAACCTTTGAAAATTAATCTCATAGGAGAGTCATTGTTATTTATTTTTTTTAAAGATTTTATTTATTTTTATTAGAGAGGCAGAGAAAGTGAGAGAGAGCATGAGAGGAGAGAAGGTTAGAGGAAGAAGCAGACTCCCCGTGGAGCTGGGAGCCCAATGTGGGACTCGATCACGGAACTCAAAGATCATGACCTGAGCCGAAGGCAGTCGCTCAACCAACTGAGCCACCCAGGCGCCCATGTTATTTCTGTGTGTAGATTTTTATCATCAACTATTCAAAAACACTAAAAAATATATATATTTTAAATGATTGTTTTAAAAAAAACAACTGAAACTGAAGAATCCTGTCTAGGAATACTTTTTGCAATTTCTGTTCAAATAAGGTACATGGATAGCCTCTCTTGTGGCTAATTCAAGCTATCTTTTTTTTTAATGGTCATTTAAATATATTGACTACTTTGTGGGTGATTTTCATATTTACGTAGTACTTCAGGGAGCTTCAAGGATTTTGCAAATATTAAATCATTTAAAGGTCGCTAATCTTAATGATCCTAAGAAAGAAGTAAGAATTTCTTAAAGCACTTGAGAACTACTCGTGATCAAACCGTTTCCATCATTTCTGGGAACCAATAGCCATGACTGCACAGTGTGGAGCAGAGTTTTCTGTAACTGGACCATGCAAACAGGGATCCATGGGATCTTTGTTGTTACTAAGAGTACAAAAACCTGGTGTGGGGTTCAGACATGAATGTACCCACTCTGTGCTGAGAAAACTGGTTTAAACTAGATACTACTAGAAAAATGTTAGCTCCTGTGTAGGTCAAAGAACCTATTAATGAGCCCTGTCACTTAGATAAACTACCAGAAGCCCCTTCCTAGTACTTTTTGAAGCCAGAGTTATGATAACCACTTCTAGCCTGGGAGCTGTCTCTGAGGAGAGACTCCAAATAATCATTAAATGAAAACAAATCATCATCAAATCAAGTGATAACATTTAGCTTTGTACCTTTGAGACTATTCAAGTATTTTCAAAGCAAAAATATGAGCCTTCTGTGTTTTCCTGCAAAGATTTAAAACATTAAAACATCTATATGAAAAAGTGAAAGTAACAGTAAATTTTGCCTTGGCTGAAAGGTGATTTAATTATTTTTAAGTATTCATTCATTCATGCATTCAACGTTTCTTTATTCATTCATTGAGCACTAGAGCCAGGAGCTGTTAGATTCTAAGAATGCCAAGAAGCATAATATAAAATCTTTCCCTTTGAGAGTTGGCAGTCTAATTTTACTTGAGAAATCAGGAAGAAGCTAGCTAAAATTCAAGTTGATAATTGTTGCAAAGTTTAAAGGAGTAGCACAGAGAACTTAAAGCCTCTGACTTTAATTTCAATGTCCTTGGGCAAGTCACTTAATCCCTTATAATGCTTTCCTTCTCTGAATAAATGGGAATAACAAGAGCTTCAACCGTACTATGTAGTTGTCAAAATTAAATGAAATAATATCTGTAGTGCAATTGAACTGGCATTAGGCAATACTCAATAATCTTAGCTTTCTTCATTGTTGTTATTTTTGTAGGAGTGAAGTGTTCTTCAGGCACAGAATATGTAGCTACTAAGTCTTCCTTCGGGAATAGGAAAGCACCCAAAGAATGCTATAACTTGGTATAAAATCCAACTGTTTACTCGTTTTTTTGCATATGCAAAAATATTTTTAGAAAGTCTCATTTTATTTGTAGAATAACCCATTCCTGGTTTTCACCTAATGAAATTTGGAAAAGGGAGCAATCATTTTTGTTAAAGCAAACCTTTACTCAATTCTAAGTCTAAAATCACTGTCAGGAAAATTTTTCTCTCTCTTTTTGTTTTTCCTGACAAATTCTAATGGGACATATAATAATTGACTATACTCACATGAGAAAATAAAGTATATATTTCAATCTCTTTCGGAAAAGAACAAATAGAAACATAAGCATGGAGTCAACAAATTATCATCAGTGCCAGTTCGTCCATTTGCTAGAGTTTCTTTTGAATTTAAGCTTATGTACATTAATGTCTAGCTGCTAGTTAAAATAAGTCTCCTTCAGTCAGATGTATATAAGCAGGAGTTTACCAGGCTGTCCACAACTCAATGCCCAGAAACTTGACTTGAGCACAGAGTGGGACACTCCTGTTTGTGGCATATTTATAGTAATTGAAGACAATGTTTATGACTTTGACACAGTCATGTATTGAGAATGACTGAATCACACTTTTAAATGAAAATGATGGTTGTATATTGATATATAGGAATGTTGAAGGATAGCAGTTTCTGTTAGATTTGAATTCTTTTTTGCAAGAGTCAGAGAATTCTAACCAGCAGAGCTAGGAGAATACTTCTGTTACTATCTGAAGTGCCTTCTGTACATCTCACAATATTCCTGAGGTAAGATGTTCCCCTCTTGTTTTGGTGCCCTGTCTCTCCACCCACTCAAGGTATGGGCTGCAAGTACCCACTCTTAATTGTATGTGGAAAGCTGTGTATCTCTCCAATGTCTGAAAAACTCCAACATTATCTGGGAAGTTATTAAAATTAATCTATCTTAACTCTATATTTATAATGGAAAAAAGTATTTATCAGCTCTAGGCTGTCTGTGGGATTAATATTTGAAAATGTAGGAAAGATTTGTGTAACTCTTTTCTTGGTGGGAAGATTTGTCTCTTATTTAGACTTCTTTTTGTGAAAAAAATCCCTAATTTTTGTACAAATATGAGTGTTATGATAAACCCCAAGTAACACCATTAAATGTCCCCATTGCAGCAGGACATTGAAGAATCTAGCACTCTCGTCATGATGTGGGGTTATTGTGGGGGCTTGCGTTTATATCACAACACTATGCAGGTGTTGCATAGCCTTGAAATGTTCTATTTCATGTGTTAACCATAAATTTCCAACTAGCTCATGCACCCACAGGATTCAGTTGTAATTCTCTTGAGATGTCTACATCTGAGGTAAGAATATATCATCTTCAATAGTTTAGGAACTGATTGTGAAGACATTTTGCACAGAGGGACTTCCACAATCATTTGATGATTGGGGAACATCCTAGAAAGCTTCCTATGAAGATGCAAGTAAAAACATCACTCATCAAGCAGATTATTTTCAACATCAGTCACATTACTCTGTATTTAAACTTTGTATGATGAATGAAGTATTTGATAAATGTTCCTTTGATTGGGTAAACTTAATAGTGAGAAGCCATAATCCCAACTCAATGGCATATACAACCCATAGATGACACCCTGTACCTCCCTTCTAAAGAAAGTTGATTCTTCCTGTTTCTGCAGTGGACTATCCAGGATTTTTTCTCAAACCTTGCCTTTGATAAACCTCTCATGTCAGACTCTGGATGGTTAGAATTACCTTCTTGTAGGCCGATTCCCAATCATGTGGTCTTATTTCATTATAATTATCATTATAGTGCTGGATGAAGGGTTCTGCTTAGTTTTCCAGAGTTACAATTCCCTCTTGACTATGATTAAACTGTCTTTGGGTTCATGGGCCTGGAAAATTTGAACAGTCCAATTTAATGAAAAACAATTTTCATAGCCATCTGGCAATGGTCTGAATATTTCTAGAAGTTAACTTTTTGCATATTAAACTTTGAAAAGAAATAATTAAATCAGCTTTTATAATAGCCCACGTGGAGAGAGTCTGCTCTGTCTGTTCCCACCAGCCCACTGATTTGTGTATCTATTGTACTTTCTCAGTACTTTTGCAGAGAAACAGATCATTTATATAAATTATAATCGATGGGGGTCTGAGTGCTAAGCATTTTGGAATAGCCTCTTGGGTAAGTTAGATAGTTAGAGACTAAGAAATTAATCTTATCTGGTTGGATTCTTTCATCAAGGCAAGATTTAAATCAATTAATTATAATTTAGGAAATTTTCAAAGCTAAAAAGCTTTCAGAGTGAAAATTGTGTTTGGGTAATTATGAAGAAAGTTCTTCCTACTTAAAAAGATAGCCTCACAAAATATAATTTTACAAGTTCTTTAAGTTGTTTATAAACTTTTCATTTTTTTTTGTTTTCTGTCTCAAGAACAATGCCAAAATTGTGAAAAGAATTAACCATTTATTGATTATTGCATTTGAGCTTTCTAGAAGTAATAACTCAGAGTTTCTCAGATAAAAAGTAGACAATTTTGAATCCTTCAAGCCTGAGTATAGTCCGTAAAACTATTAAATAACATTTATGCTTGCCTGGAGAAATTTGAAACAAAACAAAACAAAACACCTCCACTGAGCTTAAAATGATTTTTATTTAAATTCCTGGTGGATGGAGCTAATAAATTACATCCTCTTATATATTTAGTTGGGCCTCCTATGAAAAGGTTAGACAAATAAAAATTCTGAGAAATTGTAGCTATCCAAACTATCCTTATTCAAGTGGAGACGGCTTCAGAGTCAACCTTGATCCTTATCTCTGCTATTCCCATTTCTGCCATTTTTGACATAAGACTGTGAGTCACACCCCATATATGTTACTCCCTTTCTATACATGTACATAGACAACACTATCAGGAAAAAATTGTGGGTCAAGTAATATAACGAATGCTTAAGTGAAAGTATTGATATAGATCCTTTGCACATAATGTTTTGAATATCATTCCATGGAATTAAAGGCACTGGAAGATTCTTCATTCAGATTTTTTGGGCTTATGTAAAGAAAAAGAAATCACTTGCTTTATCATCCATTTCTTGATAACTTTAGTGGAAATGGATGCATTCTTTGAAGGCCAAATTTATTTTATTGCTGTTTTAAAGGCCTAAAGTCAGAGGTATTTGCAAAGATAAACATTCACAGATAGCCAATATCCACAATAATGATGCCGATAAATCTAAATCATAAGGTACATTTGGAATCTTAATTTAAAGCAATGCTAATAAAATATGTGATTGAGCTGACAAAACATTTGCTGTTTAAGTAATTAAGTTGATGCAATCAACCGAAAACTGTTTAAAGAGTTAATTGCCTTTCACAATAGAAAGAAATCTACAGTTTTATACTATTTTATATTATTCTACAGGAATTTTTTTTTTTTTTTTTGGACAGGGTTTTGGCTGATACCACGCTAGTAATCCTTGAGAAGTAAAATAAGACCTTATTCTGTTCCTGCTGTTTATCACTTCCTGAAATCATAATCCTCTCTGTGTCACCATAATCATCTCCACAGGAATTAATTGTGATGTCACAGAAGATTATGACATGAAGTGGGAAGCAAGCAGCAGGATCCTGAGCTCTATTAAGAGCAAAGACCTCTTGCTTATAAAAATACATGTGGTACATACATCATTCATTTATGAATAAGATCACATTAAATAAGAGCGAATACTTAAGACAGGCTTCTTTACTCTGAATTTGTTAGACAAATTTGAGGCTCAAATTTAATGATTCATTAAAGTCAAAAAAATTTTGGCAATTATATCAGAAGTATAATATATACTCTTTCCATTCCATTACTAACTGGTATGTATCACATAATTTTGTAACAAATAAAATGGCACATCCATCAGTGGTTCTCAGACTTAGCTGCATATTAGAATCACTGGGAAATTTGACCAATTCCTGGTGCCCTTGCTCCACCCCAGAGCATCTGATTGAACTGGCCTGGGATGAGGTTTGAGCATCAGGAGTTTTCAAAGCTCCCAGGTGAATTTCAGGGGCCGCGAGGACTGAGGACCAGTGCTCTGTATCTGGGAGGAAATTGTCATGGGAAACATTTATTTCCTCTCTCATGGACTCTTCAGATAGAATTTTTAGAGAGAACCCTATTTTCCAAGTGCGCTTTTATCATCTGAGCACATCTCCAGATCGTATATCAGAATTTAATTAAAAAAGGTACATCATTTTATGGAAAATTTAGTGTGAGAAAGCGCTGATGTGTGATCTTGGGACATGAAAGGAAAAACTTGCTGATTACCCAGGAGTAGAGGCCGAACAGCAAAACAATATGTCATGATACTTCAGGGAAAAGAAGGCTTTCCCAAAGAGTGGCTTTCAGCCCAACAATGGTAGCATCTACTGGGTTTGCTTATGAGCCCTTGCAGCACAACCACCAGGAACTTCCCAAAATACAGGAGAGGCAGGAGGTTTGAGAGGAGAGTTAAGAGGTAAGAGATTCGCCATTTTAGATATTATACTTAATTTAATCATCCTAAGTGTCTACCATAGAGAAGGTATTTGGAAATATGGGAAACTCAAAGGAGTATAAGAAATATTTCCAGTATCATCCCTCAGTTACAAGTAAATGCAAGAAAGGAGTTAACTCGCTCCCCCAGAGAGCACATATAGGAACATAATAGGTAAGCCATTCAGGGCCACAGATGAGCTACAGAGGCCATGGCATAAATGAGAAAAGTTCCCTCCCCCGGGGCCTTGTGGCTTCACAGACACAGAGCCTGTGGTTTGAAGTCAGGCCCTGGGCGAGATGATTACACAGTACATCACTGTTTGACCTCTAGGTGCAGACCTGACAGTTAAATTATCTCAGAGCTCCAAAGGGGGAAAGAGAGAGACTTTCCAAATCCTTAGAAACTCGGCCCAAGTCTATTCCATTATCCCAGAGGCATGCAGAGTGGGGATATTCAGAAAGCCCACTCTGGAAGGTGTGTGATTCTAGAACAGCAAGCCTGATCACTCTCCCTTGGAGCCATATTTCCTGCTGATTGAGCTGCGGCCAACAGGGACTAACTGAGTTAGGCTACTTATGTAGAAAAGGATTTATTTTACAATGGATACAGATCAAGCCATCTTATCACTGAATGCTGAAATCAGAATTACATATATTTATTTTTCTGAGTGTACCTTTGGAGGCTTGGGGTTATTTTTTAAGCTAATTTAAAATGAAGCTGTTCATCAGGACAGTGTATATATTGTAGATAGAGACCTGAATTGTTCTGCACAAAAATTTCAAGGACTTCTGAATTTATGGCCATACATCAAGACCAAAGATAGGAGTTGAGGCAGAAATTGAGGACCAGGGATGACAAAATACAAGAGGCAAAGCAGCCAGGAGAAGAGTAGCCAGGAGGGGAGGGCTGTAAAACATGCATAAGCAGAAACGGATGAGGATTTTAAAAGCTGGACTATTTTAAATTACATGGATACATGCTGCTGTAATGTACCCGACACTACTCCATTATTATCCTCAAAACAGGATGACAAGTAGTTTGCAAAAGTCTGTCTTTGTAAATCATGTTTTGGGGAAATAAAAAAAAAAAAAAGAAAATGGTTTTTAATGTCTGAACCTTTGCAGGATGGAAAAATGAGATAGTTAAAAAGTCAAGGAAAAGGAGATTGAGAAATCAACGAAAGTATGAAATTGGAGCTGGCTGTGGCTCCAATACACTCCATAGGTTTGTCTTCTGAGTAAGACAATAGATTCAGGTAAAGCCCTTGACACAATACTTTCCATATAAAAAGCTCGTGGGGAGCCTGGGTGGCTCAGTGGGTTAAAGCCCCTGCTTTTGGTTCAGGTCATGATCTCAGGGTTCTGGGATCAAGCCCCATATTGGGCTCTCTGCTCACCTGGGAGACTGCTTCCCCCCTCTCTCTGCCTGCCTCTCTGCCTACTTGTGATTTTTCTATCAAATAAATAAATAAAATCTTTTAAAAAATAAATAAAAGACTTGCAATATATGATAGCTATCATCACCATTATTATTTTATTAGTGTTAGAGCCAATAGATGTTGATGGTTATAAATAATCTCCCATCTTATGGAGAATCATGGGAAAGAACATGATATTCCATTTAGATCATCAAAGAGGACTTAAACTCCATTTTGACCTCAAGTCAGTCCTCTAACTGGTTAAGCTCTTCCTTTCTGCCTCTTTTAACTCAGGCAAAAGACCCTGTGGGCAAAACAGCCCATGAGGGGAACCAAAACTACCCCTTCCAGTAATAAAAAGTACCCTGAGGCCAGCAAGACCCCTCCTGGCCTGATTAACCTCAAGGCAATGATCTACCTGAACTTCACTGCCCACTTACAAGTTCCCACTGGCCTTTGTCCCACAGTGCTCTTACTTAAGAGTGTATTTTCACTCCCTTTGAGACTTTAGTCCACTATCTTCCCAGTTGTTGGCCTCCTGAAGTATATTTCTTTCTTGTTTCATCACCACTCATCTGGCTGCCTTTGGATTTTGCCAGTGGCAGATGGCCAAACCTGGTCTGCGTGGGACCCCCGAAACCAGGTGCTCTTGTGCCCTTGGGCCCTGGTTAGGATAACAGTAATTCATGGTACACTCTGATTTTCTGGACTTTCATGGCTTAATTGGAAGTATATTTAGTATCTCAGAATGTTTGGCTGATTCCAAAAGTATTTCAAAAGAAGGTCCCGTAGATTTGTTTTGTTCAGCCCCTCCTAACCTGTTAGCCAAGAGAAATAAAATTTGATTTCCCTTGAGTCATGTCACGCTTGATAATAACAAAATAAACTGTATGGAAGAAATGGTATAGAAATCTAGATTTATGAACACACCTATTTTTTTCCAATTTCAATGTTTTTGCTTACAAGGAATGAAAAAGACAAGTAAAGGAAAGGCCTGAAGGTGTGGATGGGAGTGGGTCCATCATGTTAATTTTTTCTCCTAGGGATGTATCCCTGGTAGGATGTACATTCCTCTGTGCACTTTCTGTAGATTTCTTTTATTAAACAACTTTTTAAAAGCCTACTTTTTGATGTATTAATACAATAAGGATAAATCTGCATTTGCTACAAAGATAAATTACCCCTAAATCTCATCTAGAAAAAAGTGCATTTTTGCTTTCCTAATAACACTAGAAAAAGAGCTAGTGATCAGATTTCCTATTAGTGAAAATAAGCACTTTAATAAACTGCTCAGTATCTCCTAGGTACTGTAAATGGCAGCTGCTATTAGACCTGGTCTCAATAATGTAATAGATAGCCATATAAACCCACATACCTAATGGAGCATAAATTAAACACAGTCTTTGGATGGTTTTACCATGTAAATGCAGCTTTTTGAAAAATGTAATTTTTTTGTTTAATGGCCTTGCCAGTTTTCTACAATGGAGAACAATAAACTTCATCCCTTCTGACCTTTTTAAGTTACTCTGTGACGGGGTTCAGGACAGGGCCCCCTAAATATACCACTTTGGCATACTGATCATTTTGAATTAAAATTGCATAAGCAACAGCCTATGCAAAAAGGACACTCCTACCATCCTTTGTCCCCCCGAAAAGAGGAAATAAATCTACCTGAAAGAAGGTACCTTCCCAGTACCAGGCTGAGAAGGAGATATCCTTCTCATCCGACGCTGACAAGTTTGTATAAACAAACCTTGTTACTTCTTTACTAATTTACTACCTCAAGCCCACACTTCTTTGTCTTGTCAATTCTTCACTGATCTATCGGTCCTTTTTTTAAATGGTATTAAAGCTGCCTGCTTTGGTCACTTCTTTGAGCCTCATATTTCTATGAGTTTCCATATGTATGAATTAAATTTGTTTTTCTTCTGTTACTCTGTCTTATGTCACTTTAATTATTAGGCCAGCCCGAAAAAAAAAAAAAAAAAAAAAAAAAAAACTGAGAAGGGAAGGAAGAAAAACTATTTCACCCTTACAACTATAACCAACAAAATTCTCCACTTTTATTTTATTAATTTTAAGGCAAAAACTTGGTACCAAAGTCCTTAAAATAGCATCTATGACAGGATGCAAGTAAAGCATAAATTCTAATTCAGGTAGTGCAATCTTTTGTTTCTATATTTAGATAAAAATATATTTAGGCTTAAAAAAGTTGTATTTGCACATTTGTGTAAGTAGGAATACATATGTGTGTGTGTATTTATATGTGCGCTTTTGTGTTCCAACATTACCTGCATTTAAAGTATTAAAGTATCCTGATTAAGGCTCAGTGAATAATAGATCTGAAACATAAATAAAACAAATCAGAGAATCATCATTAATAATTTGAATGGTGTTTAATTTCCCTGTTCTAATTATTATGCTAATATTTTCTTGTAGCACTTATAATTATTTTATTACTAATATCCATTTATTCTATAAATGATTAGAATATATATGTGCTTATAATTATATTTACCAATGGGAACATCATAATAATTAGCTACTCTAAAGTGAGATATTTGTCACAAGAAATGTCACAGGCATAGTGAAAAATTATAATTCCTGTATGAATAGCATAAAGGCTTTTCAATCAAAACAACTTTTCATCTAATAGTTATTATTAGGGAAGTTAATTTAGATCATCGATCTTTTTTAAATCAATGACCTCTGATATTGACCAACAAAATCTGAAATGTTTGCTTGTAAAACACGGTACGATTTCCATAATTACAATTTAGTCATGCACTCAATTACCAAATAATGTAACCTGCATGATTAAAAGTGCACTAACTTGGAGCTCATTAAACTATTGGGTCAGATAAAGGGAAATATTTCATTACAATTGGATGTTGCATGTCTAAAGTGCTGGAAAATGACATTTCCTAGTCTTACTTTAAGAAGGGGAAGTCTAAGAGGAGACTTTCTTTCTGGCTACCAGAAGTTTATCAACTAAAATGTCGACTTGGATTGTATTTTTGTTTTGTTGTGTTATAATCTGTCTTCTCTAATGGATTTATAACTATGTTGCTACAGTTAATGATTTCCTTCTATTTCTCATGACATGCTGACACACTCAGACACATACAGCTAGAGTCTGTTAGTCTTCATGGCCAAATATGAGTATTGTAGTACAAATAATATACGGATATGCACATTCACAACGAATTCATTATATAGGAATACTAAATTCATTTCCCAATTTGGAAAGCTGGACATCAGGCTTCTTTCCATACTTGTTCTTAATAGCCTGTGGTTACCAAATGTGGTAACCTGACTCTTCCCTCTACCATGACAGGTAGAGTCATATAGTTCCGTCCCATATTCTCTGTGACTTCACTTGTGACCTTCCTGAAATGGTCTACTTGGTTAAAGGTAATGATTTTTTCAAAGAAAAAATGTCAATTTGAGCTCATGTATTAGGTTATTCATGGTGACTTTGTAATTCAACAAATATTTAAATTTTAAACAAAAAATTATACTTATGAACGTAAAAAAGAGCAGCAGATCAACAGTAGCATTGTATTTAATTACACATTTTCTAAGAGAGAAAGAGAGGGACAGAGAAAGAGAGAAATCTTATAAACATACACAAAAATTATCAGATACAACCTTTCTTCCCATTTACCCTGGAATCTTCAATGGTCACCACTCCTAACTGGCTTCCCTTGCCCAGTCATCTGTCATCCCAGAGACCATTCTGTGAACCCAATCAAGTGATAAAGTTTATGAGTCTTGGATTCTTTCTCTAAAAAGCCTGTGTCTCACCAGGTGGTCCTCTGCAACTCCAAACTCCTATGAGTTGGCTGTAGAACCAACACTAGGAAATCCCAGGGTTATGATATTTCTACCTTGCCAGCAAGTTTTTCAATTCCAGGGGTCACATTACTTTTCAATTCTGCTAAATCTATTAGCTTTATGGGAGTATTGCCTGATGTGGTGCTGAATGTTCTGCCTTTGGCGTTCCAGGAACAGAGAAGGGAAATTAGCTTCTGCTTTAGCTGAATTCCACTTCTGTGCAGCTAGGAAACCATGGCTCACATTAGAGGATAAATGGATATTTAATTTACACTATAATATAGTCCTAAATTCCCTGTGATGCTTTCCATTTCCATTCTTTCCCCCTTGGATGAACTGACATAAGTTTCATTTTTAGAATGAAAAGCAAAGAACATATTCAGTTTAGGCTGTCACAGCACAGAGACAAAAATATAATTCAGAATTATCTTCCTTTCCTTTGAATTGATAGTGCAGTATTGTATGCTACATAATACAAGCTTTTTATGAGCATTAATATACTACCTTACAACCTTGACAATTTACGCTGACATTTCGCATTAACATTGCAGTTAACTATTTGATGATACCAGGCTGCTGGAATAAGAGTATTTTAATGGCTGATTTTTTTTTTCCCCTGAAGTACTAACACAAGGAACAATAATTTGCCCACCGTGCTATTTATGATATTTCAAGATCTTTTCCTAAATACCCAAAAGCATGATTTTATTAGAGCCTACATTTGGTGAACAAGTACCACTATATAGATTCATTTTACTCTTTGACACCCAAAGTGCAACATGGATACACTTATTATTTTTTTTCTACAAGTTATGCATGCTGAATTTCTTATTTCATAGTGAGAGATGCTGTTTTGTCTTTGTATTCCCAATGCATATCACTGTACCTGGCACTGCAAATATTTGGGAAGATATTTGGCTTATACATGAATGAATAAGTGAACAAACACTACTTCATTTTATTTTGCAAAGGAAGTGCATGGGAACACCTGAGTAGATTCATCAGTGGCCCTTCTGCAGATTACAAGTGCTT
>CM052797.1:111615047-111667322 GCA_028533885.1 Nasua narica | reverse complement strand
AGGATGTGGAGAAAGGGGAACACTCCTCCACTGTTGGTGGGGATGCAAGTTGGTGCAGCCACTTTGGAAAACAGTATGGAGATTCCTCAGGAAATTAAATATACAGCTACCCTACGACCCTGCAATTGCACTACTCGGTGTTTACCCCAAAGAAGCAGATGCAGTACAAAGAAGGGCTACATGTACCCCAATGTTCATAACCGCAATGGCCACAATAGCCAAACTGTGGAAAGAATCAGATAGTTACCTTTTAAAATAAAATTCTTTCCTGGGATAAGTTGCTATGCTACTCTAAGGGAGTCTTTCAAATCATTATTTTCCTTTGGGAGAGAGCAATTCAGCCCACATGAGACATTCAGAAAGTAATGTCTAATCACTGTTACCTAGTTGTGGATACACTTATTAATCAAATAGTTAAGCATGCTAAGAGAGGTTTTTGTGAATTTGTCTAAGCTCTATGGTTTTTTGATTCTTACCTTGAATAAGAATCTTGCTTTTGATTGACAATAAATAAATAATTTAATTTAAAATTTTCTATTATGTCTAGAAAGTTGTATTTTATGTACACAACATGATACAAAAGAAATAGCAGGCAAATCAGCCGGCAACTCCAGGTCATCAGTCTTTGACTTGTTTTAAGATGATGATTTTTCTCAAAGCAAAAACGCCAATTTTGATCTCATGTATTTGGTTGTTCATGCTGACTGTGTCTCAACAAAATTTTGAATTTCAAGCAAAAATTTAGGTTTATAAATATAAAATGTAGCAGCTGAAGATGACCAGCAATTTGTATATAATTATACATTTCCCAAGAGAGAAAAAGAGGGAATGAGAAAGGAAGGAATCTGATAAGCTATAAAAATACTTTGAGGAAGTAGAAACGTTCATAGCAACTCAAACCAAAACAAAAAACATAGGCGCCAAACTTTATTATTCAGCACTGATTTTCTAAAGCAGTCATGCCTTCATCATGCATCAGTTTACTTCTTCAAAACAAGAGTTGCTAGTATTTCCACTCTCCTTTCAATTGCCTACAGATAATTTTGCAATTGTTTCCAATTCAAAAAAAAAAAAAAGTCTCCATTCCATTTTTATGCCAGAGGATACTACTGGTCATAGAAGCACTTCCCAATTTTAGCTTTAAAACAACATTTTTTTTTATTGTTTGCTCAGAAAGCTGTGGTTCAAAATTGGCATTGTTGTCGTTGTTGTTTTTGTTCTAATAAAACCTTAGAGGTATTTTGTCGTTTGAAAATTCTTTAAAAATCTCATTCACTACAGGTTGAGGAGTGGATGTCCAGCACCTCCGTGGCTAGTGAGAAGCTGCTATTGAAAGACCACTGTGCCCTCCGTGTTTGTATGCCCCAACACTTGCAGCTAGAGACCTGATTTTAGCTATATCGCCGTTAAATTCCTAGACATACCCTACATATATTGCCATTGGGCAGTAGGGGAATATTTTTAATTTAAATTCAATTAGCCAACATGCAGTACATCATTAGCTTCAGATGTAATGTTCAGTAATTTATCAGTTGTGTATAACACCCAGTGCAGCAGGGGGGAGGGAATTGTAACCAAACCTACATGAGTCTGCTCTTTGGTGAGTCATAGGTAGAAACTCTAAGAGGTAAATTGCTGCACAATTGAAACTTTATTTGTAGCAAACAAGGAGATCATGAGGCATAACTTCCAAAGCTATGACTCCCCAAGCAAGGGGAAATGAGTTCCTTTTATTTAGGGTTAGGATGAATATTTAGATATGGAAGGCTTGTCATCGTATGTGGAGAAGGGCTTAGAGTCATGCATGTGCCTTAAGGAAACATATGTCTTTACATACATTGCATGCTATGTAGGAGGTTGTGCTCCCCCTGGGGCAGAGATTTTAATATTATAATGGGGTAAAGGCAATTGTCAGTCATTCCAGAGGTCACTTCATGGTGCATCTGCACAGGCTTCAATCCGGAGTTGAGTGTAAACTGATCTAGGTGCTCCGAACCACCTGAGCTCTTTCTCCAGGCAGTCATTACTGCTTGAGGGGTAGGTTTGATTCCCAGTGTGGGATGCTATGCACATAGGGTTCTTTGCCTGAAGAGATAAGCTGAAAAGAAGAGCATAAGGGAAGATGTGAGACAAAGGTCAGTGGTTAGAAGTGGGGAAGCAATAAAGGTCAGGTCCTGAGGTCTAGCTGAAGACAGAATGAAGGAAAAAATTCTCAGAATGTGAAATTATAAAGAGATAACCAGCATCCGTGGTTGTTCTTAGATACAACTATAGGAGAGAGAGAGAGAAACAGAGGGAGAAATGAAGAGGAAGGAGGAGACAATGAAAGCAATTAGAAGGAAAGGAGAGGGAAGAGGAAAAAAAAAGAAGGAAAGCAGACAAGGAAAGGAAGGGAGATTCTCTTCGTGAAGCAGTGAAGACCTCTGACAGTGCTTCTTACCCTATTTTGGTTAGGGGTTTTGTTTGTTAGCTCGATTTCAACCTGACAGTAAGGTACTCACTTTCAAGAAAATGAATATCCTTTCTTATAAAAACATTGGATAAAAGTTCATTTTCCACAAGCCTTCCAAAGTTGATATACTCCAATTAAAAAGAATGATTAAGAACACTGAATTTGATTTACATGATCTTTTTGTAAACGTCACAGATCTGCCATGCTCACACTGCCTGCCACATCCTAGAAACCTGAGAATTATTATTTTTTTAAATATATATATTTTTTGTTATGTGCATTAAATAGTTTCCTCACTATATAACTACTAATAGCAATTGGTCTATCTTATACTTTAAAAGTGCCATAGAGACTCACCTAAGCGGCTCAGTGGGTTAAAGCCTCTGCCTTCGGCTCAGGTCATGATCCCAGGCTGGGATCCAGCCCCACATTGGGTTTTCTGCTCAGTGGGAACCTGCTTTCCCCTCTCTCTCTGCCTGCCTCTCTGCCTACTTGTGATCTCTCTCTGTGTCAAATAAATAAATAAAATCTTTTTAAAAAATTAAAAAAATAAAAGTGCCATACAACATATGGTCATCTGAATGTACTAGTTAAATTAAATGATTTCACAAACATGGGTATTTAGATTTTTTTTTCAACTTTCACTATTGTAAACAATGATGCAGTTTAGGTTCCTATATATGTTTTCTGTCTTATGTACACATTTGAAAGTAGCTATTCAAAAATGAATGTCTGCTTTTAGGCCAGGAGCAGTTTTAGCATTATGATTTATCTTAAAAGATTCTGCCAAATCTCCCCTACTTACCTCGATTGCTGAATAAATTGGCAGAGGGGAAGCATGCAGGCCTGCCTAAACTTTCCAACTTGAAATGTGATATTTTGCTGGTTTGGTTTGCATTTATCTAGATACTCCAGTCTGTTTTTCTTGGGTTCTTGGCCATATTTATATCCTTTTCAGAAAATTGCCTGTTCATAAAAAAAGCATTCATCTATTCATCTTTCTATTGGCTTGCTTGTATTTTCTTGATTTGGGGGATGTCTTTTTGTATGCCAGAGAATAAGATCAAGAGTCATTTTATTATTAATACGTTTTTCTACTACAGTGCTTACCTTTACTCTAGCTAGCTTATCTTTTGTCTTATGGAAGTTTAAAATTTTTAGTATGGTGAATTTATGACTCCTTTAATTTATGATGTTTGTTTTATGTATTTTATACACAAAGACCTTTTTCCTAAAAGTCATAAACATATTTTATCATATTTTAAAATATATTTATAGTTTAGCGATTTATGTTTATATGTTTTTATTCTCTATGGAATTTGAGTAAAGGGGATAAGTATATAATTTTATTGTTTTCATATGAATATCAAATTTTTCTGGCCATATTTATAGAATCATCCGCTATTTCTTCACCAGTTTGAAATGTCCTTTACCGACTCTACAAATTCCTATACATAGAGGTCTTTTCTGCACTATGTGTGCTGGTCAGTTAATCTCCTTGTCCATTTCTGTACAATACCACAGCAAATTTGTATAACAAATAGTCAGGGATGGGGCAAGGTAATGTCTCTCTCTTCCTTTGATTCTCTCATAATCTCATAATCATTTGGCAAGTAAAAACAGTGACATCATAAGCATTTTTGAGTTATTTTGTCAAGTTTTATGAATAATATTTGGGAATTGATTAATGAGAGCATTGTAATTGCTGCTATCCATCTTTTCCTTCATGATCACAGTCTTACCCCACTAATTCAGTTTTTCAAAAAATTTCCAAGTTATAAAAAGTTGTGTCCTTTTTTATTGTGTTTGTACTGACTCCTAGGTACCTTATAGTCTTATTACCTGGTAAAAGGGATTTTTTTTCTGTTCCTTTTTGTGATTGGTAAGCTTATTTAAGAAATAGTTTTGATTTCTATGATCTAATTTTTAACTACCCCCCTTGCTGATTGGTTGTTGATTTGCCCAGATTTCCTAGGGAGACAATTATACCACCTGAAATAAACATACCAGTTTTATACCTTCTTTTAGTCTTTATTTTTATTTTTTTTAAAGATTTTATTTATTTATTTGACAGAGGGATCACAAGTAGGCAGAGAGGCAGGCAGAGAGAGGAGGAAGCAGGCTCCCCACTGAGCAGAGAGCCGGATGTGGGACTCAATATCAGGACCCTGAGATCATGACCTGAGCAGAAGGCAGAAGCTGTAACCCACTGAACCACCCAGGTGCCCCTTCTTTTAGTCTTTAAAACCATATCAGTTTCTTCTCTGATTCAATTGGCTGGGAACATCGGTACTGTTCTGAATAGTTGCTGTGGTAAATTCAACTGTGTCTTATTTCTTATAATGATAAAGTGATTTTAGATAATAATAATGTGCCAGATGTTTTCTATTAAGGATGTCCTTTACTTTATAGTTTTTATGATATTTTTTGCATTTAGTTTTATCATGACTATTTAACTTTAGCTAAGACTTATTGGGCATGCACTGGGATCATATTTTCCCCTTTGATTTATTAATGTGAAGAATTATATCCTTATACATATATATTAAAATACATGTATGTAGAATGTGTGTGTATATATATGTATATATACATATATATGCATTTTGCTTTTGTAACATCTTTTTATTACTGGGGATACATCCTACTTTGGTACTCTGCTACTATGAGTTACTCTTTTACTATTTGCTTTATTATTATTTTATTTAGGAGATATTCTTACTGTTTCCTTTTATTGTTTTATCCTCATTTCGTATCACTACCATGGTTTACACTGTTACTAGTGTATTGAAGGAGCTAACTCAGTGGGAGCAGAAATATAAAATGGTTCAGAGGTGATGTTTGTGCAGAGCCATAGCAAGGATATGAGGAAAAGGACAAAGCCTGATATGACTCCTTCACTCATTATCATCTGGTTTGGGGACCATCTGTATGATAGATGCTGAGTTCTGCTTGTGTCTCTTGTGCTGTGCTTTTGTTGCCTGTTGGAGATGCACAGTATTTGGGAAGCCACACGGATGTCATCTGCCTTCTTCTTGCTGGCTTCTTAGAACCTGAAAGCTTCTATTTTCCATCAATTCTTTCTATCCAGCCTCTTCCACTTACAGGTTCCTCAGTTCTCTTGATGGCTTGCTTGAAAGCGATTAATTTCAGCTTGGGTAAGGCGTGGCACTTAGTCTTGGGTCCATTCAACCCACAGAGAAACTCAAGAGTCCTTCTCCCACTAATTTCCAGAAGCAGGTTCCAGTGTCCTGAGTTCTGCCACGTGCCGTCTGCTCACGTCAAGCTTCTCAAAGGTCATCTGAAGCTCTTTCCTGCCAGGGAAGTGCTTGGGCTACACAGTACACTATCACCTCTCTCCAGAGCAATTCTTACCAGGAAACACATCTGATCAATTTACTTGCCTGCAATCTGAAGGCTTCAAGTTGGGCAATGAGCTAAAACTTCCATGAGTTTTCACAGTATCTCAGCATGTTCTGCAGCGATAGTCTGGCAACTATTGCTCTCCAGCTTCATGGTCTCTGTTGAAGTCCCCAGACACCAGTAAAGTTGTCTTTATGCACGCCGTGCAAAATGACTTGGAGAGCTTCCCACCTTTTTTCTGTGTTCTAAACAGTTTTTATAAGGTAGGAGTTATTTGTTCCTTGAGAGCTTGATATCATTTATTCTTGAAACATCTGTGTCTGCTTACTTTTAAGAGGTAGAATTTTTATTACTGTTTTAATGCATCCTATAGTTTTTGTCTATTCAGGTTTTCTATTTTGAGATGATTTTGTCAATTTATAGCAGGGGGCCATAAATTTTCTACAAATTGTATTTGCCTGCATAAAACATTTTCTTTTTTTTTTTTACAGTTGTAATTTCCAATGGATTTCTTCTTTAAACCAAAACTTACTTAGAACTTGGTATAACACCTACACACATATTTATTTAGCTACTTATGATTATTGATCTTTAGGTATACTGCATAATAGCCATTGAACATGGCCAGTATAAAATCAACTTTGAAATGGCTTAATACATGATTATTTTTGTATCTTTCTTTTAAAAAATATTTTATTTATTTGAGAGAGAGTAAGAGACAGAAAGCACAAGCAGACTGAGGGACAGAGAGAGAAGCAGACTTGCTGCTGAGCAGGGAGCCTGCATGTGGGGCTGTATCCCAGGATCCCGGGGTCATGACCTGATCCAAAGGCAAACACTGAACCAACTGAGCTACCCAGGCACCCTTGTGTCTTTCATCTGCTTAAAAATAGTGTGTTTACTATGTTTTATCACGAAGGAAGTCAGTTATATCTTTATTAGATATGGTTTTGCATTATGGTAATTAAATCTCCTTGAATCTTTAATTTTTGCTGTATCACTCTACGTATTTTGAGGCCGGTGTATTTAATTACCCTATTGACTGTTCACCACTGCTTCTTTCATTTCTGTTGTTCCTTCTGGGTTCATATCTTGTCTTGTTAGAATTAATTATCTAATGACATTTTTCTTATTGTGGTAAAAAAAATACGTAACATAGACCTTGCCATTTTAACTGTGTGATTCAGTGTCATTCATTGCATTCATGATGTTGTGCACCTGTTACCATTTTTAGGTAGAATCTGTGTAGGTTACATTTCAGAATCCTCCCATGTCAGAAACGTCTTCCTATCATCAAGTCCGTGGTTTCTGTAGATAGGTTTTAAGCTATTCTTGTTCAAACATTTAAATCTGTTGGCAAACTCAACCAGAAGCTATGCTCTCAATTTGGCCAGCCCCGTGTTCTACTTGTGTTGAGCCCCCACTGACACTTTCCCAGCTAGAGCCAATGTTGTAGCTGGAGCAGACCTTGTGATTCTTATTATGATTGCAAGGCATAGCTAAGCAACAACCACCAGGGGACTTTGAAAAGATAAGGTTTATTGCTCACAAATCCTGAAGGATACATGGCACACCTGAGGCCATACTGTAAGGTTGTGGGGAGAGAGACAGAGACCATGGACCTGGAATTCTACCTTCATTGGATCAAGATTGGAGTACCTATGTTTTGTGGGTTCTCTCTGTTGGTGAATTTAAAACATAAGAGTGGGAATTAAAGCACAGGAAGGGGAAAGCAGGGTCATTCAAAAAGTCAGTTATTTAGGTCAGGTAGGCTTTCTAAAAGGACAGTTTCATGGGTCTGGTGAGCCTGAGTCTGTATCAAATTGTGTAACTGGCAATGTGTTTATTGGAAAGAGAACTATTTCTTTGAAATGGATGCCTCCACTTAGAGCTTAATGTCAGGCACTCACATAATAATAATAATCAAAAAAACCCTAATTGTCAACAGTTACATTACATCTTCTACAGACACTAATATCATTGTGCGATCCCTACAATGATGACTTCTCTAAATGTAATTACTTCCCCAAAACCAAACCTCCAAATATCATCACATTGGCATCAGGACTTAACTTGCAGATTTTAAGGGGAAATGATCTATAGTACCCAAGAACTGAGTCTTACTCATTTGTAGATATTTTTCCCCCATCCTTCTCTGTCTGGAAATTTTATGACTTTTGGTAGTTTTACATTTTATTACAATAGGTTTAATAGGTGTGTCTGTGTATGTTTGTTTCATTATTCTTGGCACTAGAGAATCTCTTTTGGATAATTCATGTCTTTCATCAGTTCGAGAAAATCTCTTCCTTTATTTTGTCAGATATGTTCTCTCTTTACCCTTTTCTTTATTTTCTCTGGGAACATGGTAGATACATTCAGAATTCCTAGATCAATCCTTCGTTCTCTTCCATAATTTTTATTTCACTTATCCTGTCATGCTGTATTTTGTGTTTCCTGTTTGTAAATATTTTCTTACCGTATCCTTCTGAGTTCTTTTTTCTGCTTTTCAATTTTCACAATTCAAATCTTTAATCACGAGTTGATTCTTTTGTATGAACCCAATGTCCTTTCACATTTTTCCGAGACTATGAAGTTAACGAAATGTTAAAGTGTGCTATCTTTTCACTTTTTATTGTTTCCTCATTTTTCCTTGTGATAGCCTTACATTTATTGAGTCTTTTTACTTTCCATGGTGTCAATTTTCCTTAAATGTTTGGCATTTTATGGGTTGTAAGCTCATCTTGTAGTTGAAGTTCCCTGTCTTTCCAAATAGTGAATCTCCTTGCCCAGAGGATGTTTGTGAGGAAGAGATATATGTGGAGGGCTGTTCATCATTTGGTACTTTGTCTTCATAAAGAGATTGGTAGGAAGAATGTGATAGTTGGCAAGTTATTTCACTTGCTTATCTTCTGGATATGAATGCTTCCATTTTTTATTTGCACTCATTAGTCATTTTTTTTAAAGATTTTATTTATTTATTTGACAGAGAGGAGAGAGATCACAAGTAGGCAGAGAGGCAGGCAGAGAGAGGGGGAAGGAAACTCCCTGTTCCTTCCCCCTCTCTCTGCCTGCCTCTCTGCCTATGCAGGTCTCCATCCCAGGACCCTGAGATCATGACCTGAGCCGAAGGCAGAAGCTTTAACCCACTGAGCAATCCAGGCGCCCTTGCACTCATTAGTCATTAAGTACACTGCCCTGTTTACCAGGATCCACTGCTCACACTGGGAGCTACACACAACTGCCATCACCTAGCGGCACAAGACCATGTCAGTGTGTGTTGAGAGATGTTCCAAGGGTGTAAATTTACTTTGTATGACGCCTCAATTAATCACCCTAAAAATTACACCTCAATTACTTTGTAACTGGGATCCATCTGTCAGGAGTGGTAAATCTCTTTTTCTTGTACTATTTGGCGGCAATATTTTCTTATGTACATTTGAGCTGAGGTTTCCTTATTTGGCTCTGGCCCTGCTTGTTCTCTCCATCTTAGGATTTTCTAAAGTTTTCTTATCCTCAAGGATTCCTTTTGTCGTTTTCCAAGGTGATTATTGATTTTTTAAATCATCTCTGTATTGAGTCTAGGGACTTTAGAGAAAATGGATAAACTATAGTTCACGCTCTGCAGGCATCATATTCAAACCCTTGTAAGCTGTTAAAGTTTTGCTGACTTTAGCTATATATCCAAGGCCATATATATCTATATATATATGGATATATAGATATATAACCTTTTCAGTAATCAATGTTTAATATGTTAGTGTACTACTAAATATCATACATCTTTGTTATATCAGAGCTATGGGAATAAATATCAGATAATAACAATAAAAACTGGATGCTAATGTGCTATAAAATACACAAATTCTGGAGCCTTATTTCTGGTTTGCCATTTTCCATCTTCCTGGGAGGTAATTCCAAGAAAAATCTAAGCTACAAGTATATTTTATACCACTTCAATAAAAATCTGCTGAGAGCTTGTTTTGGGAAATTAAACAGAGTAGCGGATAGTATTAATTCCCGACCAACAATATCTATTACATTTCCAAGTTAGTGTTTGGAAAAAAAAAAAGGAAATAAGTAAATAAAATAAAATGAAATGAATTTGAAACATATTATTTTGGGAATCCTTAGTTCTTACTTATTCTACCCCTCTGATGCCCAGAAATGCTGGAGATACATTGCCAAGACAGTTAAAAAACAAACAAACAAACACAGGTTTGCCAACAATCAGGAACTTCTGAAAATAGGAGACTAAATAAATAAGTTAATAAATAAAACCAGCTTGTGACTAAGATACATTTAAAAAAACAGGCAAACAAAATAATGGAGACAAAAATGGCTTTCCAGAATCACCACGAATCTGAGATACACAAACAATGAAAATAATAAAGTGAAAGATTTATTAATATCTCCAAATCTATTTTTCTAAAGATGGGGAGCAGATATGGATTCACTTAATTGTAGATAAAAGCATAAAATTTTAGTAAGAATACCTTCTTGTCTTTACCGGATTTCTGACAAGTTTCATCTATTTTGTTGTTTATCATAAATTCTGCCATTTTGAGTCCTATAGGGGTAAATACACCCGGCTTACCTAACAGACAGGGTCTTATAAAATTTACATAAGATGGTATAAGGAAAAGACTTGTAATATACTTTGCACTCCTAAAAAAGATTAGTAAAATAAGCCATAGAAAGATGGAGAAATTAAATATGAGTAGTGCTGGAACAAATTTTGGTGTTTCAATCTATTAATATAAAAAGAAATGTTTTAACGATCCTTTAAAATAATCAGGCAATTACTAACCCAATCTTAGTAAATAGTAGATAGCAGATGGGGTATTTGATATTGGGTTTTATCAATAAAGAAGGACCGTATTTGGGGTGGCTGGGTGGCTCAATTGGTTAAGCATCCGAGTCCTGATTTCAGGTTGTGATTTAAGTAGGTAAGATCAGGTCCCTGTTGGGTTTTGTGCTGGGTGTGGAGCCTGCTTGAGATTCTTTCTCTGCTCCTTTCTCCCACAGGCCAATGACTGTTCTTTAAAATATATACGTATATATATGTATATATTGTAGGGGTGATGCAACTGAGTGAAGTAGGCAGTGGTATAGAGAGTTGTTTGATAAATCTCTGAACCAGAAAATTTTCTGGCATTTTTAAAGAATTTTATTTACTTATTTGAGAGAGAGAATGAAAGAGGGAGAGAGAGAGAGAGAGAGAATGAAAGAGGAGAGAGAGAGAGAGAGAGAGAGCATGAGTATGAGGGAAGGAGGGTCAGAGGAAGAGGCAGGGAGCCCCATGAGGGACTTGATCCCAGGACTCCAGGATCAAGACCTAAGCAGAAGGCAGTCGCTTAACCAACTGAGCTACCTAGGCACCCCAATTTTCTGTCATTGTAAAAGAAATCTGGTCAGTTCTTACAGGACTTTCCAGCAATAATCTGCTCCAGGAATTGCAAGTATTTAGGGATGATATAAAACTTTTGTAAATACTAAAACCAAAGCAAAACAAAAAAACAGACAATAACAGCTGACATGGACTGAAAGGATGACTTCATCAAATTCACAGCTAAACTTTTCTATTCATCAATTTTTCATAGCTGCTCATAGGTGTAGTTTTAGACTGTCCACTGGAAGCTTTTCAATAGATTTAATTTTGAAGGACAGAAGTTCTGTATGTGTTTCATCTATATCATGAGCTTGTGTGTAATTGTGTGCTGGTGTGCATCTGTACACACCCACACATATTCCCAGCTATGGGTAAGAAACGATGACACACTGGTTCTGGTGGATTTTCCCTCTAGTAATTTCAGAAAGTACACAGCAGTGACCTAAATATATGTGCAACTTTATTGTAAAGTAACCCATTCTGATCCTCATGTCATGATAATAATCATTTTAAGGTCATAAATTCATAGAATGAAGTGCAGAAAATAATCTCAGCAAACATTACTATATATATAATATTCAAGACTTACTCAAGAGGTTAGATCACCTCCTGAGACCACCTCCTATATTCCCATAGGCTTTGAAATAGCTAAGGCTTTGAGTACTACAAGACAGTACACCTGCAGCATAGGCTTAACTAGAAGGGTTAATCCTGCCTTTGGGATGAGTTGGTGTACAAAGCCAATATTGTACATTGATCTCATTTCAGATCCGAAGTCCATTTTTCCTGGAGTTTAGACACCTGTAATCTCTGGCATATCTTACTATAATATTTGGTCTAACAATATCTGTGATAGCTGATTTTTTGACAAAGAATTAGAAACATACTTCTTTATTTTATTTTATTTTTTTAGAAACATACTTGTTTCACTGCCACTACAATTTCATAACCTTGATGTCGTGATATACAAATGCAACATATTTCCATAGATGTTCATACATTCAATTTGTGTTTATTGAGGACCTATAGTATTTTTTTTAGCTATGTCACTTTTTAAGAATAGCAAAATCCGTGAATTAATCACTATGGCTAGATAGCAGTATTTATATCTAAAACTTATGTTGTGCTTACTGTTTTCCAGGAATTGAATTTCAAATCTGTTTTTCAGGAATTTAATTTCAAAACCACATGCAGTAGTTTCTATTATTAAACTTCTCCTAAAAGAGCTGATGCATTTATAAGTAAACAGACAGGGAGATTATCCCAATATGTCTTAATACAGATATAAAATGCAGAGGAGTACCACTCCAGTGGAATCTCTGGCTCTCTAGGATTCAGGGAAGATTTAACATGAAATAGACTATTCGAGGTGAAATCTAAAGAAGGAAAAGAAGGAAAGGAAGGGAGAGCAAAGTGAGGCTATCCCAAAGAGTGTTGGGGAATGCTCTGTGAAAAACATGTAGGTTCTAGAGTTCCATGGCAGGACATGGGGCATACAAATGTTGGTAACGCTGGAGTATAAAAAAAAAGGGGTGATTGGGTGGGGTGTACTGTGCAAATAGAAACCAGTGGCTTTTGTTTTTATTTTTTTAGATTTATTTATTTATTTGACAGAGAGAGAGACAGCGAGAGAGGGAACATAAGCAGGGGGAGTGGAAGAGGGAGAAGCAGGCTTCCTGCTGAGTAGGGAGCCCAATGCAGGGCTCGATCCCCGGATCCTGTGATCATGACCCAAACCAAACGCAGACGCTCAATGACTGAGCCTCCCAGAAGCCCCAGAAACCAGGTTTCTAAGTGACCTGTATATACGGCAAGTAATTTTAATTTGTACCATGAAGCTATTAGCCATGTTTTAAGTATAGTTTTCAGGATTATATTGTCAGATTTGAAGATGTAGTAGAGAGGGTCGAACTCTCAGAAAATTAGTCCAGAAGAGACTATTGCAGTTAGTGCACACCCGATGTAGGAAATAGATTTTAAGAATGGAGAAAGAGATACAGACTCCAGAGGTATTAAGAAAACAGAATCACAGAAGAGTGACAATGGGTTGGAAGAATTAGGGAAGAGTATAAAATATAATGGGAAACTAGGAAGCCTCTGAATTTTAAGTCTTAGGACACTGAAATGATGAGCTTATCATTTTCCAAGAAATAATACTCAAAAATGGCATCATGTTTAGGAAATCCATGATGACTTTAGCTTTGGACATGTTGAATTAAGAATGTCTATGGGATATTCCAGTAAGAAGTTGACGTAAGTTAATAGACATGATGTGGAACTTAGTAGAATCTCTTCTCTAAGTTAAAGATAGATTTACTATCCATTACCTACCTCTTACACATAAGTCATGTGCAGTCCCAGTAACAACATAAAAGACTAAGGAAGAATAGACATTAGAGGGGAGAGATACGGAAGTTTAAGGGATGTAAAATAGGGCCCAAAAGTAAATGGGGTTTCAGAAACTGAGCGAGGAGTGAAATTTGACAATTATATGGTTGACAGGCACATAAGCTAATATGAGCTATCAATTGAGTTCTAAAAAAATGAAACATATTAGGTTTGGAAACATGAAAGTCAGTGATGAAATTAAGAAGAACAATTTAATGTTAATAAGAAGAAAGCCAAACTTCACTAAGTTGAAAATTTTAATGAAAATTCATTAAGCATTGAGAAAGCTGAAAGGACAAATCTGTATGCTTTTTCCAGGTGCTTATATTGATTTTTTAAAAAGATTTTATTTATTTATTTGACAGAGAGAGAGAGATCACAAGTAGGCAGAGAGGTAGGCATAGAGAGAGGGGGAAGCAGGCTCCCTGCTGAGCAGAGAGCCTAATGCAGGGCTCGATTCCAAGACCCTGAGATAATGACCTGAGGCTTTAACCCACTGAGCCACCCAGGCGCCCCTAGGTGCTTATATTGATTTTAAAACATGTGATGTTGGTAAAGATGACAAGACAGTGAACAGACATGGACTGTTCACTCCTTTCCATAAAAACTATCTCATGAGAATAGAAACAAAACGGTAAGGAAATACGGGACTCCAGAAAACCGATGTTAAGAGCTGTGTGGAACTCTGGAATCTTCAAGCAGGCTCTCCACTGAGCACTGAGCCCAATATGGGGCTCGATTCCATGACCCATTAGATCATGACCTGATGTGAAACCAAGAGTTGGACACTTAACTGACTGATCCAACCTGGTGCCCAAGAAAAAGGAAAATTTAATAAAGAAGGCAAATTTATATATACAAAAGAAATGTAAAGGGAATAATTTAGTATCATCTCTTATTTTCTTCAAAATCAAGAGACATAAAAAGTTAATAAAGTACAGAAGCAGAACACTGAACAATTGACTTTTCAACTTTTTAAAAACTGTGACCCATGATATACATGTACATATAGTTTTTGTATATTTTTCCTATATTCAGTGTTTATATAGCAGATATGAGTGTGTATTTGTGTATATGTACATAAATGATTAAACTTTAAGGAATTTTCAATGTGTTCTACATGCTAAAATTTTTATAGATATCATTTATCATTCATTCTAGAGGTTAAAATGCTTAATTATGTGTTCTTATACATTAGGGATTAATACCATAAAACTCAAATAGAAGAGAATTGAGAATATAGAAGCCACTAAAGGAATACAAATGATCAGCAATTTGTAGCTTATAAATGATAAACTGAAAATATATATATATAAAGTTGAAAATAAATGACCGAAAAGTCAGTAATATTTCTTCTTTTAATAATGGTAACCTAAGTGATATGAATCAAATTTCCCTCCAAACATATTTTAAAAGGTGAAAAAAAGAGGATATCTTAGTAGCATGAAATGCTTAATAAAACAATGAGGAATTACTGGTCTGATATCAAGAGTAAGATAAGAACTCCAAAATGTGAAATTCATTAGTGTCTAGCCCCAAGACATTTGCTTGCTGAAAAAGGTAGCTAGGACTGAAAGAGCTCCATAATCAAGTCTAGGAGTAGGGATCAGATTTCTGAGGACACCAAGGATAGAGCCTGAATCACCCCCACCCTACTTCTAGATTTACCCGCATTGCATTAGCTCTGGAGCCCAAAAGCTTAGCAGTTATTTTCAACTGACTAGCAGCTAGAGGGGCAGGGTGGGACTGCAGGACGAACCAAACTGGAAGCCTAGTGTGGGACACCTATTGTGGGCAGAACTCCTGAAGTGCCAAACTCAAGAGTGGGGCTATTAACTCCCGCGCTGTTAGGTCATTAGAGAGACCAGAAAATACCAGAACCTTGGCCCAGGATAGCAAGACATTTCATGCACTTGGCAAAAGAAATAAAAACCCTACCTAGAAGAAAAACTAGTATCCTGTGATTCAGGCTGTGAATAACACACATCACCTATGTATATTCTTTCCAGCCATTGCCAAAGAGAATTTAACCAGGAGACTATAACCATGTAGATGGATATTACATTCATTGAAATAACTTAAACCGTTTATGATACTATCATGAACACCAAATAGATGGAGTACTGTTCTAGATAAAAGCAGCTAGGAAGTCATGAAAATTAAATGCAAGAGGTGATCTTTGATTTATCTTGGATTGTTTTTTAAAACTTACAATGCAAATTATTACAACAATTGGTAGATTTGGTTATGTATTAGATAGTAGTTCCATATTCATATTGTGTTTTCTGAATGCAATCAATTGTATTGTGTTTATATTATAGAATATGTTTATATGTTTTTCTTAGGTGATACTAACTAAATGTTTAGGAATGAAATGTCATGGTGTCTGTATGTACTCACTCTTTAAATGTTTCAGCAAAAAAGGTGGGTGTGTATATATGTGTGATAGCAAAGATATGACAAAATAGTAACAATTAATGAATCTAAGCAATGACTATATGTGGTTTATTGTGCACTTCTTGTACCTGTTTTGTAGATTTAGCATTTTCAAAATAAATTGTTGGTGAGGGAAAAATGGGGAGAAATTGTCACCATAATTATTTTGGGCATTTCCCATGTATTATTTTATTTAATCCTCATAATTTATGCAATTAACTCTAGAGATTTTACAATTATAATGTGATGTTATTTTGAACTTTAATATTTCCAATTAAGTTTTGGATGTGTTGTTTTTGTGGGGCTATTAGATCATCCAGTTAAAGACGTGCAGTGGCAACTCTATGCAATGGAAAAGGGAACACACATCATTTTTGGATAGCATGCTATTACTGATATTAATAATTCATGATATAAAGTTTTAGAAAATCACAATATATTTCTTACTGACCCTAAAAATTTAGCGATTCCTTTTGCCATTAAGGATTATTTCCTTGTAAATTAAATCTGAAGCTTATTCTTAAATCCCATTAGTTTACATGAAGCAAAACATGTTTTTGAGTGAAAGAAAAAATATGAAGTTCTCAAACAATGTTTTAAACTTATAAGGATAAAGAAATTCAAATGAAGTAACTGTTCCTAAAGTCTTATATATTGTCATGGAGACTAAGTGTTTTCAGTTTTTCTTATTGACCTTTCCTTTTGGAGTTAAAAATCAAGCTTCTAATTTTTGAGGGAATTATTTGACTTAAGGAGTAATTTAGTGTAGGGCTTTGAATTCCTTCTGCATTAACAAATTAAACTTAAAATTAGAATAATACAGAAAATTTACCATGCCCCACTTATCTGATAAATGTAGATATATGTCACAAGTTAATGCAAACACATTAGTAGTAAGACTCAGATTGAGCAATAGTAAAATAAAAAGAAATGATGACCCGATAGTTATTTAACAGTAGGTGTTAAAGATCTTAAGAAAGATCTTCTCCACTGTTATTAGTATTAGCCATCAATTATATTCTGATGTATATAATTGATTAGCCATCAATTATGTTAAAGAAACAAAGATTAGTGTTTTTAATCATTTTCCCCAATGATTATCTTTTGAATGGCAATGGTGACAAATTCTTGAAAACATGTAGAGGAAAATAAGATCAGTTTTTTAAAGTTAAAGCTTTTTGATCAACAAATTAGAACAGATATAAAGATATAATAAGTATCAACAAGCCAGGTCTGCCAAGACTTAAGTAAAACTCAGTTGAATATATTAAGGAATCTAAATAAAGAATATATTAATACAAATTGGGACTGGATAGCCAAAAGAGCATATGAAAGATAACCACAGAGGCAGATGGTGATGCAGATCCCTGACTGGGAAATTTCCTTAGTAAATGGACTTTGTGAGTCCAATGGACCAGGTCTTTTCTACAGTTTATACAAATCAATAAACCCTCCTTCATCCAGCTAACTGGCCCTCCTTGTTCAGATTCCATGCTCAACAAGATGATTTTTGTTTTCTCAGTAATTTATGAGGCAAGATCACTAATGCTTATAATAAAATGCTAAATTCTAAGAGCCTATTATGTATGATGCATTGGCTAATAAAAAGGTATATGCCAAAATGGATAAAATATGGTAAATGGGAGTAATGAAATTTCCTTTCTCACTCAGACAATGGTCCAGTGTGAAATTCAAGGGGCCACACCTGTATGGGGATTCATTGTCCTCACCTCTTGCCATCTTGTGCCCGGAGTAGTTGGCATTTAGCTAGCCAACTGGAAGAGAGGTAGAGAAGACACACATGTATACTAATTTCATTGGCAGTAACTAGTCACTTGCTACACTTAGTTGCAAGTATTTCTATCAAATGTGGCTTTGGAGTTCAAGAGTATCTCTGGCAAATAAACCAGCCTATGCTAATAGAACTCAGAGCAGTGATTGCTCCATCCATCTCTGGTTGGAGAGGTGTTAAGAGAAAAATAAAAATTGGAAAGGCCCTCTTGGTTCCTTGGAGTGGTTATACAGGTGTATACAATTGTCGAAACTCATCAAACTGAGCTCTGAAAATACGTGCATTTTATGCTACATAAACCATTCCTCAATTAATATGTAGACTTTTAGAGGACAAAGAAAATTCCAGGTCAAAGTGCTGTGTAACAAATTACCTGGAACTTAATAGTGTACTTTATTAGTCATAGCCTGCCTTAATTAGTGGTAAGGGACATAGATTCTAACTCCTCATGGGAAGAGCATCAAAGAGATTTTGGGTTATGTTTTGAAGTCACTACACTGTGTCCTCTGATCACAAATTATTTTCATTCCTCTTACATGCAATATAGCCCACCCCCATACACACATACACAGCCCACAGTTTCATCCTATTAAGGTATCGACTCAGTCTGGAGATCTCACCATTTCACCTCTAGAACAAAATTTCTATAGCAGGTACTTTGCTGGGTAACAATTACCCTATGACAATAGCTAAAAGCGACCATTTTATTTTTCTCACAGAATCTGTGGGTTAGGGTAGAAGGGAATAGTTTTCTGTCTTCTGTAAGACTTGGGACCTCAACTGGGCAGACTCAAAGGCTGGGGGTCACTCAATAACTGGGCACTGAAATGATGCAAAGGCTCTTTTGCTCACATGCTTGGAGGCTACCCTAGGGAGATGTGGAGGCTGTGCTCAGCTGAAGAAGCTGACAGGAGCACTTACACATCATACCTCTGTGTGGCTTGGGCTCCTCACAAAAGGTGTTGTAGGATAGTCAGATATTCTCCATGGCAACCCAGGACTCCACCTATGAGTGTTTTGGTAACACAACACTTTTTTAATACTGACCTTCAGAGGATTCAGCATACCTTCTGATCCAAATACCATAGTCCTTATCCCTGAATAAGAAGAGCACTAAAGAATTTGAGAGACATATTATAAAACAAATTAAAAAAGGGATTCTGGAGGTGTGAAGGACATTTCTTTTACAGAGGAGAAGACAGAGTTGCTATCTCTCTGAAATGCCTCCCACAATATAATGAGACATTAGTTACACGTCTAAATGTGCCAAGATTGGCTTTCAGCTTCTTATATGGGAGACAACTTCATCACCAGAAGCAATAATTCTGAATATTACAGGTCTTTTGCTTTGATGTCTTTCCCTATCTTAGAAATTATTGTGCACTTGGGGTGCACATGTCTTCAGACTGGAGAAAAAGGGAAAACTGTTCAGGTCCCCTGAAAGTTCTAGACACTTCAGAAGTCATCACCAGAGAGTATATTGGTTAGTGAGGACTTTGTCTCAATCCCTTATTTTATTTTCAAAATAGTCTCATCAAGGAAGTAGGAGAAAGATTATTGTCCTCATTTTACATTGGATGACTGAGGCACTGGGAGGTGGAGAAATGCAGGGTGACGTTTAAGGAAGGGACCACTGGAGTGCTGCCCTATAGCACCTTGGCATCAAGCTTTTGGAAAATTGATAGTTAAAATCTGAAAGTGCCTTACGTATTTTTTTTATTAATTTATTTATTTTTATTTGAGAGAGAGAGAGTGAGAGAGCACATGAGAGGAGAGAAGGTCAGAGGGAGAAGCAAACTCCCCGCGGAGCTGGGAGCCCAATGTGGGACTCGATCCCAGGACTCCAGGATCATGACCTGAGCTGAAGGCAGTTGCTTAACTAACTGAGCCACCCAGGCGCCCCATATTTTTTATATAAATTTATTTACTTGTTCTTATTAATCCATATAGTAATATGAAATAGCTATGACAATTATGGGTCATTAGTGACTAAGAATTCTTTCTCTTTTCTTCAAATTTCTAGCATCCATGCCTAATCTCATCCCTTATCTCCATCCAAAAATCTTTGTTCCTAGCACTGGTATGTCCTGAAATACAACTGTTCTTTCCTAGTTGGATCACTTACTTACCTAACCTGTCTTGTTAGCTACATGTTACTTCCTGGTAAAGGAATCTCAGACAATCTTGATCCCTCTAGCTGCTCTGAGTGAGCAAAGAACAGAATAAAAGATGTTGAAGAACTTTCAGAATTGCTAAATAAAGAGACACAGTTATTTTCCCAAAGCCCATGAAGGTGGGGGGGGGGGCTTCTTATGATCTTCTTATGAGATTTATTAGTTTATTTTAAGCATAATACAGTTACCATAGAAATTCATTACAACTGTATAGATTCTCATTTTCTATGGAAATGTAGATTAGAATTACCTTGAAAAGTGGAACCTCAGGCTTTTATTAAGAGCTGTGCACATTTTCCATACTCTGATACAACATATTAAAAAAAACTTATATATTTCCCTTCTGTTTCAACATGACTTCAATCTATAAAATAATAAAATGATACTACAAAAATCACAAAAGCCAGATTATTCAAGGTCAGGGGCATATTATCAGAAAGGAGCTCATGGATATTAAACCTTAAAGATGGGAAATTTTACACATTCCACTTTGAGTACATTAACTCTGTTAGGTAACAATTTATTTCCATATTTCATCACCCGTGATAGTTTTTTTTTTTTAAAGATTTTATTTATTTATTTGACAGAGAGAGAGATCACAAGTAGGCAGAGAGGCAGGCAGAGAGAGAGGGGGAAGCAGGCTCCCCACTGAGCAGAGAGCCTGATGCGGGGCTCGATCCCAGACCCTGAGATCATGACCTGAGCTGAAGGCAGAGGCTTTAGCCCACTGAGCCACCCAGGCGCCCCACTGGATAGTTTTAAATATAGTGATTTCATTATTATATACTTAACTTTTATGTGATTGAATTTTTACCCATAGCTTATGACTAATGTTTTAATTGAGAGGTAGCACAATTTCTTCCTTGGTCAAAAAAAAAAATCAACTTGTATGCACTCTGACTTATAAAATAATCTTGCTGTGTATTGAAAAGTAGTTAGCAATAATATAAGTAATATGCATTTAAAATTTCTTATTTAATTGAAAATAACATAGAAACAATACTCTTCATAAGGCTCACATTTTCAGTAAAGAATTCTTTGTAAGAATTCTTTGTAAAGAATGCTGCTCTTGGATTATAAAATAGACTGAAAATGAGTGAAGTGGAAAGGTCTCATACATTAAAATTTGAGAACAGCAAGTGCATTTGAAAAGTTTTAGTTTGAACCATTCATTAGATATTTGACACTTTTAAGAAATATCTGAATTCTTAGTATTTTTAAGAAATCCAAGCAGCAAACAAACACAGACCAGTTTCCTAAGATCATAAAACATGGCTATTTTCCCAAAGGTGACGCCCAATTTTGACACTTTGATACTGTTCAGCTGGTGTTTTTCCATATTATTCATGTGAATGCCTCTAGGAAGATATGGTTCCATATACATTAGAGATAACATTGTTTTTAAGGTGTCAGTGGAAACCAAGTGCCAAGAATTGAGTTCTTGTCCCAGTGCCAAACACTTACTGGTGAGTTAGAGTGGACAATCTACCATCTTAGTCTTCTATATGTAGTGACCACAGCCTAAACTCATAGATGGATAGTATTTCAGAAAATCATTTTAGAGCCAGAAAACCCAACCCACTTTATCCTCATACTACAGGCTTTGTGCTCATGTGTGTAGCAGTTTGTGGCTGCTCCCAACTTAAGAATCTATCTCTATGTTCCATTCTTCCTGTAGATTGCCTGCAGAGGGTTTAATTCCTATGTCAGGCCAAAATGTATGTCTCTTTCATACTCTGTCATAACCCACAAAAACATTTAAAAATAATGCTTTGAAACAAACTGATAATGAATGGTCCAACAGAAGTTGTCATGCTACTGGATATATTTATAATTTTCCTTCTCTTCAAATGTGAAACCCAGGCTTATAGACAAATTCAGGGTTAACCCTGAGGATTCTCAAAACATTTTATATCCTCGGTTAAATGTTTGGTTTCCGTTGTTGGCAGGCTATGCTATTATGCTCTGCATATAAGACATTAGATATAAGTAGAAGGTTAAAACACAAAGAATATGGTGCACGGTTTATTTGCTCTTACTGGTCAACCATTTCCTAAAATTCATTCTTCAAATGGCCCGTTACCACAAACTCACTTCAAACTGTTATATCTTTTTAAATACTTATAATAGAAAATCTGAAGAGCCTACTCATTTAGGGTTATATTTCTGAAAACAGGCAAAAATAATAAACTTCCCCTAAATGTATAGACATGTAATGTGGATAATATAAATAAATTCAGTAAGATAGTGTAGCACACTTTGATGTACAGACTCTTCTCCAAACTGGAAAATATTCAGCCTCAAAATCAAGATAAACATCTTGAGCATCTGAAACCCAAAGTTGTGATTAAAGCTAGAGGTACCAATCTAATGGGTTCTATAAGGGGCACTGGGGACCAGAATTTTAGCTCCCCTAATCTCTTGAGGAGGAAGTGCTTCTCAACAGAAAGGTGACTGGATCAGAAGACAAAATTTGGAAGAAAAGCTGAAAAAAGTCTACTGCTTCATACAATCTGGAGTTATGACCTAGAGCAGCTTCTGACTGAGGGAAGTGAAAGGATAAAAGATAGACCCTAGAGAATAAGATCTTAACTAAAATAGTCCCTGTGAAAATACTCTGGAGAAACAAAACCAGTAGGCATAGAAAGAGTTCAAGTGATTGATGTATGTGATAGTAGGGGCTGGAAGTCTAAAGTTAGTAGAACAGTCCAGAAATCTTGAAAGAAAACTTGAAATCTCAAGCAGGAGCTGATGATGCAGTTTCTCTTCTTTCTCAGCGATACCTAAATTTTGTTTTTACAGTCTTTCAATTGATTGGGTGAGGTCCACTGAAATCAAGAATGATCTCCTTTACTTAAAAAGAATTTAACTTTCCACATCTACAAAATAGCTCCATAGTGATAACTAGATCTGTGTTTGATTAAATAATTGACTAGCATAACCTAATCAAGTCAATGCATAAAAGTAAGTATCATAGACACCCTCTATCTCTTTGCCTAGATCTCTGAAATTAAAACTATCATCTTGGACAAAGAACCACAAATGTCAATTAAAAATACTGACTGAAAGATAAATAAAGTGATTTAATAGTATTATAACCATCAAATAAATTGAATAAATGGTTTAAAATCTTTTAAATATAAAAATTTCAAACTCAAATATTTATAAGGTAGTTATATGCAACATTCAAACACATGATTTCAATCTAACACAAACCCATTCAAAGAATAAAAAAGGATAGAATATAACCAAACACACATCAATAGGCTTTGCATCAGAAATAAGTTTGATACAAGAGTTCAAAAGTGAAATAAGTCAAACAGCGAAAGTCAATTATCATATGGTTTCACTTATCTGTGAACCATAAGGAATAGTATAGAGGACATTAGGAGAACAGAAAAATGAAGGGGGAGAAATTGGAGTGGGAGACTATAAGACTATGGACCCTGGGAAATAAATGGAGAGTTTTAGAAGGGGGGGGTGGGAGAGATGTGTGAGTCTGGTGATGGGTATTAAGGAAGGCATGGATTGCATGGAGCACTGGGTGTTATATGCAAACAATGAATCATGGAACATTACATCAAAAGCTAATGATGATGTATGGTGACTAACATAACACAATTAAAAAAAAAGAATTTTTAATTAATATAAGTTTATGCCAGAAAACAAAATGCAAAGTTTATTTTATTTTATTTATTTTTAAAATATTTTATTTAATTATTTGAGAGAGAGAGTACACGCAGGGTGACAGAGGGAGAGAGATCTGGAGGAGCAGAGGGGGAGGGAGAGGGAAAGAGAATCTAGAGCAGACTCCATGCTGAGCATGGAGCCCACCATGGGGCCTGATCTCACAACCCTGAGATCACTACCTGAGCCAAAACCAAGAGTTGGATGCTTAACCTAATGAGCCACCCAGTGCCTCAAAATTGATTTTAAGTTAGAAATACTATCAATGGGGTGCCTGGGTGACTCAGTCGTTAAGTGTCTGCCTTGGGGTCAGGTCATGATCCCAGGATCCTGGGATTGAGTCCCACATCAGGCTCCCTGCTCCTGTTCCTCTCTCTCCCACTCCCCTTGCTGTGTTCCCTCTCTTGCTGTGCCTCTCTCTCTGTCAAATTAATAAAATCTTAAAAAAAAAGAAAAAAAAAGAAATGCTATAAATGATATTTTCCATATTAGCAAATTAAAGTTGAAAACCTGTATCAACTTTCCAAAAAATGAAAGAAAAAAGCACTTGAGAAAATTGACCACCCATTATTGATAAATTACCTTAGCCACCCAGGAATTGATAAATACCATATTAACTTGATAAAAGAAAAACATTTAGTAATAGTAGGACAATTCCCTGTGAAATGCAAAAGGATACAACATTCTCTAGGTCACTACTTTACTTAACACTAAACTAGAATCCTTAGCTAGTGCTGTAAGACAAGAAAAAGAAATAAATGTAGTGAAAAAGACTCACATCATTCAAATATTCCCAGATGATATGTTTCACTACATAAAAAGCCCAATGTAGCTACAAATATTATTCAAATTAATAAGTTATTTTATAATAATTTAAGAAATTAATAGTATATTTATGTACTAACAAATAAAAAGTATAAAAGCTAATATAAGAAGATGTCATTGGGTACCCGGGTGGCTCAGTGGGTTAAAGCCCCTGCCTTCAGCTTACATCATGATATCAGGGTCCTGGGATGGAGCCCCTCATTGGGCTTTCTGCTCTGCAGGGAGCCTGCTTCCTCCTCTCTCTCTCTGCCTACCTCTTTGCCTACTTATGATCTCTCTCTGTCAAATATAAATAAATAAAATCTTTTTAAAAAAAGATGTCATTATATTACAGCAAAATATAAGGTATCTATAAATAGGTCTGGGAGAAACTGGCCAAACATATTAAGAGAATGATAAACTCTTAATTTCTGCATTAAACCAGACATAAAAAAACATAAGCATGTACCATAAACAGGAAAATTCAGTTTGGCAAAGATATGAATGCTAGCAATTTGATCTGTATAGTTAATATAATTGTAAACAAAATTCAAATTGATAAGCTATTCTAAAATGTAAAAAGAAGGATAGTTAAAAAGGATAATTAAGGTAGGAAACAAAGGGGAAGGAACAGAGCATGGCAGGGGAAGGTGGAGTTTTTCCAGTCAATTATGAACACTTATTATAAGTTCTAGAAGTTGGGTCTATATGAGAGTGTCAGAAGGATAGAAAAGTAGAAGAGTACAACAGAATAAAACTCCAGAAACAGAACCACACATATGTGGAGACTTGATATATGACAGAGTACTGTAGTTCAAAGGAAAAATAGGTGACCTTTTCAATAATTGGTGCTAGTATAATTGGTTATCCAAAAGCAAATGAATGAAATCAGGTGCTTTTCATATATCAGACATAAAAATCAATTCCAGATGGTCAGAGGCCTTAAAAAAAAAAAAAAAGGAAAGAAAGAAAAAAAAATATTCAAAATATTTTCATATATTTAGTGTAGTTGAAAGTTTTAAACAAGGGACAACCAAAGTAAACTATAAACTCTAAAGGAAAAAATTGCTGCAGTTTATTCCATTAAAATAGGGTAATGCTCATCAAAAAAAAAAAAAGAAACTTAAAGCAAATTGCAGAATCATGTCTATAGTATAATATAGTGGGATGTGGTTTTATATATTTACAGATGCAAATCTATGAAATATATTATGTAGGGAGAGACTTGTAGAATTATACATTTGTATATATGCTAAAAATATTTAAAAAGCAAGGAAAATATCAACACATTTCAATATAATGTTCATTTGGGGGGAAAAGGGTAGATGGCACATTTATAGAACATGTAGAACTTCTGAAAAATGTTACTAATGTTCAAAAAATGTTTAAGTTTGGTGGTTATTATTCTAGGTATTTCATTTCAAAGTTTTTCTTGATAATTTAAATATATATGCTATATATAGTAATTTATTGTTTTATTGAATTATAAAATATATATGGTGAAATACGCACATCTTAAGATTAGATTCCAGTGAATTCTGGCAATTGCTTATACCTGTATAATACATAACTATATTCATACGTAAAACATTTGCAACATCTTGGAGATATTCATTATTACTCTTCCCAGTCCATCACTGACCCCTCCAGGCAACTGCTGTTCTGATTTCTTTCCCCATAAATTAGTTATGCCACTTCTTGAAATTCATATAAATGGAATCATATGTACTCTTTTTTTATCCTGGCTTTTTAAACTCAAGATAATGTTTTTGAGGTTCATTAATGTTGTGTGTATCAGTTGTTTCTGCCCCCCTTTATTTATGACTAGTATTCTATTGAATGAATATCCAAACTATTTATCTGGTCTCTTGTTAATGGATGTCTGGGTTGTTTCCATTTTGAGACTAATATGAAAAAAGCTAATATAAACATATTTAACTTTATAAAATTGCCAGAGCAACTTCCAAAATGGTTACAGATACATATATATGCACTATAAATACCTAGTATTAGGGAAAGAGAAAAATCAAAGATGACCTCAAGGTTTTAGTATGACTAAGTGGAAAGATGAGTTTGCCATTTATTCATCTGTAGAAGATTGGAACGGGAAAGATTTGGAAGGTTAACTTGAAATTTTAAAAGACATTTGAGTGGAGCTCTCATAGAGGCCATTGGATATACATATTTAGAGTTCAAAAGAGAGGTCAAGGCAGGAGTTCCAAAGTCATCATCATACCGATTTACAGATTCACTCTTCACAAAAATATATTTTACTGAATGAGAACATATATGTGCCAAGTTCTTGTATGTACACATGGACCATATCAGTAATAAATAAATAAATAAAAATAAAATAAACCCCTGCTCGTATGGAGTATATATTTTCTGATTATTTGTGGCCTCAGAAACTAGATGAGAAAACTATATAGAAAAAGAAAAGAATTCAATAACTTAGCCCAATGGCAATCCATTGATTAGAGATTTAGGAGATGAGAAAGAATAGCTAAGAATCTGAGGGAAAAAAAATGTCCTGAGATACAACAGAAAATGCAGGCATGCTTTGTGTCCTGAAGCCAAGTATGGTCAATTGCATTATTGGCCTGTTTCAACAAATCTCCTTGTATTCATAGAATTTTTTTTGGAAATTTGAAGTTACTCTACTAAACGGGTGGATATATTTTTCCCATGTTTTGGGTTTATTTTGGCTAGCAGAATCAAGAAGGAAATTCAGTTGGTTAGTTCCATCCTTAGCCATTGAGAGGATTTGAATATTTCTGTGTACACTCTTGTATATCTGTCTTTTCCAGAGGAACATATTTGGATTGACCTGCTTGTCTCTAGATAAGAAAGATGTGAAGTATGGCTTCACAGCCTCCATCTTTGCATGGCCTTTTTCTCTCTGTGTGTTTCCCCTTCTTATAAAGACATCAGTCCTTGGATTCAGGACACACTCTAAGTCCAGAGATATCAACTTGAGATCATTAAATTGGTTACAGCTGCAGACCCTATTTCCAAACAAAATCACATACACTAAAACTTGGATATATATCTACCACAATGTGTTAAGGGGATTGTGTTTCTTCCCACTTAAATATATTTTTCTCAAGGAAAGGGACCATGTTTATCCATGCTTCAGCATCAAGTACCCAGCAAAATTCCTGGGAATCAATAAGTATTTGCTGAAACAATGTTCTAAAGCGTTTCATTCAAGGACATAATAACTATTCCTCTTATGAGTTATAGCTTATATTTTAATAATCAGGAATGTTATTATTATAATGAATTTACTACTTAAATATTTTCTTAAAATTACTTAGATAGTATCTTCTGCCATCTTGTTCTGAATCAGTTTTTTTCCACCTCTCCCTCAATCTTTTGAAGCACACATTAAAAAAAAATCTCATCAAAGTCAGATATGGTCTTCAATATGAAAGGAAATAATAAATCAAAATAATTACCTAAAATTTCTGATAATGATTTGGCCTTTTATCCCAACTGTAATCATCAGTCCACTTAACAAAAAACCTAACCATCATGGTGTCTCTTTCATTAAAGTTCCTTTGTCCTAAAGCATATTGCTTCTTGTGCTCTGTTGATTTATTTCCTCTCTCTTCTGAAAAGTTCTGTTTCTTTTCAGAAAAGATAATAGTGAGTTTTCTGTAACATGCTGTTCCTGTTGTTAGGTAATTATTCTGTCTGGAAAAAATATATATTATAATAGATTTTTACAAAAGAGCTATTCAACACAATGCATTTTACTGTGGAAATAACTGTCTCAGGAAAATGGGAGAACTTAAGGTAGAAATGAACTCCTCTCTATCTACCTAGTTCTTTTTCCACTATATATTGGAAAATCTAGTCCATAAAACCAGTTAAGAAAAAATGGAACAAAGATGTATGAGGGAAATTTTTTAGTCTACCACAAGTAAAGCAAAATGAGTAGTATTCAAATTAATAAATTATATACACTATTATAACATATATTTATCTTTTGTCTAAGATGAACCCATATGACAAAAGTTAGCTAGAAATGTGTTTTGTCAGCATAAAGTAAGGCAAATGTAAAATAATAATTTAAAAAATTGTTTTTCCATTCCAGACATAATTTTTTTCAGACATAATTTTTTTTTCAGTTCAGTTCAAATATCCACTAAATTCCAAACTTAAAAGTCCTTCTTAAAATGAGGATGTTTATAGAATTCATATATACATATATTCATATATATGTGTATATGTATTCATACTAACATTAAAGATTGTGTATTATGTGTATTACTTATGTTTTTTAAAGATTTATTTTCACGGAGGAGAAAAAATAAACATTAAAGACAACACTGGCCAGGTCCTCTCTCTTTTAAAAACTATTATTGTAGTTAATAGGTTATAATTTGTAACTTGAAATGCATAGTGCATGGGTGAATAGTAAATAAATATCCTGATTTTATTTAAAAATATTTTAAAATAGGTACGCCTACGTGGCTCAGTGGGTTAAAGCCTCTGCCTTTGGCTCAGGTCATGATCTCAGGGTCCTGAGATCAGGCCCCACATCCGCTCTCTGCTCAGCAGGGAGCCTGCTTCCCCAACTCTCTGCCTGCCTCTCTGCCTACTTGTGATCTCTCTCTTTCAAATAAATAAATAAAATCTTTAAAAAGTATTTTAAAATGGGCGCCTGGGTGACTCAGTTGTTGAGCGACTGCCTTCGGCTCAGGTCATGATCCTGGGGTCCCTGGATCGAGTCCCGCATCGGGCTCCCTCCTCAGTGGGGAGTCTCTTTCTCCATCTGACCTCTCCCTCTCATGCTTCCTCTCTCTCTCTCAAATAAATAAATAAATAAATAAAATCTTTAAAAAAAAAAAAGTATTTTAAAATAATTGTAGACTCACAAGAAATTCCAAAATAGCACAATGAGTTTCTGTGTACCCTTCATCCTGTTTCTACCAACGATAATTCTCATAAAACTAAAGTGCATTGCCAAAACTAAGAGACTGGCATTTTTATATTATTGATTATATTACAGACCTAATTTTGATTTTACCAATTTTCAAATGAAAACTCATTTTCGTTATAAATCAGAAATGTATCACATGTGTGGATTTGTGTAACCACTACTTAATCAGTATATGAACCTGGCCAGGCCTCATCACCTTCCATGGACCTTCCAAGGTCCATGAAGCACCTTCATGCTATCCCCGTATATGCCTGTAGAACACCCTCCTTTACCAAACCCCTGTTTACTACTGATCTATTCTCTACCACTAAAATTTTAATTAAAAACTGTTATATAAATGACATCATGTAGTAAATCACCTTCTCTGAGTGTCTGTTTCACTCAGTGAAATTTCTTGAGATCCAACCAGGTTGTGGGTACCAAAGGTTTGTTCTTTTTATTGCTGAGTTCTGTTCCACTCTATGTATACATGACAGCTTGTTTCACCCATTGAAAGACATTTGGCTTGCTTCCAGTTTGGGGCTATTACAAATAAAACTACAAAAAACATTCATGTCCAGGTTTTGTGTGGACATAAATTTTCATTTCTCTATAGAGTAAATACTCAGAAGTGTGACTGCTGTGTTCTATGTTAGCTTTCTAAGAAAACGTCAAGCATTTTCCTATTCAACTGCATGTTTAGCTTTTTAGGAAACTGCCAAATAACTGTACCATTTTACATGCCCACCAGCAATTTATGAGATCACACGTCCATACCAGCACTCAGTATTGTCTGTATTTTTTATTTTAGACAAATAATATACACTTTGTGGTATCTCATCATGTTTTTAATTTGTATTTCAAGAATGGTTAATGATGTTGAAATATTTTCATGTGTTTAGTTTTCATCCATATATTCTCAGTGGTAAAGGGTCTTTTTAGGTCTTCTTTTCTTTCTTTTTCCCCCATTTTCTTACTGTTGACCCTCTTTATGTATTTTGGATTGAAGTACTTTGTCAGGTATGTGATTTACAAATCTTTCCTCCCACTTCTTAGCTTGTATTTTATTACTCTTAAAAGTTGTTTGCAGAGCAAAATATTGTTAATTCTCAGTTATTTCTACCAAATACATAGAATTTTAATGTAGAAGCTTGACTTAGAAAATGTATGCACAAATTGCTGGATTTGTGTGCATGTGTTTGTGTGTGTATGTATCTCATTTTAGAAACATAATAAGGAAATACAGATAGCCTAGAAAAATTAAAGAACATTCTTAGGATTTTTTAAATGTTTTAAAAAGTTATTGACTTTTTTTTTAACAGAGTGTTTTCAAGGGAACATAAGTATATTGGCTTATACTTTGTAGCAGTGTCTTTGATGTATGCATGTGGCATTTAGCCCTTTAGTTACTGACTTTTTCAGCTAGCTGATTTTAAGTATTAAAAACATTTAAACCAATTTTTCTCTAAAAGAAAAGGCAATTTTCTTTTGAGAAATTATTTTAAGATACTGCACCATATAAATAATTATAACATAAATCAGCACTGTTTAATTTATGCAGTGTCACCCAACAGAGAAATGCTTTTGAGAACTGAATGAGCAATATAGAAGGCTACCCTTAAAGGGAACATTATCAAACACATTTTGCCTTGAGTCAAGCTTCTCTAACACAGAATATTTAAATGAACTATGCTTTACCTGAGAAACTTCAAATTTTGTGAGGCACTATTATATGGAAAGAAGGACAACTGAAAAATAAAGCCAAAAAAGTTATTAAAGGAAAGATTTAGGATGTGGTTGATTATAGCATGTCCTAATTACAGAAGCAGGACATTTCAAGAGCAATCAATAGCTTCAGAATAATGAAATCATTGTGCCTATATTCACAGTAAGGATTAAATGAGAACAAAATTTCCTCATTTTGTATGCAATCATTTAATTTTTTAAAGCAAAAAAAAACTGTAAGAGCTACATAAAAATAACGCGTAATTACATTGTTGACAGTTAATGGGAATTATTTGAATGTGGTTTACAGTTGATGTTTTCTTCTCCAACACTATATAATTTTAGGCATAGAAAGGACCCCAAAATCTTCTAAATAAAACCAAGAGCAGAAATATTTCATTTATATGAGGATTGAAGACTTATGTTATAGTAAAATAATTAGTGAATCTCTAATAAGGAAGTGGTAAAACATTAGGGTTCTTAGCAAATTACCTGGGCAAATTAGTTAATTTCCCAGTGTCTCAGTTTAATCATCCGTAAAATGGAGAGAGTAGGAATATCTATTCTTTTAGATATATTTTGAAGACTACATATGTTAGCATTTAGAAATGCTATATATACTATAGAAATGTTATATAAACAAGAATTAATGGCTATAAGTATTCTTTCAAAACATCATATTATTGTGGCACAGTTATTTGGAAGAATATTTCGTGGTCCTGACCTGTCTACCATGTCATTTCTATCAAGAGGATTCATAGCATTATTGGAACTTACTGAATTACATTGCTTTCACAGAGATTGAGTTTAAGGATAGAAAAAAGTATTTTACCAGAGTTGCAGTAAAAAAAAAGAAGAATTTTAAGAGCAGCCTTTTGTATATAATTTTGCATCTAGATCTTACTCAATATTTCTGTACTACACTAACAAGAGTTAGAATAGACAAGCACGGTTGGGGATGGAAGACCACAGAACTGATGGTCAGAGACAATGGACTGATGCTGGCACCTGCTTTCAGGCATGGTGGGACTTTCCTAAGTGACTTACCAGTATGTGCCTCTGTGTCCATATCTTTACACTTGAAGCAATAATGGAGTAAAGCAGCGAAGAATATCGGAATAAGAATTGAGATCCAGCTGGATCCATGTCTCTCTAAAGTTTTCTATATCTTTATAATAAATAATAAGTAGATCCAAGTTTGTGCGGCAATAAATTTACATAATTTGGGGGACTCTTTTTGTAGACGTGGAACACAAAGACCAATAAATACACAGATGGTGACTGATGCACAGGACTAGGAGAGGGAGAAAGCTAAATAAGAATGGAGCAGCACCAAGTATCCCAACTGAAAGGCACCTCAAGCATTATTGACAATTCCTAATACCAGAGGGAAGATTACTGGTACGTAGAATCACCCAAAGTAGTTTGAGTGACTGACTACTCAGAAATTTTAGTCTTAGAAGATTTGGTAAAACATAGAAGCTTTGGGCATAAAGAGGGTTGCTTAATGTCTGGAGCAGCAACACCCTTGCAGCCTGCATTGCCTATTTCAACAATCCATCTCACTGGGCCTCCTACCAAGACAGGGCAGACTTCATGGGCATGGCACTTGTGCAGCTACCAGGAAATCCCTGCACGGAAAGCTCCCACACTTGGTGTCATTCTCTGCTGCCACTGTCTTAAAATTCTTAATAGTTTTCAAAAAGAAAAACTACATTTTCATTTTGCACTGGTCTCTGCAAACTGCATAGCTCATTCCATCTCTAGAAATACGAGGTGCTAGACAGGGTTGACAATTTTCAGTTATTTTGATAGAGATCCATTGGACAAACTGATGCAACTATAGTAATGAAAAAAATCCTTTTTTTTTTTTTATTTAAAGCTAGCTTGTCGTTTTTAATTTGGATACTCTGAGTAATTTTACTGACTTTGCAATCAGCATAATGGCTTTGTGCTAATATTTTAGATAGCCTCAAATGCAAAACATTAAGTATGACGACAAAATTGCATTTTTTTTTGGCATCTAAGCCATGCAAGTTCTCTATAAGCAACCTCAACTGAAATCCCTAAAGATGTCCCATCTATTAATAACTTACTTGTAAAACATGAAGTATGGGGCTGGGTGCATGGTGGGCTGCTGGGATTTCTCTTCCAGGTCGCTCATATGATCTCAAGAAACACATGTCGCAAGTTGTATATCCTTTAGTATAATTCAGCCCAGATTTTTTTTTTTTTGAGGGGGGGAGGAATGTATCCACAGTGAGACTAAAATTTTCACAAATAAATTTCTCAGATTTTAGCTATAAACCTAAAAGGCAAAAACAGAAATATAGGGCAAGTGGAAAAAAAATAAAACAAGGCACATGGAACTTGTAGCCTTGAAGAAGTCACTGAGAGTCCCTGCATCATGATTTTGCCATCTGTACATCGAAAATATCTCTAACCTTTGACAGGATTGTCATAAAAATTAAGGATAAATCAATAAAATGCTTGGTCCTCTGGGGCAGATCAATAAAACATTTTTTTTACTTGTCCGTTTTATTTTTTACTGTCATATCAAAATCAGCTGGATTAGGTGTTCACTAATCCTTCCAATTTATGTCATGATCTCAGATCATTCTATGTTCCCAAATGCCTAGTAGATGGGACAGAAAGGGTGTTGAGAAGGTACCTGACACAAATGGGCATAGACACAGTTTCACAGGATGCCTGGGTGGCCAGTCAGTTAAGCATCTGCCTTCGACTCAGTTCATCATCCCAGGGTCCTGGGATCGAGTTCTATATCAACCTCCCTGCTCAGCAGGGAGCCTACTTCTCCCTCTACCTGCTGCTCTCCCTCCTTGTGCTTGTGCTCTCTCTCTCTCTCCCTCTGACAAATAAATAAATAAAATCTTAAAAAAAAAAGGTTCACACAAATGATAATTTTTAAGTACAGAAAAGAAAATACACATGCATTAGAAAAGTGTGACAAACACACCTTAGAAATATACTTTTCAAAGTGTGAAAGATACTTTTCAAATAACCTTTTTGGTCTTTCTCTATCTAAAATATTCATTTTATCTTCAAAACAGATTATTTCCCTTAGTTCATAATTATTTTGTTTTTAAATAATTGTTCATTTTTCTGTGTTTTTTCCCCCTAGTATCCAGTTTAATGACAAAACAATCTGATCCCATTACCATTTCCCTTCTTTTTTAGGTAAATTATCTTAAGACAATTTTACTATAAATTTCACTATACCTAGTCTCAGTTTATAGAACTCCCTCTATGGGTAGGTCTGTTAGCATTCATTCTGTTTGTTCTTCATTGGGTCCTTTGGATCTGAATATGTTTTGCCTTATTTTGGCTCTGTAAGATTTTCTTTTAGTATTTCCTTGATTATTTTCTTCCTTTTATTTTCTCCTCCTTCACTGTTTTTGGAATTTCCTTGACTAGGGTTTTAACTATCCTATGACTCCTTTCACTTTCCAGAGAGTTCCACAATTTCATGTTCAGCACATCTATCTTCCTGTGCTTTTACCCATCAGAAGACTTTTTAATCTCTAATTGCTGCTCTTTCTTGTTTGTCAAGTCTTGTTTTGTTGTTTGAATATATTCCTCTGAAGATATCAATCAGACCATATGTAGATTTTCTAGCTTATATTTGCCCTGTTTTCCTCTGTGTTTGTGGTCCTCTGTGCTAGTCTTAATTTTTTCTTTTGTGTGAATTTTCTTCAAATGGGTGTTGCTCCTTGGATGTCCTTTTGTATTTATCTGTGACAGCCCTGGCTGATTAGACCGATGTTGGGTATTTTCTGCTACTATAGAATCAAGATCATTTCCACAGCTGGCTCCTCTCTAATGGGAGGGCTGGCTACAAGCAGGACTGGTCCTGGGCAGAAGGTGATGGCTGTTAAGTATCACTATAGATTTTGAGGCCTGGGAAGAGCTAAGGTCTCTTGGAAGTGCTAGAAGGAGGCAAAGCAACTGGATAAATCCCAGATATTTCTGGAAACATCAAATATTTTGATATTTTTATTGTTGTTCAGTCCCTTTCTCAGGCCCCAGGGTTTAAATGTCAGGTGACCGAGACTCAGTGTGGAGTAAAGACAAACTCAGGATGAAGTGGTGGTGTGAGAACTGAAGTGAACCACAGGCAGGAGACATTGTCCCTGGTCTGTGTTCAAACACCCACCGCCATTCTTCACAGCACCCAGTGTTGCCACTGAGGTCTCTGTAAATCAATACTACAAAAACACTCCAACTCCACCACAGGGATCTTCCCCTCCTGTGGGACTTCCTTGGCTCTCTTTTATTGATGAATATTCTCCCTCACTCTTCTTATTTATTTAATAAATGCCTCTGACCACCAATGAGCCCATTCCTATACCTGCTTAAAGCAACCAAGGTCACCTTACTGTTGCAAGTTAGTACATAGCTAAGCATCTCACTGCAAACTTGTGGTTGAAGTGTTACAATACATGGGCTTATTTTCCTTGTTTAACCAGAAGTCTATAAATATTTTTTCTTGATATTCATTACATTCAATACCTGTAAGTAGACATCATGTCACTATTATTTGACATTTGCTGATCTACTATAAAATAGGCATACAAGTTAATAATTAAATTAACTGTGATATATAAGATGATAACAGTTGAGTGGTTGAGAAAATAATGCTAGGGTAGATTTCTTGAGAAGAGTAGATGCTTCAACTACATCTGGAGAGATAAACTTATCAGACAGATGAGGTAATGGAAAGGTAAAGGAAGGGAGAGGAAACAATATTTGCCAAAGTGGTGAAGTATGAAGTATTATGAAATATTATGGAAGTGGTAATAATATACCAAAGTGCTAATAAGCTTCATTTTTAGTATTTGGCAAAAATCCTCTGTGTAGTATTGGCTTCAGGCTTTGGACCAAGAGACTGTCAAATAGTCACATCAATGTCATTTCTTTCATACTTGAACTTGCACCTGATCAATAATGCTATGATTGCATTTTTAAAAATAATCAGTCCAAAAATACTAGCAGTGCAATTTTAGCAACATTTTTGGGTTTAAAGTTAGTATCTAGAACCACATTCAAATATATATTAGTATTATAGACATAATTAGGTGTATACTCTTTAGAAATATTTTTACTGAAGCAAAATTGTTTGAAATATGAATGTGTGTTTATCATTGCAAAAATTAAGTGCTCCAACAATTGAAGATCATTGATTAACTACCCAAGTAGTTAAATAGATACATAGATAGGTGAATACTATACCAGAAGTTACTTCCAATGCAATAAATTTTGGAATAAAAACATATCCTTTTGGAGTTAATTACATTAAAGTAATTTTAAATTAAAGCAAATATTGATGGAGATTATACTATATTGAAATTCTTGTGTCCATACAAGTATTCATTATTTTAGCATTTTTTTTAAAGATTTTATTTATTTATTAGAGAGAGAGAGAGACTGAGAATGAGAGGGGAGAAGAAGGTCAGAGGGAGAAGCAGACCTCCCGCAGAGCCGGGAGTCCGACATGGGACTCGATCCCGGGACTCCGGGATCATGACCTGAGCCGAAGGCAGTCGCCCAACCAACTGAGCCACCCAGGCGCCCTATTCTAGCATTTTTAACAATAAACATAACTTTTCAATGTTTCGTCATTTAATACCATTGACACGAAGAATTTTTAAGGAAAAAAATCTATTTGAGAATTGAGAATTCTTTCTATCTTGAAAGAATGAATCAACACTGTATCAACATTGTCACCTAAAAGTTTCATGAGAAGAACTCCAATATCCAAGATAAATCATAGTTTATTCTGTTATAAAGTATACAGAACACAAAGACTATGAGAAAGCATTGGAAATGGACATATTAGAGAATGAGAGAAAAATAAAGAAGTGGTTAGCATAAGAGTTACAAAATAACCCAAAATGTGTGGTAACACTCCAATTGCAATTAAAGTTTATTTCCTCCTCCTGTACTGATTCACAGAGGGTGTTCTTAGCAGATGGCTCGCCTCCATATGGTGGTTCAGCTGCCCAGATTTTCCTTATTTTGGCTTCCCTGTTCCCCTAGAGACATGTCATTACCTGCCTCCAGTCAGGGAAAGGAGAAGGAGCACATGGTTAGGGGTGAGGAGATACACTCATTTCTTAAATACTTGACCTGAAAATGATATATATCACTCCTAATATATTTTCCCTGTTGCTCATAAAATAATGATATTTTTGGGCACCAGGGTGGTTCAGTGGGTTAAGCCTCTGCCTTTGGCTCAGGTCGTTATCTCAGGGTCCTGGGATCAAGCCCCATAACCGGCTCTCTGCTCGGCAGGGAGCATGTTTACCCCCCTCTCTCTGCCTGTCTCTCTGCCTACTTGTGATCTCTCTCCTCTCTGTCAAATAAGTAAATAAGTAAGTAAGTAAGTAAATAAATGAATAAATAAAATCTTTAAAAAAATAGTGGTATTTTAAAATGCCTTACCTCTTTATAGTATATATCAAATATTCGTACATGTTTAGAAAAGAAGACATTTTTTAGCTTCACAGTTTGGTGGTCCAATGATGGTTTGGACTACTTGTTTGTGTCCCCCCCAAAATCCATATGCTGAAATCCTAACCCCCAACAGGGCGATATTAGGAAGTGTGTCTTTAAGGGAGAATTAGGTTTAAATGAGTCCTAGGGTGGGGCCCCATGATGGACTTTCTTAGAAGAAGAGAAATAAACTAGAACTTGCTGTCTCCATCATGTGAGGATACAATGAAATGATGGAGGTCTGCAAACCAGGAACCAGGGCTTTCACTAGGAACACAATTGGCTAGCACCATGACATTGGACTTTCAGCCTCTAGAACTGTGAGAAATAAATTTCTGTTGTTTAAACCACCTAGCCTATGGTATTTTGTTACAGCAGCTGGAGTTAAGACAGACATTGGCACTGAGAAGTGAACTGTTGCTACAACAGGCACCCATCTCTGGTGGGGACTCAGAAAGAAAAGAGAAGAGCTGTAGAAAAAAGCTTCAACCTTCTCAGGGAATATATAATATAAATAACCACGTACAGAATATTGGTAGAAGTAAGATGGTAAAGGTCATTCTGATGAGGTCTCAGACAGAATTGAGGAACATATTTTTGGACAATGGAATAAAGGTGATCTCGTTCTAAGGGGCAGGAAGTGGGCTGAGTTGTGTTTGTGTTGTAGTATTTTGTGAAAAGTAGAACTTATGAGCTAAGGAATGGGATACCTTCTTTTGTTTATTTTATTGCACTTTGCTTTATTGGGTTTTATTCAGATTGAAAGTTGTGGCAATCCTATATGTACTGGGCAGATCTATGAGCACTGCTTTTCTAACAGCATTTTGTCACTTCATGTCTCTGGGTCACATTTTGGTATTTCTCACAATATTTCAAACATTGCCCATTACTATTGTATTTATTACGGTGATCTGTGGATCAGTGACCTCTATGTTACTATTGTTAATTGTTTTGGGTCATTGGGAACCACGCCCATGCAAAACAGTGAACATAATGGATAAATGTTGTGTTGTGTATGTTCTGACTTCTCCATTGACTGACCATTTCCCTGTCTCCCTCCCTCTTCTCAGGCCTCCCAATTCCCTGAGACAGAACAGTATTGATTCGGCCAATTAATAACCCTACAATGACCTCTAAGTGTACAAGTGAAAGAAGCGTTGCCCATCTTTCACTTTATTTCAAAAGCCAGAAAAGATTTATTTATTTACTTTTAAAGATTTTATTTATTTATTTGACAGAGAGAGAGATCACAAGCAGGCAGAGAGAAAGGGGGAAACAGGCCCCCTGCTGAGCAGAGGGCCTGATGCGGGGCTGGATCCCAGGACCCTGAAGTCATGAGCTGAGCTGAAGGCAGAGGCTTTAACCCACTGAGCCACCCAGGCGATTGATTTTAGTGACAAGGCATGTTGAAAGCTGAGATAGGCCAAAACTAGGCTTCATGTTGAAAGCTGAGATAGGCCAATGGTCATAGCCAAGTTGTGAATGCAAAGACAAAGTTCTTGAAGAAAATTTTAAGTGCTACTCCAGTAAGCACATGAATGATCATAAAGGAAACAGTCCTATTGCTAACATGCAGGAAGTTTTAGTAGTCTGGATAGGCGATCAAAGGAACCACAACATTCCCTTTAACTAAAGCCGAATCCAGAAGAAGACCCTAAACTCTCTTCAATTCTGTGAGATAGAGAGGTAAGGAAGCTGCAGAAGAAAAGTTTGAAACCAGCAGAGTTTGATTTATGAGGTTTAAAAAAAGAAGCCATCTTTGTAACAGAAAAGTATACCGTGAAACAGGAAGTGTTGATGTAGAAGCTGCAGCAAGTTACCCAGACGATGTAAGATCATTCATGAAGGGGCTACACTAAATGACAGATTTTTCACTATAGTTGAAACAGTCTTCTTTTTTTTTTTAAAGATTTTATTTATTTATTTATTTGACAGAGAGGAGAGAGATCATAAGTAGGCAGAGAGGCAGGCAGAGAAAAAGGGGAGCATGTTCCCTGCTGATCAGAGAGCCTGATTCGGGGCTCCATCCCAGGACCCTGAGATCATGGCCTAAGCTGAAGGCAGAGGCTTTAACACACTGAACCACCCAGGCGCCCCATGAAACAGTCTTCTATGGGAAAAAATGTCCATCTAGATTTTCACACTTAGAGAGGAGAAATCAATCCCTGGCTTCAAAGCTTCAAAGGACAGTCTGACTCTCTCATTAGGAGAGAATACCGTTGGTGAATTTAAGTTGAAGCCATTGTTCCTTGACCATTCTGAAAATACTACACTCCCTAAATATTGGGCTAAATCTACTCTGCCTGTGCTCTATAAATGGAATAACAAAGCTGGGATGATTTCACTTCTGTTTACAACACATTTTACTGAATATATTAAGCCCATTGTTGAGACCTACTGCTCAGAGGAAAAAAAAAAAGATTTCTTTCATATTACTGCTCATTGACAATGCACTTAGTCATCCAAGAGCTCTCACGGAGATGCTCAATGAAACTAATATTGTTTTTATGCTTGCTAACATAATATTTATTCTGTAGCCCATGGATCAAGGAGTTATTTTAACTTTCAAGTCTTATTATTGAAGAAATGCATTTCATAATGCTATAGCTGGGGACTTTGGAGATAATTAGGTTTAGATATGGTCAAGAAGATGGAGTCCCCATGATAAAATTAATGTCCTTACAAGAAAAGACTTACAGTCTCTGCCATGTGAGAATAAAATGAGAAGACAGCTATCTGCAAACTAGGAAGAGGGTTCTCATCAGGAACTGAACCAGCAGGCACCTTGATCTTAGACTTCCAACATCCATAACTGTGAGAAATAAATTCTGTGGGTAAGACACTCCATCTGTCATTTATTATGCCAGTCCAAACTGACTAAGGTAAATGATGAATCCAACTTCCTTTCTACTTTATTTCCTTGCTGAGAGATAACTGCCTATTGGATTTACCAGAGCCAACAAGGGAATGAATCAGATGCAAGGAGTATTGAAATAATAGAAAATCAATATAAAAAGTGTCATGTCATTATTATTGGCTGTGAATGATTTACTGACCACTAGCGTGTAAAGTTATGTGCATATCTTTTGTTGAGTTTTCATGACATAATTATAAAACAACTTATATGTAACAGAATTAATGACTATGAGTAAAAAGATGGGTGGCTACTCTCAATTATTTTCTTTTTTTTTTCCTATAGCCAAAGAGCTGTGTGACATTCAGAAAAGATTAAATCATGCTTGTTCTAATATAAGCTTTTTTTAAAAAAAGAAGCAAGAGCATATTTTGTTTGTTTGTTTTTTAAGAGGATTCTTGAACAAAAGAAAGGATTAAAATATACTGTAAATCTACTTCCCACTCGATATTGTTCAGTACTAATGGTTAACTGAAGATAAAGCAGCTTCTTTTAAATAACCAGAACTGATGGGACCCAGAGTGTATGTCTTCCTTGATTTCTCTCTAAGGGTGCTGCTATCAATCTGTTAGAAAGACATTGCAGTCAGTATACCTAGTATGAATGCTGAGGCAGGTGAACATGAATACATTGTTTTGCTACCTTTAAACCAACTATTTCTGAGCCTATGTATCAGGGCCATTTTTCCTTCAACTTTTGTACGAATCAGTGGAATTCATAAAAAAAAATAAGAGAAATAAAACAAGCTAGAACAAGATGCTGAATGGAGACAATCATATTAGGTATGTACTGGAAAAATATTAAAAAGCGTTTTGGCACATAATGTATAAAGCTTCATTTTGAGGATTACATCAATAAAAGGCCTGAACATCATGAATCATATTTTCCAGTCTGTCAAGATGAGTGAGTGATAAATTTATACCTCAGTTAGTCATCTCAGAGAGAAAGATGAAATAATGAGTTCGCCACGGCCATCCATAGTACCCACAGTGGGGAAGCCAAAAAAAAGAAAAAAAAAATTGCTCTTGCTCCAACCTCAAAGGAAAACAAATATTATTAAGAATTGCAAGTGTGTAGTCCAGTAACTACCAGAATAATTCAGCAGCTGAAAGTGTTAAGAAATTATTGTTGTATGATAATGTGAAATTTTAAAAATTTGTAAACTTACTTTTTGATAAAAATTGCTATAATTAATTTTGATACAATTTCTGGTTTATTTTGGTAAACTAGAAATTAATTCTATCCATTATGGTTGTATCTGGCTTCTTCCTTGGCTCTGTCTGAATATGGATGTTAATACCTAAGCTTTCATATTTAGTCAAAATGCATGTTGGTTGCACCTCTGTTTACTAAGGATAGTCTGGTTACAGGAAGAAAGAAAAAAAGAGATATTAAAAAAGTAGACTAAAGCCAAAATATAGAAGACCTTATAGGTCATATGAAGAGTTTGAAATTCATCTTCTTCATAATGGTGAAGACAAATAAAGAGTTTAAATGTAGAAGACTGAATATACATTTGGAAAAAATATATATATATATATTCATTCTTTTGACAGTAAGAAACATCAGGCTTTAATTGTGTTGCTTAGAATTTGAGTACTTTTCTAAAGACACCTCAAACTCTAGTATTTGGTCAAAATTCTATACAGAATGCAATAAATTGAAATAGTCTATATTAGGGTTCAAAAATATTTTGTGCTATTGCATTCCAGATTCATGACTTACTCAATATCCTTCTGTATTTTTCTAATCGATGCCAGTGAAAGGCTATAGTTGAACTAGGTATGGAAAGGCAAAAATGGATTCAGTAAAATTTCTTCCCTACAAGATTTGTTTTAAAATCCATTGTTTAGAAACACACAAATGGGTTTCAGCTAAAAGAGAAATACATCACATATGATAGTTTGTTTACATGCTCATCATAAATACCATTTATTATTTTATAAAAAGAGAATATCAATTGGGGCACCTGGGTGGCTCAATTCATTAAGCATCTGCCTTTGGCTCAGATTATGATCAATGTCCTGGGGCCTGCTTCTCCCTCTCTCTCCACCTCTTCTCCAGGGCTCTTGCTCTCTCTCTCCTGCTCTCTCTTCTTATCTCTGTTGCTATTTCTGTCTCACTGTCTCAAATAAATAAAATCTTAAAAAAAAGAGAGAGAAGATATCAATTTTGAGAAGTTTAGAATTACAGAATTGAGAGGATCACTTTATTACTCTGAATTAAAAGATTTCTATGATGTGAATGGGTATGTTATTAGAAGTAAAAAAGGAAAATAGGAAAAAAAGAAAAGGTAGAAAGGTAGAAGAAAATAACAATCTGAAGCAAAGGTGAAAGGAAGCAATTTAATGACTATTCATGTTCTCAATAACTTATTTTAATTCCCTAATATTTTATCTAACATGTCTCCAAGTCTCCCTACAGCTCCCTGGTTGGTGGGAAGCCTGCTTCTCCCTCTTCCATTCCCTCTGCTTGTGTTCCCTCTCTTGGTGTGTTTCTCTCTGTCAAATAAATAAAAAAAATCTTTAAAAAAAAAAAGAAAAGAAATTAAATTGTCTTTTGTCATGGTTTTCTGCATCCTTAGATGATTATTTGTCAGGTCTTTTCTTGTAATAGAGTATTTGTATGAAGAGAGATTTATTTTGGTGTATATTCAGGCAAAACTGGGAATATTCTCCCCAAATCTGTTATTTCCTCAAATATAATCATAAGGCATCAATTTCATAGAGTATCGGGACTAAAAGGTAGTTAAGGATAGAACTGTTTAAACAAAAGTCAGTGACTAGTAAAACTACATTACACTTTTTAATTAGTCTACCTTGGCGCCAGTTGGAATTTAAAAGTATGGCTTCAGATATTACTTGAAAACACTAATAATAATATCCCCAAACTTTACACATTTTACTATCCAAAAATATATGATACTCACCTGAAACTTATAAAATAGTTTTCATAATATTAAATAAAGCTTAACATGACCTAATACACACTATTTGCCAAACTGATAAGAGCTAAAAATAGAATAATAGAACAAGTAATTATTCATGTTGGACCTCAAATATAAGTTTAAATAGTCTTTGTAATTTAACTGAATTATTTATAATCCAATCCTGCAAAAAATAGTCCTTGTCTTTGAATCAAGACATCAGAACAGACATACACTTGCCAAAAAATGACAGTTGGACATTCCTCATGTCTGAGTGATGGCTTCATCCAACTTCACAACATCTGCTTTTCGTAAAGGTCTTGTAGTCTTGTAGCACGTTTCAGATATTTCAGAGAAGAAAGAGAATTCTGGTCAAACCATAATTATCTGGGATTTTGTTGTCAATTATGTTTAGGAGTCCAAACTTTTGTGTATATAATTATTAAGAGATTAGTTTTTTACTCAAAAATATGCTAGTCTCCTAAGGCCTTGAATTCAGTGAACTCATGGGTTAAGAGTGGCATTTCACAAGTAAACATATAATTGGAATATTGTGTTGCCATAGATACGATGGAGTTACACACAAGGTATTATGGGAGCAGACAGAAGGAGTTCCCAGTCTAGATTATATGTTGGATTATTGAACATAAAGAAAAAAAAAAGAAAAAGAAAAAAATCTACAAGCAAGAAACATAAACAAAAATGGACTCATAGAAACTCAAGCAATGGGCCTTTGGCAAGTTCTAGTTCAGTCCCATTTTATATACAAGAACACTGAAGTGTAACTTAATATAGAGATTGATGATGGAATAGAACTTTATTACCAACTTAGTTTTCCTTGTGCCTCAAAGTACTTCAAAGTTAGTTATCTGAAGTTGTTCTGTCCAGGAGTAATATCAGGACAGGTACCTTCATGCTGTGTTGATGACTAGTCTCATCATTAGAGATCAGGTGAGTGTAGAATCATGTCACAGAAAAACAGCCAGAGCTCACTCTATAGTTGGAAAGAGAATTTAATGAACACATAGTATTGTCTCAGCCACAGAAAGGATTTTATTACCATATTTGCCATGAGAACTTTGAATTACCAAGTCAGAAATTTCTCTGTCACACACCAAGAGGGCAAAAGTCAGGAGGACTTTCAGACAGGACAGTAGGACTTGGCAAAAAAGGGATAGAAACTCTTGATGGCAGACTTTATCAAAGGCCAAAAAACTATTCATGGAAGTAAATTACTACACGAGTGTCAGAGAAAAAAGTTTTTGCAAAAGAACATGGTGATGTGTCAGGGAAAAATTCAATCTTGCTCTATGAAGTTTGCCTGATATTGCTTGACAGAGGGAACTACAAACAGGGAAGAAAGAAAGAAAAAGGGAGGGAAAGAAGGAAGAAAAGAAGGGAGTGGGGAAGGGAGGGAAGAAGAGAAGAAGGGAGGAAGGGGGGAAGGGAAGAAAGAAGGATGGAGGGAGGGAAAGAAAGAGAAAAGACCAGAAGGCATTTAAGGCTGTAATATAATAGAACCCTGAAGCGGTAGAGATGGTCGAAATAAGTGAAAGGTTATCAGAAACAAGGTAATGGGGAATAGTATCAGCAATGTTAATTACTGTAGCTAGGAACTTCAATTTTTCTACAGACTTGAGAAGGCACCTGAGATGGTTTATTATCCAGACTTCTGAGACTATTATGTATCATATTGAGAGCATATTCTAGCTGAATGAAGGGTGTATAAGAATTAATGAAGTGCTTTCCTTTGTAAGTGAAATACCAATGAGTATATACGATATAACAAAAAAGTAGATGCCATGTCTTGTAAAGATTCCTGGGAAAAACAAACAACATGAACACCTTTGTATATTTTGCTGTTCTATGCATGAAAAAATAACGCTATAGTCTTATTGCAAGAGTCATGCTTGGGATAGTTTTCCTGAAGAAAAGAAATAAAATGAAAGTAGGTTGAAGTTTGGTACTCCTGGACTTTAGCAAAATTAGAAAATAATCCACAAAGCCTGTTTTTTCTTGACTTTATTGGCATATCCTGATCTTAGCTACTGAGCGGTATATCAAAAGAGTATATATTTCACATTGTAAACTTTACTAGATATGCTGAGTAATATTATATAAACCTGATAATGATTTCAGGACTGTTTATAAGGCCTCATCTGCAAACTTGACTGGATATCTTTAAGTCATTTTATTAAAAAAAAGTCACTTTCTTCATGTGATTTTATATGTGTGTGTGTGTATGTGTATATGTGTGTCTGTGTGTGTATAATGTTATATATAATATATAAATGTATAGTATAATGTATATTTAATTTATAAAATTTCAGTATTATAAATGAAAATGGAAAATTGTCTAATAAAGAAAAAACAAACTTTGGAGAAATGACCATGTTTTGGAGGTCTCATGAAAATGAATACCACTTGGAGCCTTAAAATTTCCATAATTGTGGAAAGCTACATGCAAAAAAAAAATGAAACTCAACCACTTTCTTACATCATACACAGAAATAAACTCAAAATGGAATATAGACATAAATATGAGACATGAAACCATAAAACTCCTAGAATAAAACATGGCAGTAATTCCTTTGACATCAGCCATAGAAACATTTTTCTAGGTATGTCTCATTAGGCAGAGGAAACAAAGCAAAATTAAACTATTGGGACTACACTAAAATAAAAAGCTTTTGCACAGTGAAGGAAACCACCAACTAAATGGCAACCTAATGAATGGAAGAAGATATTTGAAAATGATATATTTGGTGGAGGGTTAATATCCAAAATATATGAAGAATGTATTTAGCTTAATATCAAAAAAAACCAACTCAATTAAAAAAAAAAAAAACAGGGGACCTAAATAGATATTTTCTAAAAAGGACATACAGATGGCTCACAGACACATGAAAAGGTGCTCAACATCACTCATCATCAGGGAAATGCAAATCAAAAGTACAATGAGATGTTCACTTAGTCAGAATGGCTAAAATTAAAGAGATAAGAAACAACAAGGGTGAGGGGGATGTGGAGAAAAAGGAATCCTCGTACACTATTGTTGGGAATGCAAACTGGTGCAACCACTGTGGAAGACAGTATGGAGTTTTCTCAAAAATTTAAAAATAATATTACCGTTTAGTACAGTCATTCTACTACAAGGTATTTTCCCAAAGAAAACAAAAACACTTATTTGAAAGATATATGCACTCCAGTATTAGTGGAGTATTATTGATAATAGCCAAGACATTGAAGCAACCCAAATATCTATCTATAGAGAAATGGATAAAGAAATGTGATATATATATATATATATATATACATCACTCAACTGTAAAAAAGAATGAGATCTTGCCAATCTGCAACAACATGAATGGACCTAGAAGGTACAATGCCAAGTGAAATAAGTCAGACAAAGAAAGATAAATACCATATGATTTCACTCATATGTAGACTTTAAGAAACAAAACAAAGAGGGGTGCCTGAGCAGCTCAGTTGCACCAAGGCCTCTTCAGATTTTTGGTTTTGGCTCAGGTCGTGATCTCATGGGTCATGTGATCAATCTCTGTAACCAGCTACGCACTCAGCTCTGAGTCTGCTCGAGATTCTCTCTCCGCACCTCCCTCCTTCATGCTCTCTCTCTCTCTCAAATAAATAAAGAAATATTTTAAAAAAAGAAACAGAACAAAGAATGAGAAAAGACAAAAAAGCAGACTCTTAAATACAGACAACAAATTGATAGTTGCCAGAGGGGAAGTGGGTCGGGATGGATGAAATAAAGGGGATTAAGAATGGACTTATTGTGATGAGAACAGTGTGGTGTATAGAATTGTTGAACCATTACACAGTTGAAATTAATATAACACTATGTTAATTATACTTTAATAAAGTTTCAATAATCGCTATGATTTAGTGATATGAACTCTGAACTAAGCCTCCCTTTGCGCAAAACCTGTGCCATCTCTCTTCATAGTTCTGAGTACTTAGGCAGAATATTCATTCCTTCATGTATTCTTTAGTTGATTCTGTGATAGAAGGGAGAAAATACAGTGGCCTACTTTACAGATTTGTATGCTGATTAAGTGAGATATTCCTTGTAAAGTATCTAGCAAAAACCTGGCTCATAGGGGGGGAAAAAAAAAGAAATAAGATATCTTGGTTACCAGCATTATAAGATTAAATGTTAGGACACAGGAATTTCTAAATCCTGGTAATTCCACACAGAGCAGGATTGCTTTGAGCTTCAAAGGTAATCTATAAATTGTTAGATGAATTGTAATTACTTTGAAATAATTCTGGGTTCACAGATTGGAAGAAATAAACTTTTAAATAGGGTCTCCTAAATACTCAAAGAAGTAAAAATACCATTCAAGTATTGTTGGTACAACAGTTGGGGGTACTACAACCTCAGCACTGATGTATTGGGGTTGGGGAAAATATGGTTAACTGAATATATGGATAACTCAAATTTATCACAAACATACTTTATTTTTTTTCCGTTCATATAGTGAAGAAAAAAAAAAGCAATATTTTGTTATTTAAATAAACTCAGCCAACTAAATACTACTGAAAGATACTTGAGTGATTTGTGATCTTATAGGGCACCTAGAGGTTTTCCCCAGAGACTTGCACAAAGGGGATATAACATTGCAACTAGGGATCTCAATTATCACATTGACACACAATCAAGATATAGATAAATACATCTGAAGTAACAGAATTGTTAAGAATATCAAAGAGAGTTCACTGAGTACATTAATATATTCAGAAAAAATAACTTGTCAATCAGAAAAAAAAAAGCATTGGTCAGGAAGGGGGGCCTTCAAGCATGATTTGCAGAGGCAATTATCTATAACATCCATTCAAGCACAATTGAGAGGTTCTTCAAGAAAGAAAACCTTCACCAAAGTATTTATGGTGCTACTGGTAAACCCTTCCTGGAGACAGGTAGACTACTTCAAGAGAATTTTATTAACACAAGTAACACATTCCTCTCAGTGTAGGAAATTCTAATAGGATTGGCATCAGAACAAGAGCATTTAAAGGATCAGCATAAGAAGGGTCCTAAGCAAAATTTGGTTTCATCTGTAGAAATTCCTACTGCGAAAATAATGAATATTTTTCCTTAAAAATTATCTGATCTGTATACTAATTAATAAATTATGATTTGGCTTTGTATTTCAATTTTATGAAGTATTGGTTTGTGTTTCCCTGAGAAAGGAATTGGTTCTCATGTGTAGACATATCAAGTTTCTGACCATGAACAATGAGTACCAGATCTTCCCTGAGATAAATCCCCCAACATAGGTATGCTGGCTTCTTCTGGAAACATTCAGAGCCAACTAAGTTTCCATTATACTGTTCATATTCCTCTTGTCTTTATAGAAAACCTATTATCAGAGATTAATTATTATCATTTTCTTTTTTTTTCTAAGCTTCTTAATAAGCTGTTATTCCAAAACCTCTACTAACAGCTCAAAATTCCCTAATTCCTGACTTACCCATCTACACTGAGGTATCAAAGCATATTTAAATTAATCAGTTTAGAAAAGAATTCTAGATCCATCCTCCAAATGTACTCTTGTCCTGTCTCTCCTGTACTCTTCCCCATTAAGTTAAGTGGCACTAATTCATGTAATTGTTCAAGCCTAAAAGCTCAATCTATCCTCCCTTTCTTCTTCAACCCTAAGTCAAATCATCATAGCAATTCTCATCAATTCCTCATTGCAAACATTGACTGAGTTGAATCCATTCACCTCACTACCTCCCTGATCAGTTCTCACTTTTATCCTATAGTCTATTAACTGGTCTAAGGGCCTTCCCCTCTCCCCTCTCTCTCATAGAGGAATGTTTGTGCCCCTCCCACACCACATTTATATGTTGAAATTCTAACCCCCAGTGTAATGTTGAGAAGTAGAAACTTTGGTAGGTAACTGGGTCAGGGGGGTGGAGACCTCATGAATAGAATTAGTGTCCTTGTAAGACATTAGAGTTTTCTCTCTTTATCTGAGAGAGCAGCAAGAAGAGGGCCATCTACAAATCAGAAACAGGGCTCTCATCGTAAGCTAACCTGGCCTGCACTCTGATCTCAGACTTTTCAGCTGCCAGAATGGTGAAAAAACACATTTTTGTTGTTTAAGCCACTTAATTTATAGTATTCTGTTTTAGCAGCCTAATCTAATATGTTCTCCCAATGATTTTTTTCACTCAGCAGCCAGGGTAATCTTTTAAAATGATGAAGCCCTACATGCCATTATTAGACATTGAAGATTAAATTTCACACACTGAATGCTGATTTATGTGTTAATCCAAGATCTGCCCTCCAATGTCATCCCCTCTTATCCATTGGGTTCTAGGCTCACTGTGGTGTTTTCTCCTTTTTATTTAATTCTCAGTTCTTACACTTTTTTTTTTTAAGTATGCCCAACGTGGGGCTTGAACTTACAACCCCAAGTTTGAGTCACATGCGTTCCTGACTGAGACAGTCAAGCACCCCTAGTTCTTACACTTGCTTATTCTCTGCTGGGAATTCTTTCTCTCCAGATATTGCCTGCTATTCATCTCTGACTGTCAAATATCGCCTCTTGGATGGTCTTTCCTGATTAATTCCTTTAAAGCAGCCCCACAGACATTCCTTTGCAAAACATCACACTGTTTTCTTCATGATACACACTATTTTCTCATAGAATCTCATTTTTTTTCCCATTAATGAAAACAAGGATGCTGTTGGACAGATTCATAGCTGTTTTCCCCACGCCAAGAAGGACATGAGGCATAAACCTGGCAGGCGCTCCTAAGGGTTTGTTAAAAAAGTAGATTGCGCGGGGAACATAGACCAGAGAATATGGAAAGAAAATATATTATTGAGATGCCATAGTCCAATTTCCTCTTTTTCCCCCTCAAAGTCCAAAACTGTGTCAGTGATTAAATTTGCCTATGGGCTTTCAACTGGTTAACAATAAAGTCAGAACTCAAACAAAAGTTATCTGACTTCTAGTTCAGAGCACATTTAACATATTACCCTGCCTGCTCAATAGCCCTTTCCTTCTGGAGACACACGCAGAAGTTATAGAGGTTTCATTAACTGTACTTTGCACTATATCCTATCTATTCCTACACAAAATAGAGTTTTGAGATACTTGACAAAATTTCAACATAAGTAAAGTAGAATTTATGTTAAGACATTGCATATTTTATTCATGTAATTAGGTGCCTTTTTGTACCGGGTCATTTATTAAAGAATATAAGGTAATAATGGTTCTAAATGGTGCTTCTCCAATAGACAAATATTGTTTAAATCAGCATTTCCTACTCTCACACAAATTCTAATCCTTATTTCTTTAATGTGGTGTTTTCACTCTGTCTTTAATGGATAAAAATACATTTGAGGAAAAAAATCTTTCATTTAATTCACTTTCTCACAAATGATCTTGCCTTTCTTTTAAGATTTTTATTTTATTTTATTTGACAGAGAGAGAGAGAGATCACAAGCAGGCAGAGGCAGGCAGAAAAAGGGGGAAGCAGGCTCCCTGCCGAGCAGAGAGACGAATATGGGGCTCTGTTCCAGGACCCTGAGATCATGACCTGAGCTGAAGGCAGAGGCCTAACCCACTGAGCCACCCAGGTGCCCCGATCTTGCCTTATTCTTAATAAAATGCTCAACATATGGTGGAGTCTAAATACCATGTTCTAGAGTTCATTTCATCTTTCAAGATTTAACCTCTGAGAACAGAAATAGTTTCTCAAGAGACCTGAGAAGGGCCTCTAAAAGAATACCATCTAATGCCCAGATTGCATTGGTGCATTCCACCTAAACAGTCAAACCTGAGAAAAGGATTTGGCCAGGAGAAGATCAAAACATAACAAAAATACTATTCTTGTCCCTCTGCGTCTGTGACATAAATTAAGAGGAACCCTAAAACCAACATTCACTCTAGGCATCCTCTGTTCTAATTTTGCTATTTTTCTCCTTAGTGGTCCAAACCATAGTTCATAGTTAAATGATGATTTTTCTTTGCAATCCACTTTTATTTTCTACTTTTAAGAACCCCTTATCAGAGCCTGGATTAATTAAGCTATGAAATCCATTTTTAAAAGTCTTGCTGTTGAAAAAAACCTGAGAATTAGCTCCAGCAAAATGATTACCTCTCAGACAGAGTCTAGCCTCACTGGGGAATCCCATGGTTCTGCAAATATTCTGTATGATTTTCAGTTTGATCACTGGTATTTTTTACCAAAAGATTAGACCACCGTCTCCATTTTCATTGTTTAATCAAACAATTGGTTAATTGTTAAAAAGTGGTTAATCAAAGGTCTTCAGTTTGTCCTCGAGGCTATGAATTGGTCCTCTTTTGAAGATTCCCTTGCTCACTGAACCAAATTCAGTACAGCAGAGTTGGTACAGTGCAGAGCAAAAAAGAGGTTAACCACACTTGGCTATCTCAGGTGTACGTGTTTTGTCTGCATAATGCCAAAACAACTCGTGTAAAGGAGAGACAAGAAGAAACTTTATTTTCTTCCCTCTCTCGTTGTGCTAACTAAAGTTATTACCTCCTTGCCCCCTTCTCCAAACACACCTCTATTTATTCTGGGCATCATGAAACAATGAATGGCAATTCGTTATAGCAGAAATAACAGGCATTTCTGTAAATGCTGTATTTTACCCTCTCCCCAGCTTGTTTTTGAAGGAAATTGTGGGGAATTAATTGCAACCTTGAAAAATGCCCCAATAAGAAATGTTTCTCTTTATATATAAGCATGTGATATTCCTTGTAAAGAAACATAACACGCA
>CM052797.1:111498830-111614547 GCA_028533885.1 Nasua narica | reverse complement strand
GTCCACACAGCTCCTTTTTTTTGTAGGGGAATGAATTTCAATGATTCATTTCTTCTGAGCCATGTTTATGCAAGTGTATATCTTGGGATGGATTAAATTGACCGAAAACTAATGTAAGCAGAGTGAAAAATTAACAGGGTTTTAAAATCATTTTATTTATTGGTAGTGGGTAGTAAATTCAGAAGTCAATTTTCTATCCATAAATCAGGATGGAAGTTTTTTTTTCTGAATTTTATGAGTATATAGTGTGAGACATGTATTAATATACTTAGTAAAAATGTAGTTACATTAAGTAACTGTCAGATTATCTCTGATTATAGTTTATTTATTTGACATCAACTAATGGTCATCCAAAATATGTAATGCCAGGAAAGCAGCTTTTAGTAAATAACTTTAACTGATAACAGTAGATAGAAGGGACATAGTTTATATATATAGTTACATATATAACTATATATACAGTTATACATACAGTTGTATATAGTTATATATGTATTTATATATACAATTATATATATAGTCATATATATAAATATAACATATATTACATATAACATATAGGATGCAGAATATGAGATACAAAACTATAAGTATTTATACTTGGCAAATAAGGAATAACTACCATAATCTCCCAAGGCAGGGAAATATTCTTTAGTCATTGATCATGGGGAGTGAGAAGGAAGAAAAATATCCCACAATTAAAGTGACTGTGTTTTGGCTGACACAATCCATACAGAAAGTGGGACACCTGGGTGGCTCAGTCAATTGAGCATCCAACTCTCGATTTCAGCTCAGGTCATGACTTCAGGGTCATGAGATCAAGCCCTACATTGAGCTCTGCACTTGGTGTAGAACCTGCTTAAGATTTTCTCTCTTCCTCTCTCTCTGCTTCTCCTTCCCCCCTCAAAAAAAAAAAAAAGTGGGTTGGGGGTGACTATGCATCTTGCAATCTTAATTAGAAAGAATAGTGTGTGATACAACACCATTCAAGGCTATATGTAAAAGGCCCCCAAATTAATGTAAAAACATAACCTTCTTCCACAGACTGCTATCTGCCTGTCTTATGACATACTATGCTAACAGCAAGGGTGCTAGTGTCTGTGTTGGGTATTAGGCTCTACTGAAAACCTACCAAAATGTGCGCAGACAGAACTACAAGAAGCATAGGGTTTTGTTCTAAAAGTCTCATTGATACTTGTAGGGGATTCTAGATTGTCAGGATATGGCCATTGTGTGGCAAAATTTTTCAGTAGGCTGTAAAAGGAAACATGTGGGCTGAGAAATAGAATCTCCTACAGTGTTGTCTGAAGCAGTGAGATATAAAGTAAAGACAGAAAATGGCAAGGCACTTATTAGAATATCACAAGAAGGTGGAGTAGAGTGAATCTTTATCAGAACTTTCTATCAGGGATGCCTGGGTGGCTCAGTCAGTTAAGCATCTGCTTTTGGCTCAGGTCATGATCCAGGGTCCTGGGAGCAAGTCCTGAATCAGGCTACCTGCTCAGTGGGGAGTTGAATCTGCTTCTCCTTCTCTCTCTGCCTCTCCCTTACTTGGGCTTGCTCTCTTTCTCTCTCTCAAAATAAGTAAATTCTTTAAAAAAAAAAATCTAACAAAATCTAATGTGAGCTAGAAGTATGACCACATAAAGAAAGTAAACATTTTGGGTAGCCATTAAAAAGTAAAAAATAAAAGTGAATTTTAATAATATATTCTATCTAACTACATAAATCCAACTTAATATTTTTAACTTAATCAATATACAATGATTGAGGTATTTACATTGTTTTTCATGCCAAGTCTTGCAAATCTAAAGTGTATTTTGTACTTAGACTGCATTTCAATTTTGACTAGACAGTCAAGTTCAGTAGACACATGGGGTTAATAGCTTTATAAATGGGACTGCTCAGTGTAGACAGAACTTCTTATAGTTAGCAAGAACTCAAAGGAAGGAAAGTTAAAAAAATTCACTAAATTCACTTAAAAATGTAATGTTTTAAAAAATATCATCATGTTTGAAGAAACATATCTAATTAGATAATTCAGGGAACAGTCTCATGTTCATGCCAGCTTATTCTCATTTGGCAAAGATCTCAATGTGAGGAAGAAGATATGGGGAGAGAAGTAAGCATATATCCCTGAGAATGCAAGCTGAATTGGGTTAGGGATATGTAACGAACCCCAAAACAGAATGAACTATTTAAAGAATCTCTCTGTATCTTCTACTGAGTTGCTTTTGAGTTCACTGTTTTCTATAAACTTCAGATTTTGATAACCACCTAACTGATTTCCTGGGATACAGATAATTTTATAAGTAAAGACGACCCCACCCCTAGCTCCATGCTCCATACTCATGCTCTGGTACAGGAGATCAAACACCTATGCTGTGTATCTTCAATGATTCAAGATAGAGGGGTCATGTGACAAGTAAGTAGGTGTTCCAATTTGCATGGGGATGCTCCCTTTTATGCTTATTATCCCAGTGTAATTATTCAAAGTTCTTTGTGTCATTCTCAAGGATATTTGGATTTAGAAGGTAAGTTAAATGTTCACTCGAGGCAAACCCAGAAGTAAGGACTCAGGGACACTCAAGGAATCCCACACCCGATAATGGCTCAAAGACATTGGTGCATTCCCAAGATCCACACAGATGGGGAAATTTGAATGTAAGATCCTAATTCATTAAGAACAAGTTGATAAGAAGAAGGAACTAAACTGACTTCTTTGTACTTAAGTTGATTTATTTCAAAATGAGAATATATTTTTTTCTCTCCATGGCTCTCTTTTCTATGTAATTTTGTGTCCATTTGAATCCCAAAGTTGCTGTCACCATTAATAAACCTGAGTAGTTTAAAGCCACATATTTGTTAAGCACCTAGCTGTTTCTTGCTCTTTCTAGAGATTTCCTTAAATTATCAGTCTTGTTTATTGTGAACTTACAATTTTAAAATATATTTGTAATAAAACAGCTCTAAATAAGGTGGTTTATTAAGATCTTTACCTTGTATCTTATTTTTTAAAAATAATTATTATTACCTCTTTACTGACCTTTATTTGGTATGAGCTTTAGGAGAAATTTCAAGTTTTCAATTAACTTTGAATATGACTAGAGTTTTATAAATGAGGAATGATTTAGGTACAAATTTATGGCTTGTAAAAGATTATAGTTAACTATGTGCTAAAGTATAGAACCTAGCTATCTGGAAAGTGTTTGTTTATAGAGGAACATAAACAACTCGCATTAGAGAAATTTACAAGAATGTGGGGAATGATCAGAATGTACCTAATGTGTTTATATGTGGACATAAAATATGTAGTTTATTATATTGATTGTCAGCTATCAAAGATACAGCAATCATAGTAACTTTACCTTCTTTTCCAAGATACCTCATCAAAATGATTTTACTTTACTGTGTATCCATAATGACTACATGAGTCAGGATGCCTTGACTTTTTTATTTTTTTCTACCTTATTTGTTCAAGCCATTAATAGACAAGGAAAAAAAATTCTTATTGTCTATACTAAGAAAAAGCAATAATTTAATGAAAAGGATGCCTTGTATGCAATAAGAATAGGCAGATATCAATATATCTAGTTGTATATCTATATCTATATCTATATAGATATCTAAATAGTATATCTATATCTAAACAAAAAATATATTTTTGTTTTCTTTATTTTTTAAAGTGACTTGTCAATCCTGGATCTTTATTAAAGTCAATCTTTAACTGTTCAAAATTATTAGGAAGTTGAGTGAATTAAACTAAATGGCATTAAAAAAATCATACCTTTTAACAACTTTCAAAAATGCACATACTCTTATCAATGTGAATAGTTAGCAAAATACTTCCTAGCAAATTTACTGCCAAATCAGCTTAAATAAATATATAGTAACTTTTAGTTAACATTAATCATCTGGCTATTACTGATGATAAATCTGCTAAGTCATTTTATTAGTATTATTTTTATAATTATTATTTTTAAAATTTTATTTAATTTTCATTTTTTGAGAGAGAGAGAGAGAGAGAGAGATAGTTCAATCACATGAATAGGGGGAGAGGGAAAGACAAAAAGAGAGAATCTTAAGGAGGCTCCACACCCAGCAAGGAGCCTGATGCAGGGCTCCATCTCACAACCCTGAAATCATAGCCTAGGCTGAAATCAAGAGTCCAACGCTCAACTGACTGAGCTACCAAGTTCCCCAGTATTATTATTTTTATACTAAGGCTTTTTTATTATGTTTTTCAAATATCCATAAATTTGGATAGAATAACATAATGAACTGCAATCTGAGATTAAAGAATTAGCAATGTTTTATCATATTTGCTTTTTTAAAATATTTTTTTGCTTAAGTGTTGGTTAAAAATAATTTCTTGGGGCACCTGGGTGGCTCAGTGGGTTAAAGCCTCTACCTTCAGCTCTGGTCATGATCTCAGGGTCCTGGAATCGAGCCCCGCATCTGGCTCTCTGCTCAGCAGGGAGCCTGCTTCCCCCTCTCTCTCTGCCTGCCTCTCTGCCTACCTGTGATCTCTCTGTGTCAAATAAATAAATAAAATATTTTTTTAAAAAAGTAATTCCTAGATAATTTACTCCTAAATACCTCTGAATACATCTCTGAAAAAAATTTTTTCTTAAATGACCACGATACTGTGATCACATCCAGTGAATATTACATCAGAAAATTACATGTAAAATATGTTCTTACGTGAACACATTACTATCAAAACATCTACCAAAATTAATTCAACTTTTTAAAATATAATCATGGAATGCATATTTAACCATATTAGAAAGAATGCATTACCTAGTTATCTCATCTACTTTCCTATTATTTTATTATTATCAAAAAACATGGAAATTTACAAACATTGAAAATAGAAGTAAATAATATACATGTATAATATACATATATATGCATAATACACATAATATACATATAATAAATAATATACAATGTATATTATGTAAACTTTCATATATATGTATGTATTATTTAATAATTGAGATTTGGATTTCAAATAGTGTTACTCATTTCAGTGAAATATCTTTTGAGCCTCTCTAAATATAAATGCTATACTTGAACTGTTTTTTGCTTTTCTTTTTGGTTGATGAAGCCAGGTTATTTTTCCTGTAGAGTTACCCAATCTGAATTCTGCTAATTGCATACATTTGATGTCTCTCATCATCATTATCTGTTCCAGGTATTTTCTATAAATTGGGAGCTAGATCTAGAGTCTTGGTCAGATTGAGGTTCAAATTTATTTTTGTCAAACTATTTTACATGGTGTCGCCATGAGATACATAAGGTGGTTGTTACATACTATATTTTCTGTGAATTTGTGTGTGTAGTAACTTGTTTTTTTTTTATTTTTATTTTTTTAAAGATTTTATTTATTTATTTGACAGAGAGAGATCACAAGTAGGCAGAAAAGCAGGCAGAAAGAGAGGGGGAAGCAGGCTCCGCTCTCAAATAATAATTTGTTATTTTATGTTCTCATAATTTCCTTGTCAGATTTTGATATGAATGTTATTCTAACACCATAAAATATTTGGGAATATTTCCTCTTCATATTCTAATATAGTTTGATAATACCCAGGACATAGTCTGAGAAAGCTTTCACCTAACAGAGATGGGACAATTTGAACACCAAATAGCATAATGATTGTAATGGATTAAAATCCATTATATGTGAATTTAAAAATCATTGATCAATTTTGGGGACAGGAAATTATAATATAATTTTGGAACATTATTTTAAAAATTTTATTAACATATAATGTATTATATGTATTATTTGTTTCAGGGGTACTGGTCTGTAATTCATCAGTCTTACAGAATTCAGAGAACTCACCATAGCACATACCCTCCCCAATGTCCATCACCCAGCCACCCTCTTGCCCCTGTTCCCTCTAACAACCCTTAGTTTGTTTCCTGAGATTAAGAGTCTCTTAATATTAGGAAAGAGATTTGTCTCCCTCTCTGGTTTCATCTTGTTTCATTTTTCCTTCCCTTCCCCTATAATCCATTGTCTTATTTCTCAAGTTCCTCATATCAGTGGGATCATATGATAGTTGTCTTTCTCAGATTGACTCATTTTGCTTAACATAATACATTCTAGTGCCATCCACATTGTTTCAAATGGAAAGATTTGGGATTTTTTTTTGATAGCTGCATAGTATTCCATTGTATATATGTATATACCACATCTTCTTTATCCATTCATCTATTGATAGACATCTAGGCTCTTTCCATAGCTTAGCTCTTGTGGACATTGGAACATTATTTTTTTAAGATTTTATTTATTTATTTGAGAGAGAGAGAGAGAGAGCAAGTGAGAAAAGCAAGAGAGCACAAGCAGAGGGAGGAGCTGAGGGAGAAGATTCCCCACTGAGCAGGGAACCCACTGTACTCGATCCCAGGATATTGGGATCATGACCTGAGCTGAAGGCAGAAACTTAACTAACTGAGCCACCCAGAATATTATTCTTTTAAAAATTAAATAGATATTTACCCAAAGAATACAAAAATACCAATTCAGTAGAATACATGCCCCTCAATGTTTATAACAGCATTATCTGTAATTGCCAAATTATGGAAACAGTCCAACTGTCCATCAACTGATGAATGAATAAAGAAGATGTAGTGTGTGTGTATAGATAGATAGATATAATAGATATATATCTCTCTATCATACATAGTGTAATATTACTCAGTCATAACAAAGAATGAAATCTTGCCACTTGGAATGACATGGATGGAGCTAGAGATTATTATACTAAGCAAAATAAACCAGTCAGAGAAAGACAAATACCATATGATTTCATCCATATGTGGAATTTAAGAAACAAAACAAATGAGCATATAATAACAAATGCAAAATCATTCAGAAAACATTGGCAAATCAAATCCATCAATATGTAATTAGCTAATACATCATAAACAAGTAGAATTTATCCCAGGAATGCAAAGATTATTTAACATAAAAAATTGAAAAATTACATGATCATCTAATTAGATGCAGAAAAATCACTGGTCAAATTTAACACACATTCGTGAAAAAACTCTCAGCAAGCTAGGTATAGAAAGACATTTTTGTCTATCTACTAAAGGCCGTCCACAAAGAGCCTTCACCTAACAACACTCTGGTGAAACATTGAACATACCTTCCCTAAGTTTGAGAAGACAAGAATCTCTTCCTTCACCATTTTTATTCAGTCTTATACAAAAGAACATATCTGACATCATAAAGCAAAAAGGAAAACAACAACAACAAAAGCAAAAGTATAAACATTTGAAAGGAAAAGTCCAAATTCGTCAAGCACAGTGGCATGATTACTTAATTAAAATTCAATGATATTTGCAAAAATCTATTATAAGTTATATATGAATTTTTAACGAAGTTACAGGTATTAAGTAAATATATAATACTTATCTTTCTAGGTACCAGTAATGAGCATTTGGATATTCTTTTTGAAATTACCATTCATAACTAGCATCAAAAAACACAAAATAATTGGGGACAGTTTTATTAAAAGAATGCAAGACTATCATAGTTAAAATTTTATAAAAACAGTATATAGAAAAGTTAAATAAGACCTAAATGCTGATTGAAAGACTCATGTTATTGAGATGATAATTTTCCTAAATTTGATGTATAGATTGAATATGACTTCATTTAAAATCATAAGAAGCTTTGTGTGTGTGTGTAGAAATTGGCAAGTGAATTCTCTATTGGAAGTAAAAGGAAACTAGAACAGCAAAAACAATCACTGAAAAGAGTACTAGGACATGAATTCAGTTTTTTTTTTTTTTTAACTACAGTAATTAAAACCATGTAGCATTGGCCTTGTATCAGTGAAACAGAACAGAGAGCCCAGAAATTGATGTACATTTATCTGGTAAATTGATCTTTGAGACGGTATAAAAAATGTAGTGGAGTAAAGAAATTAGTATTTTTTAAAAGATTTTATTTATTTATTTGACAGAGAAAGAGAGAGATCACAAATAGGCGGAGAGGCAGGCAGAGGAAGAGGGGGAAGCAGGCTCCCTGCTGAGCAGAGAGCCCCAGGTGGGGCTTGATCCCAGGACCCTGAGATCATGACCTGAGCCGAAGGCAGAGGCTTTAACCCACTGAGCCACCCAGGCACCCAAGAAATTATTTTTAACAGAGTTTTGAAACAACTATAAAATAATTTTAAAATAAAAAAGAATTTCATAACTTGCCATACACCATATATAACTGTCAAATTGAGACTGAACATAAAGTTAAATGTAAAGCCTAAAATTATAAAATTTCTAGAAGAAACTATAGGAGAATATATTTATGGTCTTGCGTTAATGCAAAACTTTCTTATGACTCAAAAAATGTAAACCATAAAAAATTGATGTTAGTTCATTAAGTTGAGAATTTTTCATTGATGAATAAACATATTTAAGAGGTGAAAGGGATGAGGCATACTCTGGAAAAATATTTTCAATACACGTTCTGACAAAACTTATATTCAAATTATATAAAGAATTAAAATTCAATTTAAAAAAAGAGTGCTCAGTAAAAATAAATGGGCAGAAATTTGAAAAGGCACTTCACAAATAAGTCTTATGTGCAAAACAAGACAACACTTAAGCACTTTACACAATGATCAGCATCATTAGTCATAAGGAAAATGCAATTAAAACAATAATGGGATACCCTTTTCCAGCCACTAGAATGGATAAGTTAAAAATATTAATTTCAAATTTTGTTGACGATATGGGACAAATGGGGATCTCATAAATCACTAGGAAAAGGAGAACATTATACAAAAATTTGGAATAAAAGTTTGGCAATTTTTTAACAACAACAACAGAAGTCACACAATATACCCTTCCTGTGACCCAGAAATTCCACTTCTAGGTATTTATCCTGGAGAAATTAAACAAATATTTACAAAAAGATTTGTACAAGAATATTCACAGAAACTTTGTTTATAATGGCCCCAAACTGAAAATATTCCAAATGTTCATACACACAAAAAATGGATAGGCCAATTGTGATACTCTAATTAAATGGAATATAGAAAGAAAAATGGAGTATGCTACTTCTATTGACAACATGGGTGAACCTCATTAACATAATATTCATGAAGGGATCCAACTCAAAACAATATGGGGTATATGGCTTCGTTTGTATGAATTTTTAAAATATGAATAACTAATTACGGTGATATTAACCAGAACGGAGCCTGCCTCTAAGGAGCGTAAATGATTGACAAGAAAATTTCATGAAGAAACTGTCTTAGATTATGGACATTTCTAAATCATATTCGGATATGTATTTCAAAGTATGTAAGTTATTCTCAATAAAGAAACAACAAGAACTCATGCAATAGAAACTAAAAATATATAATAATTCAACTATCATAGATTTTTTTCCCTAACCATTATAGATGTTTATTCCTCACCTGGGTAACTTGAATTTATATCCTATTAAAAAACATGACTGTCCAAGGATGCATGTCTACAGTTGGTGGGCAGTTTCCCTTCAAAAAGTGATTAAGGGATTCAAGTGTCTCGCATCTTAAGTTTCCCAGTCCTATTTTATCTATGCGTCAGTTATCTTCAACTTGTTGCTGTCAAGTTTCTTGTACTCATCTAAACTAAACTGACACATAGTGATATTAAATTCCAGGTTTGTTTCATAATGGGACTGAAGTCTTCACAAGTTTCAGATATCTAAAATTATGATATAAAAATTCAAATAGCACAATGTCTTACTTAAAAAAATAAAACTACTTTGTATTGTTACATTGAAATAATGCTGTTAATTTTTCCCAATTATCATTTTCCTAATTTAAAAAAAAATAACATGCTTTAGGTATTGTACCGTAAACATTAAAAGAAGTCTAAATAGATTGAAGGTATTAATAAATGTTTCCTTAAACAATCTGTTTTGGGTATGCCATCAGAGGATAAATCTCATCTATGTCTTCCAGATGGACAGAACGTTCTGGTAGCTTCTTTGATTGAGGATCCACGTAAAGACATTTATTTCCACCCATTTATAAATGTAGCCATTCATTTAACTAATACCCGTCCACCTGCCTTCATCTAGGTATGTATTTTAAAAAAGATTTTATTATTTATTTGAAAGAGAGAGACAGAGAGATTGAAAGCACGAGCAGGGAGGAGGGGCAGAGGGAGAGGGAGAAGTAGACTCTCCTCTGAGCAGGGAGCCCCATGTAAGAATCCATCCCAGGATCCTGGGATCATGATCTGAGCAGAAGGCAGATGCTTAACTGACTGAGCCACCTAGGCACCCTATATGTATGCTTTTAATTCTAATTAACCACCATTTCCCTTATCTTATGCATATAACTTCAGCTTTACCCAGAATGATACAGCATCATGCTTTCCTGTCTTAAAAGTGACCTGAACTTTAAATGCTAATTTTTTCTTCTTATGCCATCTATCAGGATATAGCCACCTTGACATTTGCATAGAGTAATTTTGTCTTGCCCCTTAAGAACTCATAGCATCTTAAAGATGTATGCAAAGATACCCAAATGTGTTTTAACACTGTTATGTCTCTGGGATGAGACTTTAGCAAGAATTCTGTGCATGAGATTTTACAGTGAATTCTTTTCACATACAGTATGTAAATTCAAAGCCTGATTACTAATTTATTACTTTATGGAAAACTCAGCATCTTTAAAAATATTTTTGAAATATTTTTAATCTTTCCTATGAATCTCATTTCCAATGTGGAAGGCACTTTATCTTCTAAAAACCTATGAATTAAGTTTGGAATGGAAAAATGTTCTCAATGAAGATTATTAAACTAATAAGTATGATGACTTACATACATATATTTTATAGATAAATAAACTGTGTAAGCATAGTAGTTTAAGGAACTTGAATGGTAAATAGAAAAATTTTGAAGACCGGATTTGAAGCAAATGTTTCCTGAGACCAAAGTTCCTGAGCTTAATATTACACTAATATATCTCCCACACCAAGGGGTGCATTGAATGAATTGCAAGTAAGGTAATGGAATGACATTTCACGTGAGGTATCAAGATGTCTTTACTTCATATTTTTATATTTAATTTTTATCCTATCCTTATTTTCTTTTAATTTGGAAGGACTTAAACAATTAAAATGATACCCAATTGCTTACCACTCTTCAAAATTCTAACTGAACAAGTAGTGCCTTCAATCTTACACTTTCGTTGCCTACAAAATATTTATAAAACTAAACACTTCTGTAATTTTGCACTGAGTATTTGAAAACAGCTGTGATTGCTAATAACTCTATTCAATATATACCAGACAAGGGATTCAGAATTTCAATTCTTAAGCTTCAGCTATTTTTGAATTGCCTTTGTGCCAGAGAACTCCACCTTAAATTGCTTTCAAAGTAGAAAATATACACTGTCTCCTCTCACATAATTCAAAAGTAGTTTAAAGTTATATTTCTCAAAAAAAGAAAAATGACAAGGGAGTTGTGATCAGGTCTTTGTAGTCTGTCCAAAGGAACATGATTTGGAAAAAAAAAGAATCTGGAGGGGAAGGATCTATGGTACAAGTGTTTGGAGAAAGTTAGCCTCAGTTTCTGCTGTCATAAATATAATGTTTGTGTGGTATTTGGAGATCCTGTAAAGGGCAGCACTAAATTATAGTGTGAGGTGAAATGTAATAGCTGGAGAAGAGCTCGATCTTGAATGGCCGGGATCCAAGTTTCCAAGGTTACTATTACCCACAAAATGTTATCCATTCAAGCTGTTTTCTTCATACATTCACACTTTATTCATGGAAATATTGTCACTATAGTGGCTTAACGTACTGTCTCAATGAGGTGCTTATCATTAGTCAATATCAGCAGAGGCCACTTAGTTTTACTGTGTCCTCTGGTCAAAGACTTAACTCATGACTCAGAGACCCAAAGCACAGGCAATAATTTGGGGAAGATGCAAACCTCAATTCTTTATAGCAGGGTGGGAAGTAGTTCAAAGTTGTATTTCCATCAAGTAGAATGAATGCAAACTAGCACTATGTGTCTACAAATATTGGTTTAATGAACATAAAGCACATACCAAACAATGGGGATTTCATATGTACATGGATCATATATCCATTGAATACCTCTACTTTGCAAAGATAGATGGAATATAATAATGCTTGTTTAATGTTTTCAAATTGTGTTTTGTTAAATAATCCATCTTTGGAGCTCAGAAACTTGGGTCTAAAAGAAGACATATCTGAAACATTATCATACATCTTTTTGAAAAATAAATATTTTGGAAATGTAAGTAGAGAGCAATTAATTCTACCTACAGAGAGCCTCCAGGAACCCTTCATAGTAAAGGTATTATTGCCTATAATAGTGGAGATGCACACATGACATTGTGTAATTAGAAGGGAGTTGCCAGATAGACAGAAGAGTGTAGGGGCATTCTAGATGAAGAGAGAATATATCCAAAAGCACAGAAGTTGTAAAAAAGCAAGTCTCTGCAGGGCCTTAGGGGAAATTCAAAATTTCAAGTTCTGAACTGTATTTAGAGTCAAGAGAGGTGGGGAGAAAATGAAAAAGAAATAGGGATTTAAGCTTTTGTTGTAGATTAGAATAAAATTAATGAATTGGAGGATTATCAATAGTTTTTAAGCTAAGGCTTGGCATGATCCTATTTTTGTTTTATTTTTATTTTTTTCCTATTTTTGTTTTAAGGAGAATCCTGGCAGCAAGTGAAAGATGGGATAAAAACAAACAAACAAACAACTGGAGGCAGCAAGTTCAGATAGGAGATATCATCTATTATCAAATGGATTCTATGCAGTGAGTTCAAATGGGAGTCCTAATTTTCATGCAGTATGCTGTCAGCAATACATGGAAGATTAATATGTAAAACCTGGGTTCCAATGTGCAGACCCTTTCTGCATCTCTTTCTAGAGTTGGACTCTAGAAAGATAAATTAAGAATAGACAAATTAAGGCAATTTAACTTTAGACTATATCATTCTCTGGATATGATTGAGGAAAAGAAACATGAAGTGCGAGTGAACCTTCTGACACTAAATTACAGAAAAAGTGTAGAAAAAGGCCTACACAAAGGTTTGAGCTGTCTGGTAGGTGGAAGAATAACATCATCGGGGAAATGTGTGCAATATGTTGAAACTTTGCAGATGAATAATATTAGAAGTTTCTATTCTGCTATTTAACATTAGATGAGGGATGTATTAGGTACCTGCACTGTCTACATTTTTTGAATCAAGGCATTGACTTTTGGGATGTTCAGAAAAACTCAAATGAATGCAGAATATAAAGCATCTTATGCATGCCTTTTCTGAATTCTATAAATGATGTTCCTTGTATCAGCTTTACAAATCCACAATGGTCCTGAGCTGGGTGAGAGAGAATGGCACACCCTCTTAAGCAAAAGCTCTCAGCTGCTTGGAAGGAAACAGCTTCAGGGTAAATCTGGCTTAAAAGGATTTGCCTTATGGAGGAAACTCTGAGGATCAGACTCAGGCTTTCAAAATGCTTTTAGTTTTGTAAGATTATCTTATTTTAAATGACCAAGTGCCTCTTCCCACCTAATAAGAGCTGGTGAAATATTTTGAGTGGCTTAAGTTTTAATCTTAGAAAAAAAAAAAAAAAGAAGTCCACTCTTTGAGTCAGGTAACAACAAAGATATACAAATATTAACGTCAAATAATTTTAATTCCAATAAATACTCTAGAAGAATGTTCAATATTAATAGCATGTTTTCATTAATGGGCAATTGTAAATAACATAAATATGCATCATTTGGAAAGTATGTAAATAAATTATGGCTCAGTCATATAATGGAATTCTAAAATGTTAACTAAACCTGTGTGCATATGTGTGTATATATATATATACACGAATATATTCATACACAGAGCTTTTAGTGAAAAAAGCAATGAGCAAAATGTATGGACACAACTAAATTAATTACAAGTATATTCAAAGCTGCAAAAATATAGGTTGTCAGAGATGTCTACCTATAAAAATATGAATCATAGAACATTCACCAATTTGAGGATAATAGTTATCTCTTGGGAGAAAAAGACACAATTGGATAATGGCTATTAATAATGTCTGTCTGTTTAAACAAAAATGACCTAAAACAAATATAGCAACTTGGTGAGACATATTAGATCTCTGTAGTGGATAGGTGTCAGTGTAGTCCTCTTGTGTATTTTCCAGGTTTCAAGTATTTTGTAATAGCATGATTAAACCCCCACTAATGAATCACGAAGAGTATTTCAACTGATAAAACACAAATTCTACTCATTAATTTTTAATGTGTTTAAAACGGCCGAATTGGATGCTCTATTATAGAAACCACAAGAGTAATCTATATTTTAGCGTATTTGGTCCAACACTTACAAGGTAATTATTTCAGGGTTTACTGATTCTCCCCTCTACTTTGCAGAACAAAGTTTCGGTTTCATGAGAATTCCGAGTCCAATTAAATCCCAAGGGCAAATAAATACATATACATGAAAAGAAACATGGCAGACATTTCTGGCTCTAATTTTAACGCAATAACTTGGCTACTTACAAATTCAGAGGGGGGAGAAAGGGAGTTAAAAAAGCTGACAGAACTTGTAAACAGCAAATATTAAAAATCCACAAATACACCAAAAGTTCCATCACATTTAGATACTCTGCTTTTGTTTTTGTATTTTGTTTTTGTGTTTGTATGTTGTATGTTTCGCTCCAAGAAGCAGAATCTAGTCTGCATCAAATTAGTCAAGTTCTAATTCCTGACAATTAGAGTAACAAAGACTGCTAATGCATCATATTCAAATAACTCTACTTTTCTTAGTACAATCAATCTAGTTTCTGATGGAAATTAACACGTGTTTAAGTAGATAGGCAAAGAATATTGCATTGGCTTACCTTTGCTTAAAAACTAGCTCACCAATAGAAAAAGTTGACTCAGGTGGGAGAGACTCACAGACCTAAATAATTGCTTTTTGTAGCAGTTGATAAGAATGCAAACACCTATTGATTTACTGATAATTAGATAAAAGTAACTATTTCACGTATAGGGAAGCAATGAGCAACCACCCCAAGTTGCTTAGAAAGTCTATGATCTATCATTTTATCAGAATAATATCAGATGCAACGTTTTAAGTTAGTTTATGTACTGAAATATAGTATGCTGTGGCAGAAAAAGCAGACCTTCTTCGTCCCTTTTTATTATCAATGTAAAAAAAATTTTAAAAATATTATCGTGCAAAATGATAAATCCCATATGAGCTATGGGAGAACATAGTAAATAAGTACTAGCTAAAAATAAGAATGAGACCAAGATCACAATCTAAAAAAAGAAAGTTAAATTTAAAGAAATGAAAACCTGTAGCCAGAAATTGGAAATTATCAATGAGAATTATACAAGTATGTTAGTTCAGTCAAGTAGGGTAGCATGGAAAATAGCGTTAGTTTATATACATGTAGTTCTATAGCAACTATAACTTTTGGGCATTTGAAAAATGTAATATAGATGCATATTATTGGCATCCATAAGGATGCAGGCAAAAATCGGCAACTATTGTAATTCATTTTCAAAAGATCAGTTCAATTATGAAATTAAATTTAAGGACATAAAGCAGACATTTCAAAATAAGCTATAAGAAAGGTTTAACTCCATAAATTAAAAAAATTGAACACATATAAGCATATGTGTTCGATTGTACTTAACATGTTTGGGAAAGTAAAAAAAAAAAAAAATGACCACCTTATAATAATTCATGATTTTCTCCACTTGAACTAGTCTTATGAAAGTTCTACAGGACAGTTTCTTTCATTGTGGTTGATAGAAAAGAAGAATTAGCGTGTGGTTTCATGTGGAAAAAATAAACCAATGCATTTTAGAAAAGAGGTAAGAAGATCCTGAAGTGAGTTGGCTGTGCTTACATTAAGAAATGCATGCTAAACCTCACAAATGTTTTCATTTTACATCAATTAATTTTATGGTCCAGAAAACATGTCATATTATTTTATAGATTATGCAATTACTAGTATTGGATTGATAATGTTCACCCATAAATATCAGAGTAACTAATTAAACTGAGTAGAGAAGGAGTGAGTATAAAGATATATGTCTGTATGTAATATGTAATAAACTATACTGAAAAATTCAGCATTGATTTATAACAAGTATAGTTTTGATAAAGTACTATAAAATATAGTTTTACTTTGCAATCAGGAACACTTTTCATTTCTTGTAATTTTGCTCTTCACATCAACTTTCCCCTGAAGCTTAAATATTTCTTTATACATTTCTTATTTATGCACAAAAATCAAATTCATACCTCATGGAGGTATTTCATTATAAGTGAAAATGTTTACATAAATCGAAAAGGTAGAAAGTTTATAAAATAAAGATCATGTTGAATGAATGAGATTGAAGTGCTTCAGGTAGGAATCACAGAGAAAAAATATTTGTCCCCAAATTATTGCAACAAATGCTATTTCTATGATAAGCTGCCTCTGATCTTGTGTCCTATCTGAAAGGCAAATAAGTTTTACTATGGCAAGGGTGCTGTCCAGATGGATTGAAACAGAGACAATATCAAAACTTTTCCAAAATGTAACTAAAATTATTTGTAATAATCTTGGGAAGGTGTCAACCTGAACACAGTAATATAGTTTAGGAAGCACCTCATTCTATTTATCTAAAACTTCTTTCCTTTTGTTTTCAGCAGAGGAAGTTAATGTGTAGTGTCCTGAAAAGATAGCTAGTCTGAGTCACTGAACTAGTTCTAGTATCAGCTCTGAGTTTACTATGTGACTTCAAATAGGTTCCAAAGCTGTCTTTGAGCTGTTTCCTCATGTCTCAAGAAGTGACTAGTAGGCTTCTCTCTGCTCAAAAATTCTCTTATTCTGAGTCTTCAGATAAGTTGTGATCTAATTGTGTGTATGGACCGACCATTCCTTATGGTGTTAATCTCTAAAGGTGTTATCATGGTACACACCAGAGATGAGAACAAATCAAGATTATTATTGTGTTTTTTATCTCAGTATATGTATGCATTTCACAACCACCATACATTATGCTCAATTCTATGATATCAGAGTTTCAGGAGAGACAAGTCAATACATTCAATTAAAATGGGTTCTCCTCTCCATGGAACCAACTATGACCTACATAGGGCCACTTAACCACATTTCATCCATTATTTGCTTAATAAGCAAGCTCTGTTTAATTATAAAGGGTTTCAGGGGCGCCTGGGTAGCTCAGTGGGTTAAAGCCCCTGCCTTTGGCTCAGGTCATGATCTCAGGGTCCTGGGATCGAGCCCCGCATCAGGCTCTCTGCTCAGCGGGGAGCCTGCTTCCTCCTCTCTCTCTGCCTGCCTCTCTGCCTACTTGTGATCTCTCTATATATATCAAATAAATAAATAAATCTTAAAAAAAAATAAAGCATTTAAAATAGGGCAAATAAAACAGTGCATGTGAAAATATTCTGAAAAACATAAGGTACAATAACAATTCAAGTTATTATGGTGAAATCAAAATGTTATAGTTTCTTGGTCAGTGTTCCCAAGGAATAATGATCAGAATTAATCCATCAGTGTCACCAATTGTACATGATGCCAAAACATGAGGTTGTTCCTACATGTATTTACAAATATCCAGATGTTTAGAGTTATTCAGGCACGTTATTGATTTTTTAAACAAAATAATCTGGATATGTTGGCAATATTGGCAATTTTATTCCACGCTGAGCCTGTACTTTATCCCTTAATGTGGTTCAGATGTTTCCAAGTGTTAACACATTCACTGAATTACACACACACACAGTTAATGAAAATATTATGATCCCATAAATACAGCAAGTCAAACTAGCACCTTCTTCTCCTAGCCCCTTTTTTCAAATCAAGAGTAGTGAAGCACAACCAGTTAATCCAACATGTGTATGAATGTGGTATGGTAGAGTCTGACATTGGCCAATTCAGGGCATAGCAAGCAGCTCTTGGTTTAATGGCCTCCAGCCTGAATAGATTTCTTGATTTGGATCACCAGAGATAGCATGAAAAGTCCCTTTGTTGAGTTTTAGTTTTTCTTGGCTTTCAGTAGCACAGCATGAGCAGGATAAGATTTGGCACTCTGTATCTAAGCTGTCATTTGGAAATTTCAGATTTGGATTCTCTTCCCAGCATTGAAACTTCTTAATTCAAACCATTCTATACTCCCTCAGCACTGATGCTGTATCCTCCTGCAGAGAAGGAAAAAGTGACTCCAATATGTCACCTGGCTTGCCATGTCACCCCAATATTCTTGATGATATTAACGGGGTTTTCAATGACAGTATTATGGAGTTTTCCAAAGTGCCAATGAGTCCTATTAATATTCTATGACTAAAAACTGTACTGGTCTCTATTATTTAAAATGAATCAAAATTAATCAATAAAGTATTTCAGACATATTAAGCCCTCTCTGGCTACTAAATTTCCACATTATGTAGGACTGTTCACCAGAAAAATCATTAAAGTTTTAAAGAATATGGTTCTTTGTCCACTGGAAAGTATAATCGAAGTATATACTCCTGACATTTTGCTACTTATTTCTATCAGGAAATTATGTAGTACGTTGAAATAACAAATTCTTTAAAAAAATACAATTTTAGTCAAGAGAAGGCCCCATCTCTAAAATTTTCTTCTGCCACTTCTTTCCAAATATTACAATATTGCAATGGTGTTACACGGATGCATGCCCCACATTTTATTTTTTTATTTTGCTTTAATTATTACATTAGATACTGACAGAAAAATGGACAAACCATAAGTGTATGGCTTCAAGAATTTCTTAAAGTGAACATCTTCGTAAAGCCAGCACTAAGACTAAAAACAAATAGAACATTGTAGAGATCTAACAAACATTTTGTACACTGTTCAGGATATTACCTAGCTGTAAATGTAACAGTTGCCTTCATTCTATCATAAATTAGTTTTAATTATTTTTTAAGATTTGTTTATTTGAGAGAGAGAGATCAAGAGAGAGTACATGAGTGGGGAGAGAGGCAGAGACAGAGGGAGAGGGAAAGAATCTCAAGCAGACTCCCCACTGAGAGTGGAGCCCAATGCAAGGCTTGATCTCATGACCTTGAGATCATGACCTGAACCAAAATCAAGAATCAGATGTTTAATGGACTGAGCCAACCAGGTGCCCCTAACTTTAACTATTTTGACCTTGACAGAATGTACACTTTTGCAACTGGCTTCTTCAGCTCAATATTATGTTTGTGACATTTCTGCAAGTTTATGAGTATAGTTCATTTTCATTATTAAAGAGTGTACTCGCTATGTCCATAGCATGAATGACTCAGTCATTTAACTGCTGATAGATATTTGAGTGGTTTCCGGTTTGTGATGACTGCAAAGGATACTGCTATGATCATTTGTGCATACATCTCTAGTAAGTATGCATACACAAATAAGCATGACTATACTTAGATGTGAGATGGGTAAGGATTAGAATATACACATATTCAGCTTTAGCAGGTATTGCCAAATGTTTTTCCAAAGTGATTACACCAAGTTGTATCCACACCAGCAAAATACAAGAGTTGTAGTTAAGCTAGTTGATCTTACATTCAATTGAAACTTACCTATGTGGTTCAAAATTTGCTTTTCTCTAATCACTAATGAATGTGATCACTTTTCTATGTATTTGTTGTCCCCTTGATCAGTTTCTTTTAAGAAGTTCCTGTTCAAGTTTTTTCCCCTATTTTTGGAACTAAATATGATACATTGTATCCACAGATAAATATTTAAATAAAAAAGTGTACATACAGCCCAAATAACTTTTAAAGATAAGTTTAGCTTATTTATTCAACCATCACAAGGTATGAGTCAAGAAGTAGAATATTATCAGCACCTCTTTCATCATTTCTGAGTCACTACCAACCCTCAACAATAATTGCTATTCTGACAGCTAGTAAAAACTACTTTTGTCTTTAAAAAATTTATGTAAGTAGAATTACACCATATGTACTCTTTTGTGTCTGGCTTCTTTGATCAACACTATATATCTAATGGCTTTAAAATAAATCCACAAATTCTTTGTTATTCCTCCCTTGAGAAGGTGGAGCATAAATTCCCTACCCTTGAGTGTGAGAGTATAAGGTGGACTTAGTGACTGACTTTTAATAATATAATAGAGAAGTTATAGTTTTAGCATCAGAAAAACACTACATATTTATTCACATACTTGCCATTTTTAACTGTTTATTTGTAAACAACTCCATATAACCTACAACCGTAACAGAAGGTGTAATAAAATTTAGAGTTATACAATATACTACTCAAAATGTTCAGGTTTTGATTAAAAAAAATCTCTAATCATACTAAGATCTCAAACTGTAAAAAAAGACAATTAACCGGGAGCTTGGGTGGCTCAGTGTGTTAAATGTCTGCCCTTAGCTGGGGTCATGATCCTAGGGTCCTGGGGCTTTCCCTCTCCCTCTGCTGTTCTCCTGCTTGTACTCTATCTCTGTCAAATAAATAAATAAAATATTCAAAAAAAAAAAGACAAAGACAATCTATGTCAACATTGAGATGACACAGATATATGAACTATCTGATAATGATTTTAAGGCAACCATCATAAATGTGTTAACATGCAATTACATACTTGAAAAATAGAAAACATCAGAAAATAAACAGAAAGTCTCACCTAAGAAATAGAAGACATATGATGTACCAAATGGAAATGTTAGAACTAAAAACTACAACTGAAATAAACTTTAAAAAAGAAATCTCAAGAAATGGCTCAATAGTGGCATTGTAGTGACAGAGGAAATGATCAGTGAACTTGAAAATGAAACAACAGAAATTATTCAGTATGAACATCAGAGAGGAAATAGTCTGAAAAAACAATGAACAGAGCCTCAGGTACTTGTCAGACTATAACAAAAGATCTAACATGTGGTCATAACAGAATGAAATATGATTGACAACTTCTCGAACTTCGCAAAAGATATAAACCTACAGATTCAAAAAGTTAAGGAACCACAAACAGGATAAACCACCAAAAATTCACATCAAGACACACTTATAGTCAAGCTTGTGAAACTAAAGAAAAATCCTTGAAGGCAATGAGAAAGACATTTTATCTATAGGGAAAAAATAAATTCAAATCGACAGTGGATTTCTCATCAGAAATCATGGCTGCTAGAAAAAAAAATTGGTACAAAGTTTTTCAACTGTTGAAAGAAAAACCCTATCAACTAATAATCCTATATCCCTGAAAGATATCCTCAGGAATGGAGAGGAAATTATAATATTTTTAGAAAAAGGAAAAAAAATAGGAGATTTGTCACAAACAGATGAACCAGTAAGGAATTGGCTAAAGAAAGTTCTCTAAACAGAAGGAAATAATAAAAGAAAGAATCTTAGAATATCAGAAAAGAAAGAAGACAGTAAGCAAACATATGGGTAAATATAACAGGTTTTCCTTTTCTCCCCAATTTTTCTAAATTATCATTGAGGATTAAGACAAAAATCACAACTCTGATAAGGTTCTAAATGTATGTAGAAGAAACAGATAAGACAGTTATACTGTATTATGTATTATATTATATATATTATATTAAATATAAGACAGCTATATTATTAAGTAGAAGGGTAAAGGAATTAAAGTGAGGTAATGTGTCTACAGTTTACTTGAAATGCTAAAATAATAACACCTATGAACTTTTAGGAGTTATGTGTTTTATATATATAAATATATATATATATATGTAACATTTATGTAATACTCAGAGAAATCACTGAAAAATCTACATAATGTGATTGTTATGGGTAGAATCGTGTTCTCTCCAAAAAGATATGTTGGTATTCCTACTTCCCATACTTCAAAATGTGATCTGTTTAGAGGTAGGGTCTTACAGAGATAATCAAGTTAAAATAGGGCCATTAGTGGGAATCCTAACTCAATATGACTGTCCTTACAAAAAGGGGAAATTTGGCCACAGATACCCATAGAGGGGAGATAATGGAAGGAACAGAGGGAGAGGATGACTATTTACAAGCCAAGAAGAAAGGCCTAGAACAAATTCTTCCCACTCTGTCCTTAGAAGGAACCAACCATGCATACACCTTGAATTTGGACTTTTAGCTTCCAGAACAGTGAGACATTTTTCTTTTTAAGTTTCCCAGTTTGTGGTCTTTCATTGTGGCAGCCTGAGAAAATTCAGTGCCACACTAAAAATGCTAAAGACATAAAAAGGACATTCTAAAAGAATTGTTCAATTAGTGTAATCCATCGTATGAACAAGTTAAAGAAGAAAAATCACATGAACATCATAAATTTTGAGGGAAGAGAATTCATGAAATTCAGCACTCATTCATGAGAAAAAATGTTCTCTGTTGATTATTTCCTCTACTCAGTGTAGTACTAAAAGTCCCAGTCAAAGTAATTAGGAGAGAGAGAAAAGAAAAAGATATCCAAATTGAAAGGATGATGTGAAATTCTTTCTGTTTGGAGATGACATGATCTTGCATGTAGAGTCCCTCAAGACATCTATAATGTCAAAAGCACAGGCAACAAAAGCAAAATAAATAAAAACAAACAAACAAACAAAACCAAAGGGACTACATCAAACTAAGAAGTTTATGCATGCATAGGAAGCAATCAACAGAGATTAAAGACAGACTTTTTTCCTAAAGAAATTATCATTATTTTAATTCTTAATGTTTGGGATATATGTATCTTTATCATTGTCTACATATGTATGTATCTGTAGTTTAGATATAGATATATATATATCTATAGTTTCATTATAGAATATATTTTCATAGAAAATGCCATTTACCCAAGTTCTCATGTTATTTTTAATAAATACTAATTTTTTCTTCATATAAGAAGGAAATTCTCAAAGCATATGTGTCTTAAGTCAGAATTCCCAGAAGCAGAGTTTGAGGCTGGGATTCCTGTCTCTATGATTGATTCAGGGGGTGCTCATAGACTCAACCTTGATAGGAGCCAAAGCAATTGGGCAGGATACACAGAGAATTCACAAATGAATGTGGTTTCAGCTGAAGTCAGCCTTGAGTCTAATCCTGCAGGGAGATTTGGAACAAAAAGTTTAGAGCAGAATTTATCCCTTTCTGAGGAAGGGAAAGAGGTTTTGTGTTCATGTGCGATAACTATAATAATGCAAAAGAGCTCCTATGGGGAAGGTTGTAGATGTTAATCAATTAGCTCTAGCTAAAACACCTGTGGTTGCTAGGGATGAAAGCATTATCTAAGTGATCAAAGGGATCTCAGAAAGTCTGAGCAGACACCAATATCTATCAAAACAAAATCATGTATGATGTGCATGAGCCTACCATAGATTGGCATAATCTTTTCATATCTAAGCTAAATATAAAGCACAAGAAAACTATTTTTACTAGATCATTTGCATATTGATTTAGGTTATTATGGGGATTATGAAGCTCTATCACAGTTTCCGGACTCATTCTCTCCAATCTGCTTCCATAATTATTTATGGAAGCAGATTGGAGATAAATAACTAGTAACCCATCATTTTGAAGGACTATATGCCTAACTAAAACTTATTCTCTTGGATCTTCAATGCATAAAACCTCAAGAAGCCTCCTGAAACTTTTTCCACCGTTAGCTTTTCTCCATTAATCTAAGAGTATGAATTTCTCCCAAATAACTCTGTCAGATAAAGAGGGATATAACAGTAGAGGCTTCTGGTATAGTGAAACTACAGAAATTTGTTTCTAATGGTATGGTGCCATATTCTCCTCAGCATGCTTCTATAGAGGATCAAAGACTTAAAAGAAAAAAAATATAGAACTAGAATAAAAATAGGGCTAATAAAACTAGAACTAAAATAAAACTAGAACATGTCCCCAATATTTCAAACTCTCTCCCAAGGCAAAACTCACTTGAAGGACATCCCAAATAGATGACAATTTAATTTCTTTTTAAATAAAGTATGGGAATTATCTATCTCAGAATGCAATGACTTATATTATAGCAAGTGGTAACTGTTACAAATGGATGCCATTGGTATGCCTTTGGATAACTTTCAAATGTTACTCAGTGCTGAAAATACCTCTAGAGACTCCTCAAAGAATTAAGGCGTCCATTCTGTAGTCACCAATCAAACTACGTCGGCTTATTATTGTCTTCAGATAAATGGTCACATATTGTTTATCCTTTATATCTCTGTGTGGTTTGAGCCCTGTCTTCTTTTCCAGGCCTCTTCTCCTTTCCTCTAGTTTTCTTTTTTCACTGACTTACATTTCCCTGAGGGTGGCACACTCTCTTCTCAGCTCAAAGACCTTAACCATCACACCCCTTTCACCGGACACCACATGAACTATGAAACCACCTTGAGTCCATCTCCAACTGTACTCTCCAGCCCTCACAGAATTGGTCCTAGTCCTCTGTCACAACTCCATTTTTAGTATTTTCCTTTAGCTCTTGTTACTGTTATTCTCCATTAAGTTAAACTGCTATTTGGCTAATTTCTAACCCCCTCACTGAACAGTAAATGCCATGAAAACAAAATATCAAATTTTGCTGCTCAGTGACACAAGAAACTGAACACAGTGCTTTGAATCCTGTAACATAGAAAGTACGATATAAGCATTTATTGAATATGTGAATGAAGAAGGAAGAAAGAGAGAGAGAGAGAGACTAAAAAATTAAGACTCATACGTGATCTGACTTGCCCAAAGATTGAGAAACTGGGAACAAATCCAGGTTTTTCTCTCTCCATATTCATCAAACTTTGATGTTCCTTTTTCACACTAAACTGAAACATGCCTCTCTTCATTTCTTCCCTTCAGAGCAACAGAGAACAAAATGACTACATAATAGTTACCTTTTCTTAAGAATAACTACCCCCAGTCTTTTCAACTATTTCTGATGAAATCCTAAAACCTTTATTTTATCCGCTTATAGATGCTTTTGTTCTCTTCATATTTTAGTGATGTAACTCCAAATATAATTAAGTCTGTGGCAGTAACATTTTTGTGTGAATTTTTTCTGTCTCTGTTTTCCCATTTTGCTTTTCATTCAAGCCGGGGTAAGTTTCTGCATTTTCTTTCCCCAGGGGAGATTTGTAGCGAAGCAGAAAGCGGAAGTTGTCCACAGACAATTCCCTTGAAGGCATCTGTTTTTCTTAAAACCTCACGGCATTGAGGAGATAAAGCAAGATGTCCTGTAAGGAGCTAGGATGTAGAACATTTTCAAAAGAGAGAAGGTTCTGAATCAACAAATGCCTGTGGTACTCTTTGTCCTTGCCCTGTTTCTGTCCTGGGAGGAGTAACATCAAGAGCAATATTTATTTGGGTTCAGGCCTGTCAGTGATTCCTGGGCTGTAGGTAAGACACAGGGGCAGGAAGGCCAGCACCCTGAGGGAACACTGGAATAGTTGGCTCTTTGTGCTACATGGGAAAGAAAGATGACTGAGGACTGAAGTGAACTTCTAGGTACCCCTACCCTTCAGATCATTGAGGATTTGCACTATCCTGGAGTAAAAAGGGGTCTTTAGGAAAAATAAAGTTACCTTTCATCGCTTCAAGGCAGGCTGGAAATTGAGAGTCAAAAATTAAGCTAATTTAAGAGCAGGAAGTAATATGTGATACTCTGCATCTCTGGATTCATGAACTGGCATTCATTTTTAAGATAACTTATTCCCCATAGAAAGATGACCTGATGACTGAACTTGCTTTTTTCTTTCACAAATACTGTATTTAGTTTTTCCAAGGATGTTTTCAAATGAGTAGAAACATGACAGAGACATCAGTGAATAGTGAATCAGTGAATAGGCTAGACTCTGATGGTTAGGTCCAAAAAGGCTGGTAATGACACATAAATGCTTGTAATTAGGCTCCAATGTTGACAGTCTGTGAAGAAACTAGTTAAAGTTCAGTTTTCCTTAAATAACCATATTTTAGTCTTTCTGAAAACTAGGAAACATAACAGTATTTGGCATATCCTTGATCAGATATTACTATGATCATCATTTATATGTAATATTTACAGAACATCTAATGTAAGATTTGGAGTTAGAAATCAGAAATAATCTATCTTCATCAACATTAATAAAGAGCAAAGCCTAGCCTATAGAAAATAATATCTCTAGAATATCTGAATAATACCTCAAATCTCAAGAATCCACATATTTGGGGTGCCTGGGTGGCTCACTCGGTTAAGCTGCTGCCTTCAGCTCAGGTCATGATTCCAGGGTCCTGGGATAGAGCCCCACATCGGGCTCTCTGCTCAGCGGGGAGCCTGCTTCTCCCTCTCCCTCTGCCTGCTGCTCTGCCTACTTCTATTCTCTCTCTGTCAAATAAATAAAATCTTACCAAAAAAAAAAAAAAAAGAATCCACATATTTATCACTGCTGGCTATGATTGCAATTTTTTTTCTAGGTTATGAAAAACAAATAGGTTGTTTTCCCTATAGAACTCAGATTTTAGTGGGTGTATATGTTGTTGGGGTGGGGAAGATGAGATATAAAATAAATGAATCATTAAAATATAAAGGATTCCCCCCAAGTACAAAGGAAGAAAGTAAAACAAGAAAGGAAATAGAGCATGGGAGGTCTGTTATCTTGTGTTTGGAGGTCATAGATAGCCTTGTTGAAAAGGATATTTGAGTAAAGGTCAGATGAAAGTTAAGGAATAAATCATGAGAATGCTTAGGCAAGGGCCATTCCATAGCAGAAGGAACTTCAAGTGAAATGTTCTTGAGATAGAAACATACCTGATGTAGTAGAAGAAAAGCCATGAGGCCTGTGTGGCAAGTGGAGAGTGAGTGAATGGTGTAATCACATAGGAAAGAGTCAAAGAGGTAGTGGTGGTGTGAAGGCCAATTGTGTGGGAATCCAATCATTTATTTAATGGCCCATGAGCTGCTATATTGCTATTTTTACCCTGAGTGGGATAGAAAGCTACTAGAAATATTTGAATTCAAGAACAACATCATCTGACTTAGTTTTAAAGTTGATCACTCTGGCTCTTCTACTGCGGAAAGACTACAGATGGTTAGAATTAGAACATAGGTGGAGGTTCAAGCCAGGGGTAGATAGGAAGCTTTTGCAACAGTTCTGGAAATGGAAATTGGTTGATTGCAGTGCAATGACTATAGAGGAAGCAATGACAAATGTTGGTCAAGATCTGGATACATTCTGAAGGAAAGGCCAAAAGTTTGCTAATGGACTGGACAGAGGATGAAATAGAAAGTGCTGAGTTGAGAAGCATTTGTCTTACAACACTGGATGGATGGGGTATATTAGAGGATTGGGGGATGATGTATATTAGAGGATTAATCCAGGCTGGAAATAAAAACATGTTTACCATCTCATGACTTTACATAATGAGAAAAGATGAAATAACCAAATGAGTGAGCATTTCAGACAGAAATGTATTCCTTTTCTTTTTTTAAAAGATTTTATTTTTTTTATTTGACAGAGAGAGAGATCACAAGTAGGCAGAGAGGCAGGCAGAGAAAGAGGAGAAAGCAGGCTCCCTGCCGAGCAGAGAGCTCAATGCAGAGCTCGATCCCAGGACCCTGAGATCATGACCTGAGCTGAAGGCAGAGCCTTTAACCCACTGAGCCACCCAGGCGCCCCCAGAAATGTATTCCTGCAAAATTCATATGTTGAACCCCAAACCTCCAGTACCTCAGAAAGTGACTTTATTTGGAAATAGAAGCTTTAAAGAGATGGGTAATTTAAAATAAAGACTTTAGGGTATGTCTTATTCCAATTTGGCTGATGCCCTTATAGAAAGAGATTAGAAGACCTAGAGAAATATTAAAGGTATGCATGCACTGAGGGACAACTACATGAAGATGCAGCAAGAGGTTGGCCATCTGAAAGCCAAGGATAGAGCCCTCAGAGAAGACAATACTGTTGATACCTTAATCTTGAGCTTGTGACCTTTAGAACTGTGAGAAAATTTTTGTTGTTTAAGCTACCAAGCCTATGATAATTTGTTATCGTAATTCTAGTAAATTAATACAGTGAGTGATGATAGAAGAATGTGAAGGAGGAGGAGGAAGATGATAAAGGAAGGAGAAAAAGGAAGAGGAAGGAGAAGAAGAGTGGGATAGAAGGGGGGAGAAGAAGGAGAAGAGGAAGAAAATGAAAGAAGGTTCTATTTCAATTAGATCAAAATCTAAGGCTTATTGGCAGTAAATGTCATTTACTTTAATAACATTTACTAAACTGAACAAAAGGGCAAGTGCTGTGAAGAAACAAGAGATATAATAATAAGTTATGGTTCATCTCTCAAAGCTAGTCTAGCTGAGGAAGAAGACTAAATGAATAATAATGATGGTATGTTCTCAGGAAGTTGTATGGAAGTTTGCTTGAAAGATGGGAATGCATTATTTATTAACACAGTTTATTGTTTTAAAAGCTATTGTGTGCCCAGTGTTAAAAAGGATTCTAAAATATGAATATAATAATATCAAATGATGATGATGGTGGTGATGATGACGATGATAACAGTAACTACAACAATGGTTAACCTTTATTTCATCTGAAGGGGAGCAGCAACGCTAGGGAGGTCAGCTAGAGAAAGGATGAGCTTCAGTATGTTGAATTTGAAGTATTTGTGGGACATAAATAAGGGAAAAAGGAAAAACAGTTATTGGATGAAAAAAACAGATTTCAAGGGGACCAGCAGGGCTCAATCTTTAGATAATCTCTTCCAGCTAACTTATTTAGAATAAAACATAGTAGATCCAATGAGAGAACCCTGGGAAAGACCTACTTTTAGGAATTTCATAAAGAAAGCCAGAAAGGAATTGTCAGAAAAGTAAAAAAGAATGTAAGAGAGCTTTAATGATAGCCAAGTAATCAAAAAGATGCATTAGAGAACTAGCCCATATGTCCAGGAAGATAAGGATTAAAATTTATCAATTGAATTTGGCAGTAAGGACATTATAGGCAATATCTGCCAAAACAATTTCAATAGAGTAGAGGCAGAAACTATAATGCAATAAGCCGGAAAAGGAAACAAGAAGCAAAGAATCAGGGAGTGTTAGTGAAGACTTAACTTTTTAAAGGCACATCTGAGCAAGAAAGGAGGGCGATGGAGCAATGTTGTAGTACAGGGAGGCATGTGTGGCGAGTGTTTGTCAAGTTTGAGAATACATCTAAGGTGAAGTAAAGAAGTCACTAGCAAGCACACATGACATTATGGGTAAGTACTACAGGAAATGGAATAATGGCAGTAACAATAATTACAAATGGAATAAAGACAAAAGAACAGACTTCAACCTGTTATGCTAGAAGAGGTGGGGGAGGGAGAGAACACATTTAGGAAACTTCAAACTTGAGGCTGGTCAGAAATAAAAAAAAATCATACTTTATAAGGCCTTAAATTAATCTAATTTGGTTGCATACATTTGCTGAGAACAAAGATAGAATACAAGTTTGTATATATGTGTATGATAATTTATGTATACATACACACATATATTAGCCAGGAGTTCATATACCTAGAGAAATCAGGATTTAGGAGTAAAAGAGAGAGAAACAATATTTTGATGAGATAATTTAGCATCTGAACTGAGCCATATTCCAACTCAATTGAACACCTAAATCCTGTCATTTGGAGTCAATACTTTTTTGTACTCTGTTGTCTAAGATCGACAAATAAACTTTTGCTTGAATAATTTGAGTCTGGTTTCTGTTCTTACAGCTAAAAGTCTCACTACTTGTTCAGGTCTGAGTAAGAAAATATGTTAGGGCAGGAAAGGGATGAGAGATTAAAGAAAAAGGCATCAAAGAATGGAGAAATTCTATGGAAGCTCAGAGAGCGGGTGAGAAGAGTGTGATAGAGTCGGAATGATAAAACATGATGGTAGATGTGCAGTACTGGGATTGTAATGTGAAGCTTTTCTCAAAGATCATGCCCAGTTCCAGAGTGGAACATTGGCATGGAGAAATTTAAGGAATTGAAAGGGTAGAGTTTTGAGTGGGTTATTCTCATGTAAGATGGGCTTCTGTAGAGGATGACAATGTTAAGACCAGTTATAAGTCCTCAGATTTGACTTTAAATCTTATCTCTTTTACAGGCTAAGTTACTTAATTTATTTGATCTTTAGTTTCCTTATACATAAAATGATGATAAATAGAATACCCACTTCATAACGTAGAATATCGTGGTTACACTTAGCTTATCATTCAGCATTTAAAATGATGGCTTAGGGAATACAGAGTCAGGGAACTATATGTTTCATGGGTATTGGAGAATCCATTAAAATTTGCCTCTGGGCATGGCCGCGGCCACCGCACAGACCACAGATCAGACTGCTGGCTCGCCTGCCTTGATCCGACCTGCTCTGCGTCCATGTTTCACAAACCCGATTTGGCTGAGACTGAGAAATATGCTAAGACAAAATTGAAGACAGAAACACGAGAGAAAAATCCAGGGCCTGCAAAAGAAGCAATGGAACAGGTGAAGGAAGCAGAGGAATCGTAATGAGGTGTGCGCCGCCAATAATCACTGTACATTTCACACGCACTGCCTTCTTATTTGACTTCTTTTACCTATTTAACTTTCTAGGATGCAAAGAGATTGGATTGAGTTTAAATGACTGTGCTGCCCCTTTTCACATCAAAGAATCGAGAACTACTGACAAGGAAGGCCAAGCCTGCCTCTCTCATCTGCCTGTCTGGCTGGCAGGGAAAGAAAAGAACTTGCATGTTGATGAAGAAAGAAGCTGAATGGGATAAGAGTGAAATCTAGAGTAAAAACCAAGTCAGTCCAAGGTATCCTGCAGGCTTTAAAATTCAGTTGCATCAGAGTGCCATTTTTTGTTCAAATGCTTTTAATTACTGGGCTGCACAATTGTTGAAATATGCAAAAAAAAAAGTGTTAAAACCTGGGATGCCTGAGTGGCTCAGTGGGTTAAGCCTTTGCCTTCAGCTCAGGTCATCATCTCAGGGTCCTGGGATTGAGCTGGCATCCAACTCTCTGCTCAGCAGGGAGCCTGCTTCCCCTTCTCTCTCCATCAGCTTCTGCCTACTTGTGATCTCTCTCTCTGTTAAATAAATAAAATAAAATCTTAAAAAAAAAAAGTGTTAAAACCTGAAAAGAAGATATGTCTTTGGAAGTTGCTAATAATACCAATAGTAATAGTATCAAAATAAGAAATGCAAAAAGAACTTCTGTATTTAGAGAGTAGCTGTTTAGGGGTCCATTCAAAATGGTAGAATACATCTAGTCATTTTTTCATTAATTTACTCATTCACTAACCAAATGTTATTTAAAGTTTACAAAGTGCCAGTTACTATTCTGGAACCCCTTACAGAGGCCTACAAAAGAATTAAGCCAGATAGGAAGGTTGGAGAAAATAAGAAAAACAGAGAGAAGAAGACGTAGCTTCAGGGAAAAGTGACATTGCAGACTTTGGAAATGATGAGTTCTTTCCATTTTGTCAAAGAGATTATTGCTGGTAAAGTAACATTTTTATTCCTTCATTCAGAAAACATTTCAAGCATTTTGACTACAGAGAATGGCACACAGCACCTAAAATGCAAAAATGGATAGTCTAAAGTAAGATGATATGCTGTCCATGAATCTTTGTGTGGTCTGAGGCTCAGAGTCCTTAATACAAACTCTCCTATAGCCTGCTTATTGATGTTCTCCAGCAGAAAGTCCTTTGGTGTATATGAAGATAGAGCACTTGGTTCTTAAGTAGGTTCCTTCTACAGCTAGGTCAAAGCCTGACTCTGTCAAGGAACTTAGCTATAAAATTTTCAAGTGACAAATTAGTATGCAAAATGCAGAGTGGTGTTTGCTACTTATTTCTACAAATCTTCAAGTGTCATTAGGTCCTTCTAGTGTCTTGTTCAGAAATGAACTATGAGAGAATATTGTAATCAATTTATTGTATGGACATGTTTTTTTCTCTTTTCTTTTTCTCTAAGTGGCTGTTTTGGCTGCCGAATATTATGCAGCTAAGGCCAGGAAAATTTAATAACTTTTTTTAAAGTAATATTGGTTTTTATTTTTATTTGTAACTGTGGAGCTGGTTTTCTTACAATTATTTTATGACCTACCCCTGCTTTTCTTTAAAGGTTGACATACACAAAATTATTTTGGCATCTCCAGAAAACTTATAGAATCTATATGTATTTATTTTTTTACTGTATAATCTGATTTTTTATTTAACATTATATCATATCATTTACATTTTCCCATGATACCACTATAGAATCTGATATGTATTAAAAACAAACAAGCAAACAAACAAATCTAACCTAGGGATCCTCAATGGCTCAGCCTGTTAAGTATTTGACTCTTGATTTCAGCTCAGGTCATGATCACAGGATTGTGAGATTGAGCCTCATATCAAATTCCATGCCCAATAGGGAGTTTGCCTGGGATTCCTCTCTACCTTCCTCTCTGTCCTTCTCCCCCTCAAATTAATAAATAAATCTTTTAAAAATTAAAAAAATAAAATAAAATAATTAAAATGTCTGGTATGGAACAAAATAACTAACATAATTGTTGGTCAATAATAAAACATTCTGCAAAAACATTCTAGATAAACATTGACAAGTCACTGACACTTATATCTGTGGTTCTCCCTATGTAGGTTTTTAAGTAACTATTTTTTCTCCCATATTTATGAGAATGACTTCAAAATTTATTACTACACTCTACAATTCTCCAACGGAACTTCAGGCTTACAACTGTAATGATCTTCTGGTCATCTATATCAGAAGGCCATATGGATCATTCAATCAAAAATTGAAATACTTAAAAAATAAAGTTGTAATTTCCAAACTAAAACCGTTTCTCTTCCCAGTTTCACTTTCTACGTTACTCACACTAGAAACTTGAATGACAGTTTGATTTCTGTTCTCTCTACCCCCTCCATGAAACCATTCACTAAACTATGACATTAACTGCTACATATTTTTTCAGATTGATTCTTTCATCTCCAAACCCTGATGTAAGTGAGCATTATTATGTGACTTCTAGTGTCCTTCAACAACCACCTGAGATCCCATGCCTGAATTTCTCTAACCTACAATTTTTTCAGTCTGCTATCACTAAAAATATTTTGTGAAAGCAGGTTTTTATGACAGGTTATGGCTAAAAAGTCTGGACAGTGCCCATTTGCCACAGAACAAAACAAATTTGTTTCATCACTTGCATTATTCAATTTTATTTTCAGTAGCTGGTTCTGGAGACAAGTTCAAAAAATGAGAAAGTGGAGTGGAAGGTTATCTGAGAAAATGTGAAAATACACATCTAAGTGAAGTCTTATCATACTAGAGGCATTGTACAATTTTTTTGTCATCTCAAAATAGCCACAATAGGAGTAGAAAACAATAAGATGGTGAGAGAGTAGAAGAAGTGATGTGTACAGAAGAAACAATAAAGTATTGACAAGCCAATAATGGTGAAAGAAAAAAAAATGAGGTGACCCAAAGGCCATCTTATACCATCAAAGCTGAGAAGAGGACAGCAAGAAGTAAAGCCTCCAGAAAGAGCAGAATCATTGAGTAGAGAGAACAAATTAAGTAATTCTAAAAACATATGTGTCATTTAAGACCAAACCAAAATAAGACAGGTATTGAGAGAGATCAACAAGAACAATGGGAGGCTGGTGAGGATTTGGGCACCAATGTTTTTTACCATTATGGGTATTTCTTTGGTTATCATCTTCCAAGTGGTGATTCCAAAGATATTGAGAAGGATGAGAAGGATATGGGTGGAGAATAGATATAAAACACCTGTATCCAAATAATGAGAAAATGCAAGAGCAAAAGAAAATTATATTTCATATTGATAAGAGTAATAAACTTCCTATGATCATGACTAAAACAGATTTCAAATAAATATATATTATCTGTCTACCAAAAATGTAGTTGGTAATGCTGGCAATCATAGTGAAACCACATAGAGAGTAAAAAATGAACTATGCACATATGGTCAACCGATCTTTGACAAGGGTAGTATGAACACGCAATGGGGAATGGATACTCTCATCTACAAATGATATTGGTAAACTATTGGATAGATACAAAAAAACCCAAAAAACAAAAAACAATTGAACCTCTCTCCTACAAAAAACTCAACTCTAAATAATTTAAAGTCTTAAATATAAGATCTGCAACTGTAAAACTCCTATAACAAAACGGAATCTTTTTCTTGAATTGGTGTAGGCAATGATTTCTTGAATATAACAACAGAAACATAGGCAATGAAAGCAACATTGACAAGTGGGACTACATCAAAATAAAAACTTTTCTCACAGCAAAGGAAACAAACAAAATGAAAAGGAAACCTACAAAATTGGAGAAAATATTTCTAAACCCTATACCTGATATGTTTATTTCCAAAATATATAAAAATATCCTATAACTCAATAGCAAGGTAATATAAATAATAATAACACAATTTAAAAATGGGCAAAGGAATAATAGACATTTCTCCAGGAAAAGTATTTACAAATGACCCACAAATACAAGAAATGATGTTCAACATCATTTATTATTAGGGAAATGCAAATCAAAAGTACAATGAGATATTACCTCACATCACACAACTTAGGATGGATAATATTTAAAAAATAATAATGGTAAATGTTATTTGTTATGGAAAAACTGGAACCCTTATATCACTATTCTCACTGTTGATGAGAATGTAAAATGGTGCAGCTGCAGTGGAAAGAAATATGGAGGGTTCTCAAAAAATTAGAAATAAAAATAATATGATCTGGTGATCCCATTTCTGGGTACAATCCAAAAAAACTGGAATCAGGATATTGAAGAAATATCAGCATTCTCATGTTCACTGCAGTATTACTTATAGTAGTAGCCAAGTTATGGGAACAAACTAAAAGTCCACTGATGGGTGAAAGTATAAAGAAAACACATCTTAAAAAAAAAAAGGAAAATCCTTTAATTTGTGAACACATGTATGAACATGGAAGACATTTGTTAAGTAAAATAAGCTGGTCACAAAGGACAAATACGGCAAGATTCCACCTACATGAAGTCTCTAAAATTGTGAAACCCATAGAAGCAGAGAGTATAAGTTATTGCCAGGGACTGAGGAAAGTAAAGAAAAATTGTTCTTCATTGGGTTAAAAGTTTTAGTTATGCTAGATGAGTAACTTCTAGATATATGCTGTACATCCTAGTGCCTATAGTTGACAACATGGTATCCCGCTCTTCAAAATTAATTAAGAGGGAAAATCTCATGTTATGTGTTCTTACCACAAAAAAACAAAAAACAAAAAAAAAGGGAAACAAGGAAACTCTGGGAGATGTTGGATGCCTTTATTATCTTAATTGTGGTGATGGTTTCACAGATGCTTGCATATGTCCAAACTCATGAAACTGTACACACTAAATATGTGCAGTTATACTCATTTGTATACCAATTATACCAATTTGTTTATCAATTATACCTCAAGAAGGCTATTTAAAAGAGTAAAATAAAATATTCTGTTAAAAAGATAAAACATTTCACTGAAAAGCATTTTCTTTTTTTTGATATCTACTGCATGTACAGGTGTAAATCCACAGCTTTCAATCTCTCTATGTTAAGATAAAGGCACTGAGGTCGTCAACAGCTCCACTGATCTAATTTTAACAAGTCTTAAAGTCACTTTAACTTGTCAAAATGTTTTAATGACAGAAAATACATTTCCCAATAAATAAAATGTTGCATTGTCTTTGTTTTTTAATAGTCTACATATGAAAGGACCCCACTCTGGTGTAAATTATGATCTAAAAGAAAAATAAGAAGATACATATATAATGTAAAGGAAAGAAAGAAGAGAGGAAGGAAGGCAGAAGGAAAGGAAGAAAGAAAGGCAGAAGGAAATTAGAAGGAAGGAAGAGAAAAAGAAAGGGAAAGAAATAAAAGGAAAGAAAGGGAGACGAAGGAGGAAAGAAAAGAAAGAAGGTAAGAAAGAAAAACAGACTAAATTGAGTTGTGATGCAAATTTGCATGAGATTAGTGTTGAAATTTGAACAAAGAAAAAAAGCTCCTTGTCCCAGGGGAGTTAAAAGTGGTTAAAAAAAGACTGGCCTGGGGCTCCTGGGTGCTCAGTGGGTTAAAGTCTCTGCCTTCAGTTCAGGTCATGATCTCAAGATAAAGCCCGGCATGGACATGGGGGCATGGGGCTTTCTGCTCAGCAGGGAGCCTGCCTGCCTACTTGTGATCTCTTTCTCTCTCTGTCAAATAAATAAATAAATAAAATTTAAAAAATAGTAAAAATAAAAAAAAGATTGGCCTAAAATTGAACTTTTGAATATAGAGATGATAACTGCAATCCAAACCACCAAAATTTCACCTTAAGAAACTTTTCTTTCATAACACTTTTATATTGAAATTAGAAGTATAAATTGAAAGATTAGAAACAACATTTCGAACATCACTGATTTCTACTTACCAATAATGGAGGCCAGAAAATAACAAAGAGAGATATTTAAAGTACTGACAAGATACATGATAAAGGAAATAAAGAGAAGATGAAAAAATGTCTATAAGAAGCAATGGCTGACTTTATATCTACAATAAGAGATTTAATAATAAAATACAGTCATATCAGCCTAGAATTTAGTATCCAGCTAGAATACTATTCTAGAATGGAAGTAAAATTTACACAGGGTACATACATATCCCAAATGAGTTTATGACTCATAAAATTTTGTCGAAAAATGTTTCAACAACAAAAAAAAAAAGAGCTGAAAAAAAAAAGAGCTGGATGTAAGTATCAAGAGTGAAAGTATCATTTTGGATAATAGTACATTAGACAATTCAGAAAAACATTACCATTGATGTAGCTATAGATCTTTCTTGACTTACCATGGGGCTACATCCCAATAAAAGCACTGTAAGCTGAAAATATTAAGAGGAAAATGCCTTTAATACATCCAGCCTACTGAACATCACAGCTTAGTCTAGCCAACCTCAAGCAAGCTAAGAACACTTACATTAGTCTATAGTTGGGCAAAATCATCTAACACAAAGCATATTTTATAATAAAGTGTTGATATCTCATATAACTTATTAAATACTGTACTGAAAGGGAAAAAGAGAATGGTCATATGGGTATAGAGCAGTTGTCAGTATATTGGTTGCTTAATTTTGTGGTTGTGTGGCTGAGTGGGAGCTGAAGCTCACGGACACTGTCCAGCATCATGACAGAGATAATACTGCATATCGCCCACTATCCCAAGAAAAGATTAAAATTTGAAGTAAGTTTTATTCTGAATGCATGTCACTTTCACAACATCATAAAGTCAAAGGAGACTGTCTGTAATAAATTTGAACAGGTATATAGGAAATATTTAGACGGATGCATCAGAGATCTAATAAACCAATTAAGATTTATAGGGACATTTTTAAGGACCATTTAAACCCTAATATACACAAATTCCTCCAGAAAACTAGAGAGGGAAGTCTCTTCAAGTTTGTGTGACTTTTTCTTTTTTTTTAAGATTTTATTTATTTATTTGACACAGAGAGAGATCACAAGTAAGCAGAGAGACAGGCAGAGAGAGAGGGGGAAGCAGGCTCCCTACTGAGCAGAGAACCTGATGTGGGGCTTGATCCCAGGACCTGAGACCATGACCTGAGCCAAAGCCAGAGGCTTAAGCCACTGAGCCACCCAGGAACCCCAAGTTTGTGTGACTTTAGCATTATATTGAAATTAGTATTTCATAAGCGTAATATAAAATCCTAAAATGCTAAGTAATAGTAAACAAAGTTCAGTAAACTCTTAGAGATTTAAACAACCACCACAACAAAAAACATGCTTCCCATGCAGAAAAGCATTCAATAAAATTTAATATCCATTTATAATTTTGTACACTGTAACATGAGGAAATATTTTAACATGATAAAGAAACCAAAACAATATGGCAAACATTATATTATCAGTAAAATAGTAGAAATACTTGCATTAAAGTCAGGAAAAAGCCAATTTTCTATTATATGAACATTATATTTGAAATTCTAGCCAGTGAAGTAAAAAGGAAAAAAAAAAGAAAAGAAAAAACAAGTAAGGAATATCAGAATTGACCAGGAAGAAACAGTCTTGCCAGTATTTATAAAAGACAAGATTAATGACATTGGACATCCATGAGTACTTACAGACAAAATATGACTAATAATACAGTTGAGTAATGTTTTGGTTCCAAGATCAATATATAAAAACAAACTGAATTAAAACAAATTAGAAATGGTGATTTAAAGTAGGCTCTTTTTCAGGGCATGTGTGTGGTTCAGTTGGGTTAGTGTCTGACTCTTGATTTGGGCCCAGGTCATGACCTCAGGGTTGTGAAATCATGCCCTGTGTCAGGTTCTACATTGGACATGGAGTCTGTTTAGGGTTCTCTATCCCCCTCTGTCTTTACCCCCTCCCAACCTCTCCTCTAATGCACACACTATCTTTATCTCTCAAAAATAAATAGATGATAGATGATAGATAGATAGATAGATGATAGATAGATAAAGTAGTCTCTTCTCACAATGAGGAAACATCTACACATTAGTTAGTAATAAATAACAGAAGAATTACAGGTTTTCTCTCAAAAAAAGATAGTGTTATGTAAGGTAATCAATGAAAATCATTGTGTTTATGGATAAAAATAATCAACATTACAAAGATAATAGTTTTCTCCAAACCAACAAATAAATTTAATGTGGTTCCAATTAATATTCCAACTGGGGTTTGTTAAAGCACTTGAGCTGATTCTAAAATCCAAGTGGCAAAATAAAAGGCTCAGGCCACCAAAGACCACTTAGAAAAAATAAGGGCATGACACTTAACCTACCAGAACTCAAGGTCTGTTATGATTCATGATGCTTAAAATAGCATAGCACTATTCAGAATAGACAGATAGTGAAACAGAATAAAGACTCCAAACATAGAAGCAAGCCTATATTAGATATTATGTATGTAGGTATATGAACAGGTGCTGATATAGTAAATATCTATATCTACACAAACAACTAATAGAAGGATGGATGAATCCATATGTGATGTATGGAGTAATGTTAGCCAAATGGTCACTAAGAGATTCCCACTTATATACCCCTTCAGTAACAATAATTTGGCAGCCACCCATGGTCAAAAATGCCTTTGTGGGATCTAGGTAGTAGATCTGTAGTTCAGGTGGACTTGGTTACGGTCCCATTTGGCCTTGATCCTGTTACCAGCATACCTCAGGTATGCAAAAGGACCTGAGGAAAGTAAAATCCACACATGCCTCAGGTACTGGGCACATAGAACTTGTTCCTGGCTGTGGACACTGAAGTGGCCTGTGACTCAACTCCAGTCCCTCTTTGCCACAGTCTAGGAACCCCTGAAAGTAAGCCCACCAATCTCAGTCCAGTTGTAGATTCTGACATGGCCCTTGTAACTGGGCCACCATCTACTTGCCGTCCTGTCAGCACAGGGTCCTATCTGCATGCCCAGAGATTCTGAAAGGACACTGTACTTGGCTCTACCCCCTCCCAGCCATGGGTAGTGGGTCCCTTCTGTTGCCTCAGGAAGTTGGTGGGAGACAATGTTATCCTCTTGTCTATGCCTCCAGAGCCAGGCAAGCAGACCTCAGTCTTGGTTGTGGACCCTGAAGCAGTGCTTGGACTCAATCCCAGCCCCTCTCAGCCACCACCTGGGGTGGTTCCTCCCACCTTGGAACCCACTGGGTGACCTGGCAAGTCTCCTCCCAGGGCCCTGCTGGGCGCCACACCCATCTATACACCTGGTAATAGGTTCACTGTCTGAGTACCTCCCTTTGGACTTTGAAGTGGACACTTGTCCGAGTGCCATCCTCCCTACCAAAGTCCTGGAGGCAGTCCTGTCCCCCACAGAGATCAGACAGGACCCACACCTGCCTAAGCCCCTGGTAACAAGCTTGCCAACTGCATACTCCACTGTAGATTCAGTAATAGCCTTGCACACTGGCTTCCCCCTAGCAAACTGATTCCAGAGATATGGGGATCTAGTGTACAGAGTGACGACTATAGTTAATGGTTATATTGTATACTTAAAAGTTGCTAAGAAAGTAGACCTTAAATGTTCTCACCACACACATACAAAAGATAAATATGTGAACTAATATGATAATCATTTCACAATATATACGTACACCAAAGCAACATATTGTATACCTTAAATTTACATAATGCTCAATGTCAATATTATCTCAAGAAAGCTGGGAAAACAAAATGTGATGCATGGGAAATTGTTTATCTGTTAGATAAAATGTCAGTTTTTTTTCATGTCAAATGAATATTAAATGTCAAATAAAGACATAAATGTGAAAAGAAAAAAGATAAATTTGCAAAAGATAACATAAGAGATTATTTTTATGACCTCAGAGTAGAGGGAAGGATTTCAGAAAGAAAAGGCATAAAACACAAATAATGTAAGAAAAAAAATGCTATACTGAACCACATTAAAAAGGTGCAGTTCTTGATGACAAAAGATAGTATTATAACCAATGTTAGAAAACAAGTCACAGACTTGGAAATGATATTTGAAATGTTTCCGGGTAATAGAATTACTATACAACACATATAGGGAATCTACACATAAAGAAATACATAAGTAAGTCAGTAAAATCATAAAAAGGATAAGAACAGTTAAAACAGAGATAAAAATGCTACAGTTCCTTAACTGTATTAATACGTGATCAATTTTTCTAATATTAGGTAAATTAAAATTAATACAACACTGAATTAAATAAACTGGGAGAAAATAAAATTCTAGAAAGACCAAATAAGACTATATTGCTACAATATAAACTAGAGTACAATTTTCAATATCTAGTAATATTGAAAAGGCTAACAACCCAATTCTCGTGACAAAATTTCTGCATTTGTTAAATTTGAATGGTAGGTACAGAGGTTTTCTCTGTGCCTGAAATTTTTCATGATGCTTTTTAAACAGCCAACCTTTAAAACTCATGAGCCATTAGATTGAGGAAATGTACTAATCTCTTCACTGAATAAGGTGTAAAATTGTGGTGGGGGTACTCATCTCATGTCTTCTGACTTGAGAGCATATACAGTAGGAATCCTATTCCCTAAATTTTAATTCCTCTTTGAGGACATACCTATGTAAACGACTCAAAATGACTCCAGGCTTATTAAACACTTTTTAAGTTATTAGAAATAGGTATGTAATTAACATTTGCCTAAACAGTCATTTATTACTTGATGTTTGTTCAAATTGTTTACCATCTTTCCACTAACCTAATATTTACACCTTATTAACAGTATCCTCTCACAGTATGAATATATCTCTATTTCTTTTTTTTTTATAAAGATTTTATTTATTTATTTGACAGAGAGAGAGAGAAATCACAAGTAGACAGAGAAGCAGGCGGAGAATGAGGAGTAAGCAGGCTCTCTGCTGAGCAGAGAGCCCGATGCGGGGCTCGATCCCAGGACCCCGAGATCATGACCTGAGCCGAAGGCAGAGGCTTTAATCCACTGAGCCACTCAGGCGCCCCTATATCTCTATTTCTGAGACATAGTATAATAGGACTGATTCCCTTGTATTTTCACAAAAAACTGATAGTAAAATTAGGACATTGCCAGCGCCAAATCTTCGCCACTCTTCCCATAACTTCCAGTTGTGACAATGCATTTCCCAGGGACAGTACTGATGACAGATTTTTACCACCACGAAATGTTTGGAAATGCTATCCTCATCATAGGTGTGGCGACCTACCTTCCACCCACACTCCTAAGGCTACGTATAAAGTTATTAAGGTGATCAGTGATAGTACACTGACTTTGCCAGGACAAGCTGGGTTTGTGTCTTTTGGCCTGGGGTACCATTCAGTTTAGCATCTATTCTGGATTTTTATTATTTTTAAATAAGGCATTATTATTGCATTATTGTATTTTGGTTACTATTACACTATAATGAATTAAGATGGGTTTGGTAATACTCCCAGTGTCTCACAAGGTCTCCATTAATAATTTGGGAGAATCACATGCATTAAGTACATTTCTCACTTTAACGGGCTTTTCTGTCGAAGGGATGATAAGCTACATCCATCCGTTTTCTCTCTGCCCTTTCCCCCAGGTACTAAATTCCTTTTTAAGGACAGATATATAACAGTTGAATAAAAGAACTAGTGTGCTCAGACACCAGCCATGAGGGAGAGTTAACTCTTGTGTTTTCTTAGGAGAGAGGAGGCTGAAATCCTTTCTTCACCCTGACTGGTGAAGTCACCAGCTACTTACATCACTGTCCATGTCACAGCCTGCAGGGTACGCAAGTTTGCTCGGTCACCGTTCGCTGGGACAGTGGTAAATATGGATAATTCAAGATTTGGTTTCTCTGAGATACGTGTGGAAATACACTCTTAGCTGTTCGACTGTCAAACAGGGAGAGCTCTCTGAACACAGTTGCTGTGGTGCTTATTTTGGCACTTTTTACACGAGATCATTCTAAAGCTATTTATTTCATTGTGTGCTAACACGTTTTATTTTTACAAGAACTCTTTTGATCGCAACGAATTCAAGAAAGCAAAAATATTTGAGGAAAAATCAGGCGTTACGTTTCTATTTCTCTAGAAAGTTGATGGTAAGTGGGTTTCTGTGCAAATGTCAGTCAACCTTTCCGTACTCCATGAAGGTGTGGTGGTATCTATTATTTGAAATGCAGAATGGTCACGCCTCCAGGAAGGCGCCCAGTGATCTCTGCCTCCTGCTATTCCTAGCATGTATATAGTCCTCTCCACACAAGGGCTGGTCAGTATGACAAATAGGAGAAGTCACGACATGTTACAGTCAACATTAGGTTAGAAAAGACTGATTTTCATCTTGAGCACCTTCGCTCTCTCTCTCTCTCTCTCTCTCTGCTCTGGGGAAAACAGCTGCCATGAAGAGGCCCACATGGGAGAGACTAAAGCCAATGGCCAATAGCCAGACAGGAACTGTTGCCTGCCAGCTACCATGGAAGTGAGGTTGGTAGCAAATTCTCCAGCCCTAGGTGAGTCTTGAAGTACCTACAGATTCTGCCCACAGCCTGACTGCAACCTTATGAAAGATCAGAGCCAGAACCATCCAGTTGATCTGTTCCTAGATTTTCAGCATTCAAAACTGAGTTGTTTGAACTTAAATTTTGAGAAAATGTGTTGTGCAGCAATAGAAAACTAACAGGCTATTTAAAAGAGACTGTGGCAAGCACAATTATCGAACATGTATAGCTATGGAAAGTGCATTTACATACCATCCGCTGAAGCTTGATAGTTCATTTAGATCAAGCGACTATTCTAAATTAATTTCTCTTATTTTCCACTTCAAGCTTTCCTGCGAATGCACAAGAAAATAAATAAATAAATAAATAAATAAATAAATAAAAATACACATATTTGCTAATGTGTTAGATCATTAACAGAACTTTGCAAACAGATATACCAGTTTTATGCTACTCTGTGAGATGATTTGAGTAGAAAATTGATTAACTTTTAATGGTTATATATATTTTAAAGATTTTATTTATTTATTTGATGGAGAGAAAGAGATCACAAGTAGGCAGAGAAGCAGGTAGAAAGAGAGAGGGGGAAGCAGGCTCCCCGCTGAGCGGAAAGCCTAATGTGGGGCTCTATCCCAAGGCTCTGGAATTATCACCTGAGCCGAAGGCAAAGGGTTTAACCCACTGAGCCACCCAGGCACCCGTAATGGTTATATTTTTTAATTCTATTAATGGAATTAGATTTTTTGAAATGCAGTTTGATAAAGACAAAACATTATCATAAGTGTTGTAATTTAGTTAAAAAGTTCAATAGATGATAGAATTATTTGGTTTTGAGGTGAAATGTGCATTTGAAATTCAATTTAAAGTAAAAAAAAATCAGAAAATTAGTCTGATAATGATGGAGTATAATAGACTTAAGAAATTTTGGAGCAGAAATGTACTTAAGAATTGATTTTTGCATGTAGACATAATGTAACTATGTCTAGAGAATCTGGAGTGCTCTAATAACTAACCTATAGTTGTCCATATTTATAATTATTTGATATGTATAAATATAGGATAACTAAACCAGAAAAGTTTGGTGATGAAGCGGATGTTGAATACCAAAAAGTACTTCAAAAATACATACATATTTTCTCATTCTTTTGCCTGATTTTTAAAATTTTATTTATTTATTTATCTACTTATCTATCTATTTATTTATTTATTTGTTGTCAAATGACCTTTCATTGAAATATTTTCTTTTGGAGTTCTCAACTAGTTGGGTTTTCTATTGTACCACTATTTTTTTAAAGATTTTATTAAAAAAAATATTTTATTTGTTTATTTGACATAGAAAGACAGAGACAGCGAGAAAGGGAACACAAGCAAAGGGAGTGGAAGAGGGAGAAGCAGGCTTCCCGAACAGAAGGGAGCTGGATGTGAGGCTTGATCCCAAGACCCTGGGATCATGACCTGAGCCAAAGGCAGACACTTAATGACTGAGCCACTCAGGTGCCCCTCTACTGTACCACTATTGATGTCATCAATGATGTCATGCAGATGGTGGCCATCAACACTGCACCTCACAGATTGGACAATCCTCAGCATCTCTTTAATGGTTCCAGAGAATTCCCTGGCTAAAGTTGGTGTTGCATCTGTCAGGCAATGTTGATAGTTACAGGGGCGCCTGGGTGGCTCAGTGGGTTAAAGCCTCTGCCTTCGGCTCAGGTCATGATCTCAGGGTCCTGGGATCGAGCCCCGCATCAGGCTCTCTGCTCGGCAGGGAGCCTGCTTCCTCCTCTCTCTCTGCCTGCCTCTCTGCCTACTTGTGGTCTCTCTCCTCTCCGTCAAAAAAATAAATAAAATTAAAAAAAAAATGGTAGTTACACTGTCCATAATGTTTTTCTGCTTTCTGTCTCTTGGAAGTTCCTTGAGGGCTTTGAAAATCATGGCAGAGGCAGAAGGTACCACTTCAAGCTGGGCCTATCTGTTCTGAACAGTCAGTTTCACTGGAATCCTCAGACATTTCCAATCACTGGTTGCCTTGGTGGTGTCATCACCAGGCTTTTTTGGAGATAGACCCAGAGGGCCTATCCTGGGGCCAGGGCAGAGGTGGCACTGACTTTCTCACTAGTACTTCTCAGGTATACTTTGATCATATTGGGTTTGAACTTAAGTAGTGTGTTGTCAGATAAACCAGGATTCAGTAGGACCAAAAAGAGTTGCACTTTGGCCTCCTCCCCAGCTCAAAGCCAAAAGCTCTTTCGCCTGTCTTTAGATGGAAATTGAGGAAGACTTTGATATTGCAGTATCTGTATTAGGCAAAACATTCAAAAGAATAAATGGCAACAGTTAATTTGGCAAGTTTTCCTTGTAAAATTAATTATTGAATTAATAATGTCTAAATTGAAGCAAAATAGTAACAAAAAAACATTTCAGCCAAAAAATGTTTATATTTCAATAAAATTTAGAATGGACAATATTCCTCACTTAGCAAAATGTGCTGTGAGCCTAATAAGTAGCTTAGCACCTATGGAGTGAATATTTTATGAGTTAAAATATGATCTATAGAAAAGAATCAATAGAAAATTTGTTTATTCATTTATATATGTATGTATATATATGTATATTAATATTTATTTACTAGCCATAAGGTACAACTTTGAAGAAAATTGTAAATAAAAAATTTTCAAAAATATTTAAAAAATAAAATCATATCAACATGTATTCATTACAAAAAATGCCATTGAGGTATATTGGAATGGCTAAGAAACTAAGATATGGTTAAGATACTATTTAAATTAGAAATTAGACTCAAGAGCAATTAGTCTACTTATTCTTAACATTGAGAAAATCAGTATAAAAATAGAAATACATAAATAATATTAACATAACGTAACATGTAATTATACGTTAAGTAACTAATATAATATGATATAATATAAATATGATGTTTCTTGCTTTTCTTTTTTTTTAAAGATTTTATTTATTTATTTGACAGAGAGAGAGAGATCACAAGTAGGCAGAGAGAGAGAGGTGGAAGCAGGCTCCCCACTGAGCAGAGAGCCCGATGCGGGGCTTGACCCCAGGACCCTGAGATCATGACCCGAGCGAAAGGCAGAGGCTTTAACGCACTCAGCCACCCAGGCGCCCCATCTTGCTTTCCTTTAAAATAAATATTTATGTTATGGGTATTTTTAATTTCTGAAATTAAAATTTTATTAAGACTAATTTATAGATCTACCAATATATTAAAATAATTTTTTGATCACCAAATGTTTAAAAATTATTTGATTTTAAATATCTTTAGTGATCAGACTCATTTTAAAACTGCCTTTAGAGAAAAAAGTAAAGGATCACTCCAATTATTTTAGGCATATTTTATAGGCCAGAGTGTAGGCCAGTTCTGTTGACCAAATACCTCTACATTGAATGATAAGGATTGAATGGTAAGTTGTAATTGTTATCAGATTAAGAGTGTATACGTTCTTATTTCCAAATATTCTCTATTTTTATAAAGTGTGATTTAAGTTCCTGTATCAGAAAACATTTTGTAATGATTTCAAATTATTTATGTAAGACTAGAAACTAGTCAAAACTTGGGTTGAAAAAAAAAACTTGGGTTGAAATCAATTTAGGCATAAACACAGTCAATATAATAAGCTGAGATCTGGCCTGGTTTTTCCATTTCATAGAGGGAGCTTAGATTTATCTAAGATTTATCTTAGATTTCCCTCACTCATTATAGGAAGTATCCTGATTTCTCAAAAAGATTCACATCCAAGTGTGAACACAGACTGTTTTTGGAAGTATTTGTAAAGACAGAGTGGTTCAGTGATTTAAGCAATTAATAGGAGATATAAAATCCTGAATCAATTTAGAAAAGTAGGGAATAAATGTGGAGAAAAGAATAAAGAGACTCTCAGAAATCTGGGACTTGATTGTTTGCCTTTCTAGAGAGCTTTTATCCTGACAGCAAAGCATGTATGCTTTTGATAATATCTGAAAATATTCATCTTTCCATGGTTTGTGAATTTCCTGGATTGTCTACAAATCCAGAGAACTGACAAACCCCACAAGCAATTTATAATGGGTCCCGAAGGAAAGGCTTACTATTATTTATCAGTCACTGACATTTCTTTTTCAACCAGTGAAAGGCAGTATATACAATCATTACCTCAAATCGTCCCTTGTTTGGTAATGGAAAAACTGTATCTGGGAGCCCACAATTTCCCCTAGTCATCCCCTGCTCTCTCCTCTTCCCCAATAAATACAAGGTCTTCACATTATTCTTGAAAACTTGTCAAGGGAATAATTCCAACAGTTTCAACAATATATCTCAGTTTGCCATCCTCTGTTTTTGAAGTCTTATGGAAGGCTCACATTAGGGCTGAGTAACTTATAACTAATACAAAGTTACTTGTATGGCATTTCTTGACCATGAGAATTAACTACTGTAGGACAAAATGAAGCAAATTCCTCCCAAATCCTTGACATTCTATAGAGGAGAATTAGGAAGAATAAATGAGAAAGATCTTTCCTTTGCATCTGATGAAATTGATTTCAAGGATGTAAGAAAAGGCAGGGTCCTCTCAGAGGTTACTGATATAGATTTTACCTATACCAATCTTGGCTGACCTCTCTGTCCCTTTCCAAAATCAAACCTGGAGCATCCAAGTGCAGGTTTGTGAGTGGAGAAGGAAGAGTAGAAAAGCAAGGTCAGAAAGAGTGTAAAGTCTGACCACAAGAGCCTCTTGCACAGCAGAATTTTAAGTCTAAGTAAGACCTGAAGAAGTTTGGAGTCACATGACTTCTAGGCTGTACATTTAGGTTGACAAATCATCCTAGTTAGTCATTCTGGGTCTCAGCACTAGAGCTCCACATCTCAGGAAACTCCTCAGTCCTGGGCAAACTGCTAGGGCTGTTGGTTACCCTAGCAGTACTGACATTTTGTTAAATGAAATGATTGGAAAAGCTATGAGAATTAATATTGCAACATATGGAGTGAGAATGGTGAGAATATATGGGATCAAGAATGAATGAAGAGGATGGGGTTAAGCATGAAGTCGTAGAAATAAATTTGCTTTCTGCCTGTACCAGCACATTCAGTAAACCACTCTACTTGTCATGTATATCCATTCGCCAAACCTGTTATGAGCCATGTTGGGAAGACTAAAAGGAAAGTTTAAAAGAAGAAGATAATTGTGTATCATAATAAAGATTATACATATAAACAACTGTGACAGCCTTCTCTGTCCTTTTACTTATGTTTTTGTCCAAAGTAACAGCAGGATGTGATTCAAACATTGTAGTATGTATTTGGTGCTACAGAAGTGAACTTGAGAATCTGCTTTAAAATAAAATAAACTCAACATATCACAGGAAGAGAACAGTATTTCTTTTTTCCTTCCTTTTTTAAGAGATTTTATCTATCTATCTATCATCTATCTATCATCTATCTACTTATTTGACAGAGAGAGAGAGAGAGCACAAGCAGGGGGAACTACAGGCAGAGGGAGAAGAAGAAACAGGCTCCCCTGCAAAGAGCCTGATGTGGTACTTGACCTCAGGACCCTGAGATCTTGACCTGAGCCCAAGGCCGATGGTTAACCAACTAAGCTACCCAGGTGTTAAAAGAACAATCTTTCAAAAGACAAGATTTAATTAGAAATTATATAGTGAGTATCCATATAAAAATCAGTATTTGTATGCTCTTTTTTTTATTGTGTTATGTTAGTCACCATAAAACACATCAGTTTTGGATACAGTGTTTGTATGCTTCTATAACATCTCTGTTTTTAGTACAACTCAAAGACAAATACTAATTAATAAAATCGTTTTTTTTATAAATTCTGTTTCTTATTCTAAAATAGACATCACAAGGGAAAGCCTTGTTTTGCCCCAAAGTTTTGCACTAGACAGAGTCAACCCATAGGAGATGAAGGTGGGGTATCATCAGGTATCAATAAGAATATTCATGATGCAAGGATACGTACATCCCCAAAGAAGTTTGAATAGGAAGGGAATCATGTGCTTGTGTTTTCCATATCACATTATTTTAAAAACAATGTCAATAATTTGAAGTAAATAATGATTATTTCTGAAAAAAAAGGTACCAAAATTACTTGAAGGATTGTTACAATACGATATCTTACTTTTTAAACTAAAACTATATTTACTTTCCTATTATTTCAATAGTCATGATTTTATTTCAGTATCATTTCTTTATCGTTTATGGCCATTTACTTGGATATGCTATTGGTAATCCTAGTAATTTGTTAGTAAGGAAGAGCATATCTTACATCAACAGAGCAACAACAAAAGAAAGTAATACATTACACTTTTTCTTATTTTTCTTTTTGATAATCTAGAAAACAGAGCTTCAAGGAATTATTTGGTAGTGCCTTCCTGCTGTGCAATTTTGAGTCCCTTTTAATAGAGTCCAAAATATCACTGAAGCAGCCCGTGCAGGAGATTGAAACCTATTAAGCCAGGTAATGCTTCATTTTCCAGCAGCCTCTTGTTGAGGAGAGGTCATTGAAAAAAAAAAAGGGAGAAGGAAGAAGAAGCTAGATCTCCCACGATGTAGTCAACATTTGACAGTAAGTGAAATATAGCCATTCCTTTCCTATTTAAAGCAGAGTAAATAAAGTAAGTAATGGAGAAAATGCAAAATATCATTAAGAAAACTTGTCTAAAGCTCTGCATTACCACCATTTGTGTGAGACAACTTTGAAAGAAACTGAGTCTACCAGTGAGAGCCTCCAGATATTCACCGTAAGTTTACCCCTGTCCCCAGGGGGCCACAAGGTTTGTCTGGAAATATCATGAAGGCCTGGATCCCTTGTGAGAATTTTCAGCACTTCAGTCTCCAGTCTCAGCTGGAAACCCTATAAGCAAGGCCTTTCATGTGGTATTTCAACATTTTTCACTCCAGTCTCTGAAAGAAATGGAAATAAACCTTGTCTATGTTTATTAAAGCCCTAGAAGGGAGGCTGAATTTCAAGACTGTTCTTTCAGAAGGGTGAAAGTTCAGTCTGGGCGTGAAAAGAAATAATAAAAATTATTCTCATCCCACTTCAGTTCTTCTTCAAGCAGACCTCCTCATTCATGGGGGGTGGGAGGATCCATGATCCTGGCAATATGACATTTGTGCAAGTGATTATTTTTCCTTAATTATTTTGTTTACATTTATTCATATGTAAACAGATTTTAGGAGACACAGAATACTCCTAACAGTGGCTCTTGTTTATAAGCAGATCACATCCATCTGCAAATTACTGTATTTGAGAGCATTTTCAAAATCACATTGTCATTTCAAGTACATAAATGCGACTAAATATTATAGTATTATGCACTGAGACATCATAATAAGAGCCAGCTCTCCTTCTCATTTCCAACTTAAGGCTTTAACTTCTTAACTTGGCACATGCTTAAAGTTTAGAGTACTTTCATCTGCATTATCTTGTATGATTCACATCATTCTAAGTGGTAGGGAGATAGCGTTACCACAATTGTATAAATGAGGGTAGTGCTACTCTTTGTTGATTAAGTGATTTTCCTAAGAAAAAGTAGCTTGCAGAGACTAAGAAACACAAATGAAAATACGATCATCTGACTTTAGATACATGGCCTATTCGTTCAAAGGAACACTTCCTGAAGTTCTTTTGGATTCAAAATATATTTTATGGATTACATATTATTACATAGAATGCATATTTAGGTTGAATTAAAAGTCCAGACACCTTCCCTCAAGATGCTTGCAGCAGAGTTGGAGCAATTGGACATATACATAACATAAATATGGTAACAAGCAACCAGTCAATGGTAAATTAATGGGCAAATAAGAGTCAAGAATATTCTGAGGGTGCTGGGTGGCTCAGTCGGTTAAGCATCTGCCTTCAGCTCAGGTTAAGATCCCAGGGTCCTAGGACTGAGTCCTGCATCTGAGTCCCTGCTCAGTGGGGAGTATGCTTCTCCCTCTGTTTCTCTCCCCCTCCTTATGCTATCTATCTATCATCTATCATCTATCATCTCTCACAAAAATAAATAAAATCTTTAAAAAAAGAATATTTTGAGGTGCCTGGGTGGCTCAATGTGTTAAGCCTCTGCCTTCGGCTCAGGTCATGATCTCAGGGTCCTGGGATTGAGCCCTGCTCAGCGGGGAGTCTGCTTCCCCCTCTCTCTCTGTACCTGCCTCAATGCCTACTTGTGATTGCTCTCTCTCTGTCAAATAAATAAATAAAATAATTTTTAAAAAATAAAAAAAAGAATATTCTGAAAAGGAAGAAATCTCATGCTACAGGTGGTGAGATAAGACTTTACAGAGGGTATTATTTTGATATATTTTCCACCTCCCCCTTGCAATATAACCCACTCCATGTTTGCTTGTAGGACATAAGAAGATGTTAAACAATTAATAAAGTAATATCAAACATTTTACCACTCACAGTGTGCCAAAGATTTTATTGTGCATCTTATTGTTCAAATCCTAGCAATAATTCTGTAACACGAGCACAGTGTTATCCTTGTTTTACAAAGATGTATAGAGTTATGGTTCAAGAGGGCAGTGGTGTACCCAATAGACAGCTGAAGTCTACAACTTTAGAACCGACTGGGCGCCTGGGTGGCTCAGTTGGTTAAGCGACTGCCTTCGGCTCAGGTCATGATCCCGGAGTCCCGGGATCGAGTCCCATATCGGACTCCCGGCTCTGCGGGAAGCCTGCTTCTCCCTCTGACCTTCTCTCCTCTCATTCTCAGTCTCTCTCTCTAATAAAAAAAAAACAAAAAAAAAAAAACCGACTGATTCCATAGCCTGTAATCTTGCTATCAGGTGTGAGGGAAACAATGTAGAGAGAATATGAATTTTCCTATTAAGTTAGGTTAGTAAAACAGAGAGATCTTTCCAGTGAGTCTATGGTACTCAACTGAAAATAGATCTTCAAAGTGGAAGTGAGCAGGCTTATCTTTCAAAGCTATTGGGATGGAACAGAGACCATTTGGGAAAGAACAGTCTTTTGATTTTAAGTCAAGACCATAATGCTTAGGAAATAATTTATCTGGATCCATTTAATTTTCCATAATAACTTAATTATTAAATACATCTTTACATTGTATGTACAAAGCTTACTGTTCCTAAAAACTCTGGAATGAATCCAATGGATCCAATGGATCATCCATAAGCAACTGCCATTTTTATGTTTCATGTGCCTCTAAGAGGAAAATAGAAATATTTTTTCTAAATTACTCTTCAAAATTTTGCAGCTGATCTCAAACAAAATTACTGTTAAATATGTAAGAAAAAATTGAAAAGCAAGAGATCTCTAGTTCTGGTCCTACTTATTTTTTATATTACCTTGGCTGAATTTCCTAAATAATTTCTCTCATTTGTAAATGGAAGCAATATTAGATCATGCTTCATGAGAAATGAGATAAGAGAGAATGAATTTATTTTTCCCTCAGAGGAACATTACCACATAAGTCATAATATCCACAACTCTTTTCTCATTGAGATCTAATCTACCAAAAAGAGAATGAAAAAAGAAGTCTCTTACATAGAGCTTGTGATGGGAACCAGGGCAAGAGTGTGAGCCTGTGTAGCAGGGAATCTTTTTATTGGATGCTCGACCTCTGTCCACATTTCTAGAATAAACATCCTATTCTGTATCTTCATTGAAAGCAATTTGACACTATGAGGAAAGTCTAATGTTTGACTGACAGAATTCTTTACTTTTCAATTAGTTTCAACTGTTTTAGAAGAGTGCAGACACAACAATACTATCACAACCTCATTTGCCAAAGGAATTAAATCCACAATATATGTAGATATTAAAACTGAGTTAACACTTAAATTTTCTTGAACATTTTCTTTAGTGATTCTTCCCACCAATCTTTTCATTTTAGTACTGCACCAAGAATTATTTAATTTTTAAGATGGAAAAAATAAAGAGTATGAAGCCATTTTGAAGACTTTCCATATTTTGAGACAGAAAGCTAAAAGTTCATGACAAGTGATTCAAAAGAAATTAGGCTGAGGACTATCTTTAAGTGTGTTGTCAACCTCAGAATGAATTCTCAAACTTTGCAATTATATACTTTCTTAAGGACTTAAAAAATCAATTTTTCTTCTATAGATTGATAATTAGATAAAGCAATAATGTAACTATTTTGTGAAAAGTACTTCAAGCTATTTGATTCTCAAAATAAGGAGTTAATGATATAAGAACTTACAAAATACTGTAGGACATTTAACTAATGAGAGGCAATCAATCAACTATTTCTTCAAGCAGTACTGTGCCTCCTCTCCTTGATTAAAAGAGTTACACTTACAGAGGATATTTTAAAATTAGGAAGTTATCAACGTCCTCTTTGTATACTAAATTAATGGGGGAAAGGGGAAAAAATGAAGAAAATCTTTCAGATTTTCAGATGAAAGCATTGCAAATAAATAGTGCACTTGAATGATCATCCAATAACCTTTCCTGTCTCTTTCATGTGTTGCTCTGGGAATGTATTAATCTTTAAAGCCCTCTTACATTATAAATATTGCTTATGGCACAAATCATGCAAATTTATCCCCCTTTCATTACTTCCGAGCTTCTCAGGTCAAGAGTTATCATTCAGACAACATCAACTACTTCCACTAAACCGTATTATAGATCTATGTCGGTTCATATTCAAATGCATGATGAAGCACCATGATAAATCCTCCCTGGCCTTTGGCAAAGGTGGTAAAGTGAGGCTCTGTTTAGAGGAGAGGGATTTTATGGCTTAAGTGCGCAGTTCCCAGGGAGTTAAGCAAATAATAAGCAACCCTTTTGACCAAAGTACTTTTAAAATATCAGGAAACAATGCCAACGGTGTTAGGACCAGGACGTGTTAAAGAAAACTGCCCTATGAATACCCATTAGAAAGGGTAGAATTTTCCACTCAGCTGTCAAGGTGTCCAGAGAGAAACAACACACTTCAGCAAAATTTACGATAAAATGGAATATAAAAGGACCACGTAGAACTGCTATTAAATAAATTTATGAAACCTTCAGGAGTCGAATATTCTCTTGTGAAGATGACTCCTCTCTGGCTTCTAAAGATGCACATACCCTTATCACCTACCCAGTGCAAGCACCCAACTCCTTCATTAAACATTTCAAATCTGTTTAAATCCTTCTAGATTGGCAACTCTAAGAGGGCAAAGCAGCCTCTCAAGCAATGAGAATTTGTAACTAAAAGGTAAAAAAAAAAAATTTATATATATATTATATATAAAAGATTATATACATTGCATTATATTATATAATGTATAATATATATAAGATTATATATAAGATTATATATAAGATATATAAGATATAAAAATTATATATGTATATTTCATTATCCATAACCTATTGGTTAATTATAATCCATGCTATCCTATTAAGGACAATAATCTTGGAAGTTCATATACTTGTTCCAATTATATAACTCATTTTGGGGATTACTCTTAAGAAATTCCTCTAATTTATAAGATAATTCAAAAAGTAAAAGTATCTGTTATTCAACCTTATTGTTACTGAGCCTGCCATGTGTTACCTGACTTGACATGGAATGATAACAGCTAACATGCATTTACTTTGATTGGGCACCAGTTACTCTGTTATTACTCTCTACTACTTCATTGAGTTAACTGGTCTTAATGTTTTCATTTTGTACGGGAGAAAATTGAACTGAGTGTCAAGATCTCATAGCTAGTACAACTGGGGCTGGGCCTCGAGAATTTGAAATTTGAAGCCAGGGACTTATCTCTGACTTCCTCTCTATATTGCCTCACGGGATCCATAATGAAATACAAATTAAAGACAAAAATTCACCCTCTTTGAAGATATTAAAAATAAGATATTAAACATATATATTTGTATATAAATATATAAGATATTTATATATAATATGTATAAAAATATAAAATATATAAAAATATATATATTATATATATATATTTAATATGTATAAGATATTAAAAATAATTTGTTGAGGACAATGACCAAAACAGAGTTTCAGAGCAGGAACAGTTTAATTGGAATAAATATCTGCTTTCAACCAGTGGGGGCAAAAATAAAATAAAATTCTTGTTAGGAGATGTAAAGCTTGACATATTTGCAAAGGAAAGAATTATATGACCTTAAATGTGCATTTCCTATAGATCTTAGGTTGGTCCCAGACACGAGTCAGTACTGGGAAGACATTTTTTCCCCTAGTAATGATGATATAATGATAATGCAAATGAAAATGATGAAGGAAAATAGCTTCCCTTCCTAAGTTATAAAGTAAACATAAGCATAGTTTGTTAGATGACATGAAATGAAAACATAGAGAATTATTCTTTGCATTCAGGTTGGTGAATGAGAAAATTTGCAAATTTGGAGAGCAAAGCCAAATCAAAGGTGGTCCGAAATACACATTTTAATAATGAGTGACCTGCTCTGCAAAAGTTGATCAGTGCCAGTAATTTAATTTGCTGCAAAGAAGACAAATAGAGTTGAGTTTGTCATTCTACTCTTAAAAATAAGGCTGCATTCCAACCAGAGGGCCCCTGCAGTTTTAAATATGACTATGTGGCCTGGGGAGTATTTATGGCAACTCCTGATGAAGTCCAGAAATGAAACACAAAATAAAGCAAAAACAATAATGAGAAAAACTTTCAATTAGTGATGACACTTGAGGGAGTGGCTTCATTTTCAATTTCTGGTGCTAACTATGGGCCAACAGTACAAAAGGGGGTAACATATAATTTAAATCTCAAGCAACTGATCAAAACACTATAATTATGTTGAGGTACATGTTTAGCCTACCACTGAATTCAGATACGGGGTTTCTTCTTGGAATTAACTGTACACAGTTGCAGTTTCTAGTTGGGTCTAGAATGCTGTGTAATTTAAAAATTCCCTGAAAACTTTCTGCAAAGATTCAAATTATTTGAACTATAGTACTGATGACTTCCCAAACTTATTTGAAATAGTAGGGCCTGATTATCTTTCAACATTAAAGGGAATGTTAGTATCACGTGTAAAAATATGTAGCCTTAAAGGGCCCCAGGCTTTGGTCTCTGACTCAGGGACACTCCAGAGAAGAGAAGATTGAAGGACTGGACCCAGCAGTCCCAGAGGACAGTGGCAGCTGGGCACCCTGCTGGACCCATCCTCTGTGCACTGACCCTGACTGAACAGAGGGAACCTTAGGACCACTGCCAGTCCTTGTCACCCACACAGAAACTATCCCCATCCTAATCCATACCTAAGACCCCTTACCTACAGACTTAAGGCACATATCCTTGGTTGTATGACTCAGCAGTTGTTTAAAATTTAAAAGTAAAATTAATAGGCATTAGATACTCATCTTTCATTTTAAAACGTGAAACTGAAATATAGGGTACTTATATTGATAACCTTCTTAATTTTATATATAATATATACATGTGCTTTACATCAAATCTGTGTTTTCTTTCACACTTCATACTACACAGGTATGTTTTTCTCTTCCATAATGCCTTTAAAATCAATGAGTCAGTAAAGCAGAATTTATCCTATACCTTTAAATCTTCAAGCTGATTACTCTAGCTTGGATACTTCCAATGTTTATCCTCAACCCATTTTCCTCCCATGAAGTTGCCAGCACCAACCACTACCTAAATCACTATTCCTTTTAACATTTTAATAAATGCCAAAAACCTAATACCCCTTGAAATAAATTAGTTTTAGTGATTGTTAATTCTATAGATACACTGTTGTTTAAAGTAAGTGTGCATTCACTCAGAAAACATGCACCACATGTTTCTGTTTCCTTTTGCCTTGATATATGGCAGGGATATTTTTTAGTACAAACATCAATTGCATTAAATCTGTGAAAATTAAACTTAGGAAAAGAAAGAAAGAAAAAGGAAAAAAGAGAGAGAGAGGAAGGAAGAAAGAAGAAAAACAAAAGAAAGAGGAAAGAAAGAAAGAAAGAAAGAAAGAAAGAAGAAAGAAAGAAAGAAAGAAAGAAAGAAAGAAAGAAAGAAGAAAGAAAGAAGAAAGAAAGAAAGAAAGAAAGAAAGAAAGAAAGAAAGAAAGAAAGAAAGAAAGAAAGAAAGAAAAAAGAAAGAAAAAGGAAGGAAGGAAGGAAGGAAGAAAGGAAGGAAGGAAGAAAGGAAAAGGGATGGTGGGGAAGAGAGAAGGAAGAGGGAGGGTGTTTTAATATGCTTCTCAAGAATGTCAATAATTGTTGAGATACAACTGATATTCTATGTTCCACAAATACTTAGCAATTGGTACAGGTCTTTGTTGAATTACCTCAAATAGAAGAGGCTTGGGGTAGAGATGGGTGAGGTATAAAGTGTCAGATAACTAACCTATGAGAAGCAAACTTGACTATGACCACATTTCAAATGTTAATTTCACAATGTAGTATAATATTAAGGAACAGAATGGGCAAGAGTGACAGAGGAATGATAAATATATAATAAAAAATAAGTTCACCAGAGGACAGAGGGAAGAAAGATTAATTATACCACATTTTATTTTTATAAATTAATTGAAACATATTTAAATATAATAAGATCTTATATAAAAAAGAGAACTGTAAAAGAGCATTTAAAGCTAGTAATTTAAATGTACTTAGTTCTTTTTTTTTAAGATTTATTTATTTATGTGTTTATTTATTTCAGTGAGAGAGAGAAAGAGAGCAATCACTCAAAGTGGGGAGGAGCAGAGGAAGAGGGAGAAAGTTAAGCAAACTCTGTGCTGAGTGGGGAGCTTGACATGGGGCTCAATCCCAAAACCCTGAGATCAGATCTGAGCTGAAACCAAGAGCTGGACACTTAACTGACTGAACCACCTAGGTGCCCCTTAAAGTACTTACTTCTTGGTGTGAGTGTGTGTGTACGTGTATAATTAGATGGGTAGATACATATGTATGAATGTATATTTATAGATGTATAAATTACATTATTTATACTTAAATATTTTATCATATATAAAACATATATTACTTCCCAATAGAATATACATTATATTATTTAAAATTAAATATTTTACTATATATAACTAAATATTAAATATTTTTAAAGATTTTAGTTTTTATTTATTCATAAGAGAAAGAGATAGAGAGGCAGAGGGAGAAGCAGGCCCTAAATATGTTTTTTATATGTATAACATATATAAAGTTTCCCAACAGACATAAATGAGGTAAATCAGAAAATCTGAGATGGGATTATTTCTTCAGATTATCTAATGCAGAGATCATCAAACTTTATCCATAAATGTCCAAATATTTTAGGGTTTTGGAACCAAATAATCTCTATCTCTACAAATTGACTCTGTTGTTTCAGCACAAAAGTAGCCATGGACGTTATATACATCCCTACATAAATAGTTATGCCTGAGGTCTAATAAAACTTTATTTACAAAAACAGGCAGACATCCAGGTTTGGCCCAAGAGCCTTAGTTTACTGACACCTGCACTGGAAGCTCAATAATCCACCTTAGATATTGACTGAGGTAGGAGGTATAAGTTTTAAAATAGGACATATTTTGTCTCATTTTATCTTTGAATCATTAAAAAAAAAAATATTGGGTGCCTGGTTGGCTCAGTTGGTTAAGTGACTGCTTTCAGCTCAGGTCATGATCCTAGAGTCCTGGGATTGAGTCCCACATCAGGATCCCAGGTCCGTGGGGAGTCTGCTTCTGCCTTTGACCTTCTCCACTCTCATGCTCTGTCTCACTCTCTCTCTCTCTCTCAAATAAATAAATAAAATATTTTAAAAATCGAATGAATGAATGAACGAATAAATAAATAAATAAAAACCATTTATTGTTCTACAGAAATATGAAGGTACTCTCCTGTTATGGATGGAATACTTGAATCCCTCCCAAATTCATATGTTGAAGCCCTGATTCCCAAGATGCTGGTATTTGGAGGTGGAGGTTCTAAGGAGTTAGATCACTCTGCATGTGAAGACAAGAAGATGGCCGTCTACAAAGCAGGAAGAGGGCTCTCACGGATCATGCTGGTACCCTCCCTGATCTCTCAGACTTTTAGGCCTCCAGACTGTGAGAAATACATTTCAGTTGTTTAAGACATCTGGTCTATGGTAATTTGTTATAACACCCCAAGATAAGAGACTCCCCAGATTTTTGTTTTTAAATGTGTATGGCTTAGAAAGATCATACATAATCTGCGCCAACCTGAAGAAAAACTATCCCTAGAATTATAGCTAATCAATTGCCATTTCCAAAGAAAATCACAATTTTAATGTTAGTTCATTTGCATCACATTATTTCTTCCACACTCTGTTTGGGATTCTTTTTCCCCTATATCCCTTTGTAGCTTGGAAAATGTCTAGTCACACTTCAAGGTTCATAGTAAACACCATGCTAGGAGGAATCTGTTTCACCATATCCCTACCTATAGGAATAGTTGTTCCATTTCAGATCTTATTTTACACTAGATGTCTTTGTAACATTTATCAAATTATATTGTAATTGTTCATTTGCAAATTAATTTGCAAATTTGCAAATTTATTTGCTTTATTCTAAAGCTAAGTATACCTCCTCCATCTTTGATTTTCTAAAATCTAATTTTATCTTGTGCAAGCCCTTCATCGGTACTCAGTAAGTGAGGATAGAAGGGAGAGAGGGAGATGAAAGGAGAAATAAAGAAAAGTAAATTAGGATTGAATGGAGGAAAGCAATTACATTGGTGGAATGGAAACTGAATTTAATAATATTAACATTGTGTGAATTTGAGAAGCTATTGTTATTATTAGTCGCAAAGTATGTGGAGGATAACCTTTTAACACAGGTGAAACTTTTTCAGGAAGTTAGATTTAGAATATCACTGCTAATTATTTAATAGAAAACCATGGTTAAAAAAATGCTAAGTAATCACAAATGGTATGTCTTTTAGTGCTATTAATACAGATAATTAATTGAGAACACTTTTTAAGCAATTTCAACAGCAGAAATTGTTTCCAGAACAGGTAGGTGTCTTGTGGAGCGAATTCACTTACAAACTAAACAATATCAATATGTCTGTTCTATTAATTTTAAGGATGAATGAATTAATTTGCATTTAATTTATTTAATTTATTTAATAACTTTTTAAGGTTTCCAGTGTTTTCTTCTAAGATCTTTAGTTAGGGTATACAGAGATGAAGAAAACACTAAGTTATTTTAAATGAAAATATTTTTAGTACTTTAATGAACATACAGTCAACTTATGGAATATTCATTTATCTTCTATTGTCAAAATAGTTTTAGACAGCCAAGAAACTAAAATCTAAAATACAGTACTCATATCAATGCTAATTGTATCTGTAAATTATATATGTATGTGTATATTTATATATATATATGTGTGTGTGTGTGTGTGTGTGTTTGTAATTTTTTTTCCCTTATTCTTTCCTATTTTTTCTTGGGCTATTTCTGGTTTCCAAAATAGAAAACATTATACTGAGCATACTAAATGCTGTTAGTTATTAAAAACAGTAACTGCAATAATAATGGGGAGGATAACAGAGACAAAGTTTTATAAAAGTTTCCTAGTGGGGCACCTGGGTGTTACAGTTGGTTAAGTGGCTGCCTTCCGCTCAGGTCATGATCTTGGGGTCCTGGGATGGCCTACAAGGGCTCCCTGCTCAGCAGGGAATCTGCTTCTCCCTCTTCCTCTGCTTCCCACTTCCACTGCTGCTTTCTCTCTCAAATAAATAAAATTTTTCTAAAAAAAAAAAAAAGGTCTCCTAGCAAATCTGTTTTAATCAAATTTATCATCATGGAAAATAATTCCCCAAAAATAGATTTAAAAGGAGGTTGTTGCCCATCTTGAAATAATTTTGTTGCTACCAAAGACATCTTATTGGTTATGTATCAGAAGACCAATGTGACAGAAACCCCATATATATCATTTGTCAAAGGATTTAGCAAAATCATTTCCGTACTTTCTTATCTATATATTTACTAAGATTTTAAACATCTCAGCTTTTTCACTTGTTTCTTTCTTTTTTTACATTTTTATTTATCCTTTGAGTTTTGAGACAATGACAATGTTTTCTTCTCCAGAAAAACTATCTTAATCTTCCTCCAGGTGATCTTAGAATCTCATTGGATAGTTGCATTCAAAGAAAGCCTGGATATTAGAATGCTCCCTGGTGTAATATTCACACAGGTTGTGAACAGACTTCTGAATTTCATTCCATTTGCTGAAGATGTTGAGTTGGCAGTTCTTGTTGGCTGTTTGCCATTCAGTATTCTTAGTACTCAGAGCTTGCATTTGTGCTGAACCAAAGTGCTCACTTTTTATTTTGCGTTGCAAGCCTATTTCTCTTCTGCCTTCAATGATTTTTATGGATGAACAAACCAGGTCAATGAAGATAAGCCACTGTCACTCTCCACTAGATCTTCCAACTTTTTAAGAACTGCTCTGAAACTGAACTTCTAAGAATTTTTCTTTAGGATAGGAACGCAGGGCCATATTTTTAGCAGTTTCCTTGCATCAAGGAAATAAGTCAAAGTTGTCAGTTTCAGCTGGTTTACGATCTCTTGACCATGAGGAAGTCACTCACTTCTCCAAGTTTCAGTTATCTGACTAAAAAATTAGAATATCAGTGCTTGCCTTGCCCATCTCCTTAAGTCCTAAGGAGACTTAAATGAAGTTACACATGTGAACATACTTATAAACTGTAAAGCATAATAGAATAGAAATGACTTTTTCTTTCTTTCTGATGAATCAAACATGGTGCAATAAATCTTACTCTTTATTTTTTAAGATTTTATTTATTTATTTATTTGACAGAGAGAGGGAGAGAGATCACAAGTAGGCAGGGAGCCAGGCAGAGAGAGAGGGGGAAGCAGGCTCCCTGCTGAGCAGAGAGCCTGATGCGGGGCTCAATCACAGGACCCCGAGATCATGACCTGAGCTGAAGGCAGTCTTTAACCCACTGAGCCACCCAGGCACCCCAAATCTTACTCTTTAAAAATCCAATGCATTTTGTTTCTTTCAAGTTTGAAAGAATAGGGACGCCTGGGTGGCTCAGTTGGTTGAGCAGCTGCCTTTGGCTCAGGTCATGATCCCAGCATCTTGGGATCTAGTCCCGCATCGAGCTCCTTGCTCCACAGGGAGCCTGCTCCTCTCTCTGCCTCTGCCTGCCTCTCTGCCTGCTTGTGTTCTCTCTCTGTTAAATGAATAAATAAAATCTTTAAAGTTTGAAAGAATAAATGTTTGAATATACCCTGATATCCCTTCTAAAGGGAGTGAAAAAAAAGTAAGGCCTGGACATTAAAAATAAATAAGTAAATAAGTAAATAAGTAAATAAATAAATAAATATTTTCTTTCATTCCATGGACAAGGTTACTGGATTTTTAGCATACTCTCTTTACCTTTTTTCCTAAGATTTTTTATTTGTTTATTTAGAGGGAGAGAGAGTGAGGGGAGCTGGCAGAGGGAGAGGGAAAGAAGCAGACTCCCACCTGAGCACGGAGCCAGACACAGGGCTCAAGGAGGGTCTTGATCTCAGGACCCTGAGATCATGACCTCAACCGAAACCAAGAGTCAGACACTCAACCAACTGAGCCACACAGTGCCCCTCTCCCTACTTTCGTTCTGTATATCCTATACTTCCATTTTTATTATTGCCAGTGCCACCTAAAATTGTGTTTATTGTCAGAAAGTCTCTTTAGTGTCAGACTGTGGAGATAGAGCTAGCCACGGGACACAATGTCAAAAAATATTGCTATGATTATGGCTATGTGAAATACAAACCATTCAGTTAGCAATGATAAGTTAACTCAATGGAAAGGAAGGGAAAATATTACTGCGTTACTTGGTTAGCTGATACAATGCACTGATGCAATCGAATGTAACTGGACAGTCATTACTTGAAAATATCATGATGCCTTCCATAGAGATATATGATTTGGTTTACTGTTTTTAGCACCTTTGTTAAGGTATAATTGACATACACTAAGCTGCTCATATTTATTTATATATTTCCGTTATTTATTTATTTAATTTAATTGTATTTATTTATTTTTTAACATCTTAATTTAATTTTATTTTTTTCATGTTCCAAGATTCATTGCAACGGAATATTAAGCTGCTCCTTTTTAAAGTGCAATTTGATAAAATGTGTCATATATCTACAGCTCAATAAAAAATGTATATAGAAGATATATCTTTGTTTCTCTATCAAAATGGTCTTTAAAATCAATCTAGGCCTTAGTGAAATACATATCAAAATGAAAATACATTTCCTTTTTCTATTCTAATCAGTGAATTTTATCCCTTTTTTCCATATTACAAAAGAGCCTCACTTATATTTCTTTGTTAGTTTCTATGACAAATTGCCACAAAGACAACTTTTCCTAAATCCATTCTGTAGCAGTTAACATTTAAAAACATGATATCAATTCATTTTAGCATAAGAAAATAAGGAAAGATCTCTGATCGCATGGAAGCCAAGTCATAATATTTTGTTTGAAAATTTAGGGTTAAAGCACAAAATCTAGGATTATTCCATCTTTTTTTTCTATCCAACCAGACTGTTGAGATTGTTCTCAGGATTGTTCTGCATGCCAGTCCTGGGAGTTAAAGGTCTCCACCCCCGTGCACCAACCACACAGTACATGTGCTTCTTCCCTGACTCTGTGATACTGGAAATCAGGATTCTTTGTCATCAAAACTTTTCCCAAATTCCCTTGTTCGTACAGAAGCCTTGGGTTGTATATGCCTGTGCATTAAATGTGCTAACTCAAAGTCTCATATTTAGACTACCTCATCTCTGTCTTTACTGCCTCCTTTAACAATCCTAAATACATCTTAGAATATCTGCCATTATTTCTGGGGAAATGACCAGCAAATTTTAAGCTCCAGCAGAAATTCTCTTCCAAGTTGTAACCCTTCTTTTGGAAAATTTGTAAAATATTGTCATCTTAATATTGAACAAACACTTCAAATTTCACATGCCCCCAAATATTTTCTCTTTCTAGTACCAAAATAATATTAAACACAAATGTGATGGTTAATTTTATGTGTCAGCTGGGTATGGGGTGCCCAGAGGGTGTCTGTGAAGGAGTTTCTGAATGGGATTAACATTTGAATTGATGGAGTAAAGCAGACCCTTCACTAATCAGTTCAAGACCTAAATAGAATAAAAGTTTGAGTAAAGAACAAGTATTTCTCAAATCCTTATAGTAGTTCTATAATCTGTCTATCTATCTATCTACCTACCTAAATACCTATCATCTATCTGTCCACCTCACTGGTCCTATTTCTTTGGAGAAACCAGACTAACATAAGAAGTATTAGATCAAATTTCCTAGAAAGTGATTCTGACTGTGACATATCAAAAAAAAAAAAAAAAAAAAAAAAAGAACTGTTCTTCAAATAGAACCTCAAAATAATACCAACCTTCAATACTGTTATTAATAAACAGCTATGTTAAAAATCTGGAGAAATCATGTCAAATGCATGTAGAAGATATAAGTAAGGGGCGCCTGGGTGGCTCAGTGAGTTAAAGCCTCGGCCTTTGGCTCAGGTCATGATCTCAGGGTCCTGGGATCGAGCCCCGCATAGAGCTCTCTGCTCAGCGGGAAGCCTGCTTCCCTCTGTCTCTCTCTCTCTGCCTGCCTCTCTGTCTACTTGTGATCTCTTTCTTTCTCTCTCTCTCAAATAAATAAATAAAATCTTAAAAAAAAAGAAGATATAAGTAAGATAGACCTAGAACAAAAATTCCCCAAATAGTATTTCTATAGGTATTGTCTTATTAATAGTTTCTTATTAACAATTGAACTATTTTTTAAACTTTTTTGTCACTTTGCAAACATAAATGATTTGTCATCTGCTTTGTGAAAAGTATATTGACCTTTATTCAGTTTCCTGGGTAATTGGGTCACAGGTAATCCAGATTAGTTTTTCATTTTTATTTATTTATTTTTATAAGATTTTATTTATTTATTTATTCGACAGAGAGAAAGAGATCACAAGTAGGCAGAGAGGCAGACAGAGGGAGAGGGGGAAGCAGGCTCTCCATTTAGCAGAGAGCCCGATGCAGTACTCGATCCCAGGACCCTGACATCATGACCTGGGCCGAAGGCAGAGACTTAACCCACTGAGCCACCCAGGCACCCAGTTTTTAATTTTAAAATCAAATCTTATTTGATTACACTTTTCCATATTTTGAGGGATCATTTGTGTTATTATTCAGACTCCTTGATGTTCACATCTTGTGAGTCAAAGTAATCTGCATCCTGCATTATAAATATTCTGGTTACCTGTAACTTCACCTCATTAATAGAATACTTAAGAGAAACCAGAGCTGTCAGTTAATGTTTAAATGAGTAGTTAAGGGAAAAAAAGTAGAGAAAGAAAAATATAATCTTTTCCAGTAGCCAGTAAACCAAGTAATAACTCATATTATTTTCTGTTTTGGTAAATCAAAATAATGTACAGATTTGCATTTTTACATATCAACACTCATGGCAAAAACGTTGACAGGATGCAATGTAACATTACAAAGTCTGCGTCGAAGATAAAAGAGTAAAAATGTGCTTACATGCTCTAAAAATGGAATCCATTTAAAAAAAAATGGAATCCATTTAAAAATAAGAAAAAAGGAAAGGTATATACACATCTATTTGTTTTATCATATCTTTTACACTTATAAGCCCAAGGACCAACCAATAACAAAACAAAGCAAAAAAACCCAAAAACAAATGAATGAATAAATAATTCCACAAGTATACTACTTTTAAAAATCCTTTTGAAACATAAGGTGACACAGTTGTCTAAACTATTAAGCAAAATTCCTGAGAGACTACAGTTATACCTTCAAATATTCCTTAGCTTGTTGTAATCGTCAAAACAGAATTATCCATGGGCTCCTTGACTTTCTAAAGTAATGCTGCGAGTTCATCAATTCTACGTTAGCTTTCTGATTGTAGAAGTATTCTCATGACCTAGATAAACATGGTATGTGACCATATACTTCATGGCATCTGGGATCTGAGTAATACATAAAAAATTGACATCAAACCTCTAACGGTAAGACCACTGTTATTGTAAGACTAGTGAGCAAAAGTATGATGATAAATAAAATGATTGCATGATCTCAAAATATCTTCACAAGGTACTTATTATCTACAGAGCAAGAAAGAGGAACTTTACAAAAGAGAAACTTGGAAGACAACAACTTACTCAAGTGATCAAAATTAACCATAAATGAAACAGAACAAACGAGAGCCATGTGCCTCTTGATGTGATGCACTAAGAAAGACAGGACACCACTGCTCTGATATTTCTGCCCCAAAAGAACAAAAGAACATAGACTGAATATAATCCTGAACAAATATTGAACAAACCCCATCTGGGGGACACTGTATAAAGTAACTGGCCTATACTCTTCAAAACCACGAGATATTTAAAAACAAAGACAGAAAGACACTTCCAAAGTAAAGTTGGCTAAAGAGTTATGACAATTAAATGAATGAGAGAGAAAAAGAGAGAGGGAGGGAGGGAAGGAAGGAAGGAGTGAGAAAGAAACCAAATGCGATAAATGGTTACATTTAGAGAATATGGGTAAAGGGTATTTGGGATAATTTTGCATTGTTTTGGATCTTTTTTATAAGTTTGAATTTATTTCAGAAGAAAAAACATTTAAAAAAATACCTGTGTTTATGTTCATTACAATTCTTCTAGGAACAAATAATTGTTTTTTGCTTTTGTTTTTATTTTTTCCATGTTCTCAAAAAACATATTACCAGTGATTCTTATTTGGTTTCTAGGTTAAAAAGGATTTTTGGCTTTATTTAGCCCCCTACTCCTGCCAAATTTTTATTCTTATAAGATAAAGAGACATAGGCCTACATAGACAAAGTCACTCACTCCAATATATACAAATATTAAATTTAAAAAATCAAAATTTGATATAGATCATTAATCTTTCATCCTTCCTTTACTACATTCTGATCTGTATAAAGAAAATGCTAGAACTATATATCTCTGTACACTTAGCCCTTGATCAACGTGGAAGTTAGGGCCTCCCAAGACTTCACACAGTTGAAAAGCCATCACTTCTGACTCCCCCAAAACTTAACTACTAATAGTCTACTGTTGATCAGAAGCCTTAATGATAACAGTCAATTAACACATATTTTCTATGTAATATGTATAGTGTACTTAACAATAAAGTAAGTTAGAGAACGGAATGTTATCAAGAAAATCATAAAGAAAGAAACATACATTTACATAATTCTACTGTATTTTGATATATGTAGTTATCTGTATAAGTGGACCCACATAGTTCAAACCCATGTTGCTCAAGAGTCAACTTTATTTATATTTTCCTACTATCTAGTACAAGATCAGAAGCTCACAAAACCATGCTCCCTAACAGTTCTACCTGATAGTCCTACTTACCTGAATTCTGATTTCATTCTGATTTTAGGCAATCGTCAAATGTCTATGACTCCCTACCAGACTCCTCTAGAGCAGACACTGCATTGGGGAAACAAACATCACTATGTCTTGATCATTCCCCTAACCTCCCTCTTTAAGAAACTCATGCTCAACTTGGGAAGACAGTCCTGTAAACCAAGAGTTAAAATATGAGACAAATAATGGGGTAGAACCAAAGGATAGAGAAATACCCAAGACAACAGTATTTTGTTGATTCAGACAATTAACACATTGTTTGGTTAGCATACTAATGTATAACTATGCTTTGTATAAAGTTGATACCATATTGGGCCTATTATGGTAGAGGAGAGGAGAGTCACACAATCTGTTTTAGTCACTTGCAAGCTAAAATCAAATTTGGCAGAGTTCTGTTAGGATGACATTTTAGTACACTTTGATTTAGATTGAGCTTGTCTTCTTCAGTTTCCATAGTCCTCACTATTCCCTATCGTCCATACTGGATTTTTCATTCATGTTCAGCCTGACACCTGATAGCATTTAAATCTGTGAGCCCTAACTGAAGAGAAGTAAAGCAAGCACATATATAACAATAAAAGTAAACAAACAAACAAGGGTAAGAGATAAACATTTGAAAAATACTTGCAAGGTCTCTTTGAGTAAACGGAGGGATTACTTTTAGCTTGAAATAAAAAAAGTGAACATAGTACTTCCTGCGGGAGATAGAAGTTTTCCAGGCCTTGGAAGACAGTGATGAAGGTGGGTGAGGATCTTTCTGAAAATAGTGATGAGGAAAGCAGGAGGCAATCTCTGAAAGATTTTTAATTTCCCCTTTTTAGATTCTTTATGAGGCCATTTGAGTATTTCTATAGGAAGGCTGCAGACATTAAAATAAGACTACTTTTATTATTCTAAATTTGATGTAAAAATAAATGTAGCCATAGGTTTTTTAGGATTCTAGACCAATGGAATGAGAATATAAAGAAAGAAAGAAAAAAAAAAGAAGGAAGGAAAGAAAGGAGGGAGAGAAAGAGGGAAGGACAGAAGAAAGAAGGGAGTAAGAGAGGGAGGTGGAGGGAGGGATGGAGAAATGGAGGAGAAAAACACAGTTGGTGTCCCTTTCTACTGCCAGCAGATGCAATTACATCTAAACTTCTTGGAAAAATAGGAGCCCTAGGTTCTCCACAGGCGGAGATTCTGTGCTTATCTATGCACTAACATTCCAGAGTTTAACAGCTCTCTGTGATACTTTGTTCAGAGTAGATAAGGACAGGTCAAGGACAAAGACAAAACTGAAATAAAGTGTCTATGTTTTGTTTTATTATATTCCTTTTCAATTTATTCTGACTTATTTATTATTTTCATCTTTATTCTGGTATAGAAAAAAAATATTAGTAACTTTTATTATCTGTCTGCATTGGAAATGTTGCAGAGACTCAACCTGGAATATGTCTTAACAATTAGCTATGACTGTTTTCCTTCTATATAGGCGAACTTTGTCTACCAAAAATCCCGTATTTTTATCATTGTTTATTCACTCTTATCATCAAAGAATTCTACATAACCAGTAAGTTCAATTCTCTTATATTTTGAGATTTTGAAAAGAATTTATTACTCATTTCATCCAGGTGGGGCTTAGAAATCTCAGGTTGTGAAAACCGTACTTCTCAATGTCAGTGCCAACTTTGTTCAAGATTTGGCAAAACTTCCATTAATTCTGTAGACTCTAATTTTAGGTAGAGGATTTCAAACATGCTACTTGTTAATAAATCGAATACCTAGATCTCAAGGGATCATGTATAAAAAATATCTAAAGTAAAAACTTTCCAGTTGTTGTGTTCTAGACATATGTATACTAAAGTAATGAGTTAATTCTTAATTAATTAAATTAAAATTCTTATAACATTAGATAGTTTTTGATGGTCCATTTTATGTAGTAAAATGGTAAATGTTAGCTAATTGCTCACACGAGAGGACTACAATCTGATAAACTTCACTAAATGAACTACATTTAACTACATTGCTATTGGTTTGCAAATTGGCTTCATATAGGGAGGGCAAAGAAGGATTGAATAAAGAGGCCACTCCAGATTGGTGACAGATTTAATAAGCAAGGGCATTGACATGTGAGACTTGTCTTGGGAGGAGGGATGTTTGTCTACTTACAAAATGAATAGCTTTCTGCACTGGCCCACCAGAATCTTAAAAATTTATATAAAGGCTTTATTTGGGTTCAATCATAAATATACTGTTCAGTTGGTCTCAACAACACACTGCTCTCACTAGCCATGTTTCTGAAAATGGGTCCCACTGTGAGAACAGTGGGCAGAGTGTACATGCTAAAGAAAGGGGAAGGGATGATGAGCTTGTGATTGCTGAGGTTCAGCTCATGGTCAACTGGCGGTCACACCCGTCAGTGACCTCCTTCACTTATCACAATGAATTACTCTCAGTCCCCACCACTGACACCCATTTCCTCATTCCCACCCATACCAACGTAGACATAGTTAAAACATACACACATACGCACACATCACAAATATTAACACATGTGTCACTAGAAGCACTGACATCTGTATTAATGAAAAATGCTAACAAATTTGCACTTAAGTAATAGTTATGTACACAAGAATGAGGCTCTCAAGATTTCTCACCTAATTTCTACACCAAAATATAATGAATCACCTAAATAACAGAAATCTTAAGAGTTTTATGCTTTAGCAAAATGACTAAGAAAAGATGAAATAAATAATCTTAGGAGATAGAAATGTCTATGAAATGTTATCTCCGGCCAAATATGTGTCACTAGGGGAAACTGAACTAAGACAAAGCTTTACATTCCCATTGTTCTTACAAGTTCTTTATTCTGAGATCACACTAAATGCTACAGAGACATTAGAAGAAGTCATAATCAGGGGTATTTTCTCTCTTACAAGCATGGGAAAACTACCATTTTATAGCACTTTTAGCTTGGCATGGGTTTGGATAAGATCTAGCATGGATATTGATAATGCCTTATACACACTGTTTCAACCAAAGTTCAACATCATGAGAATACAGTCTATTTATGCTTTGAAGGGAGAGCCAAACATTTAGTCAACAGAGGAAAAACACACTCACTTTCTCCTCTATTCTAATACAAAGAGACAACACCTACCCTTATCCATGGTCCCACTGCAGAACAACTACATGCTTGGACAGATTCTTTAAGTGAAAGACTTCACCTCACTCCATTCAAAGCCTTTACCTTTGACCATTAGCAAAACACAGAAATTACAACTCAAACTACAAATAAATAAAATAAAATAAAATAAAATAAAATAAAATTGCAAGTATCCCATTCCTACTCGAATTCTCCATTTAAATTTTGTTTTTAATACTGGGCTGTCTCTTCAAGCCCATGTCATGTAGCTAGGACATTAACTGTTAAACTGATCTACATTATTTGCAACATATGCAGGTCCTAAATAATAAGACTATTATACAATTAAGAAGCAGGCAATTAGAGATGGTTACTAAGTACTCAAGACACCTACCAAAGATGCTTCAGAGAGACCATTGACTCATTTTATGGATGTATTATAGATTTTTTTGGCTAACATTTCCATGAAAACAAGTGAAATTGTGATTTTTCAGTAACTGTCCAAATATTTCAAATTCTAAGACATCTCACTTAAATATGGTTTTGTAATTGGGTCATGAAAATATTACAAAACTAAATTTCTTGTTTGTGGTTATATCATAAGCCAAATCAGAGAAAATTCATTTATCTTTAGCATCTTCTATTTTTTTTCTCCCTTCCTCCCTCCCTCCCTCCTTTCTCTTCTCTTTCCTTCCTTCACTCTACATATGTTCAGTGTAACTCAAGGTCTAGAAAGTTAAATATATAAGAATCCAGTGAATTGAACTTGAAAGGCTTTGGACATAACTTTTACTCTTTTGTGTATGTGTGTGTCTTCTTAAGTTAAAGTAAGTAAAACATGCTTATTATAAAATATGCAAAGAATATAGCAGTAACATTCCTCTTTTAAAGCACTATTAAACTCTGGGTGTGTGTCTTCTCTGATTTTTTAAAACGATTTTATTAAATCAAACAATTTTTATTGAACATCTGGATTGCACTAGTAATGATCATCTGATCACGATAAATACAAGAAAAAAAAAAAGAATGAGTTTGACTCTTACCTCAGAAAGGCAACCATATAGCACGTGGGAATACATCTATTTGTACTAATAATTAGTCTGTTACATAAGAAAGTATATTGAAGAGTGGTTAATTAAATGGAATTACATATCAGAAAAATTTGGTACAGAAAATATGTATGAATTCTAAAAAAAAGCAGGGACTTGACTTTTTTCCCCCTGTTCCCAATTCCTCTCCAAACATTGGTTCTCTCTGGCCAAGAAAATGCTGGAAATGCTGGGCAAACAGGGCTGGGAGACTGTGAACAGAACATGGGACTTGCTAATGTTCAGACCAGAGAGTTAATGCAGGACTGATCCCCTCTGCATAGGAAAAGAGTTCGAGGACTCTTGCCAGAGTACCTTGAAGCAAATGTAAAAGGATAGATCCCAGAAAGACCTTGAGTTCTTGGGATTTCTAAACTCCTTTGGAAAGGAATGGCCACCCTATGGTGAAGGAGCCACTGCCATCTCTCCCTTCGGGAACTTGTGGGGAAAAGTGTTAGGTAGTATGATGTTGAAAGCTCTATTGCTTGGAAATGAGACCAGACAAGCCTTTCCTACTGCTTCGATAGAGACTTGAGAACTTGAGTCAAGGCTATCTAATGCTGACCCAGGCTCGACTCCATTCTCTTGAGAGATGGCAGGCATGGCTGAGTCTTAAGGAGAGAGCAAAAGAGCATTTATATGTTGCTACCGGGATCCAGCAACCAGAAAGTTGACAATTCAGTATAAGTTATGAAAAATCCATTCTCTATGTGGAAAATAAACAAACTATTGAAGGAGACACACAACAACAATAGAAACAAAAAAGAACATTTAAAAACATGAAAATAAAGTGGTTCCTTTATAACTCTAAAAAGTCTTTTTGAAGCTAAACATACAATATTAAAAAAAAATTTAAGATTTTATTTATTTATTTGAGAGAGCGCTCATGAGCTTTGTGGGTGGGGGAGTGCCAGGGAAGAGGGAGAAGTAGAGTCCCCTGTTGAGCTGGAGACCAAGGCTGGGTTCCATCCGAGGACTCTAAGATGAACCAAAAGCAGATGCTTAACTGGCTGAGACACCCAGGCGCCCCAATACAGTATTTTTAAACTATCTAATTGGGGCGCCTGGGTGGCACAGTTTGTGAAGCATCAGACTCTTGGATTTGGTTCAGGTCATGATCTCAGGGTGGTGAGATTGAGTCCCACCTCGGGCTCTGATCCCCACCTTGGGTTCTGAGCTCAGTGTGAACACTTCTCTCCCTCTTCCTCTGCCTTTCCTACCCATGTTCTCTCTCTCTCTCTCAAATAAGTAAATCTTAAAATAAATAAAAATAAATAAACTATAGAATTAAGCAAATTAACTGAATGGAAGGGGCTAATTTTTGGATATCTATTAGTGGCTTGGAATATCAAATAGTCCCAAGGGGGAAAAAAAAACACAACTTAAACCAAAATTCAAAAAGAGATAAAACCATTAAGTAAAAGGCAAAAAACTAAGAAGACAGATACAGGGGACTTCCAATGAATTAGAACTGAACCAGAAATAGAAGAAAAAAAAATGGGTAAACTGAAGAGAGGTTATTCCCAAACAACTGTGAAAACAAAATCTAACTAAAAATGGAACACACAGATTAAAAGCTTTTTTCACTTCCAGAAAGAAAAAAAAAAAGCTGTAGGCAGATCCTTGTAAAATTTCTAAATTCCAATAATTAGGAACAAAACAAAATAAAACAATAGCAATTTAAAATTCTTCCAAAGAAAGCATGAGAAAAAAAGAACTATTACTCAAGCATTTCCCTTTAAACCAAAGTATCATTTATTTGTCAGGGTAAAAAAAAGTACAGTATTTTTAAAGATTCATGCAATGTATGACCCATATATCTGACCTGAAGAAAATATTTAAGAATGAATTCTATGAAATGTCATGAGGGGCAAAGAGCTCAATATAGAGAAGGATGGAGAATAGGGAAGCTGTGAAGGAAGCTGTGATTCTGTGGGATCAGAACGTAAATACACATTAATCTATATATAATTTCCATTGTTAAAAAAGCCCAAATATTGGTGATTTCACATGGTTCAAATCCTTTTGATACATAGAGGCTGAAAAATAAGTGGGAAAGGGAGATGGAGGGAGTAAAAACATTTTAAAATTTTTATTTTAATGAGTTGGGAGAGAACAGTAGGAGGAAAATAGAGCATTTTTACTGAAAGAGATAGAAGGCAACTTATTTTCATATAATGTTAAAGAAATGTGTGTTTGCTTTGAATTATCAGAAAAGGAAGTTAATGGATAAAAGAACACAGAGTAAACAGTAACTTGAAAACATGAGCAAAATAAATAGAAAGAAAAAGGAAAATGAACAAACAAAAACCTAAACAGTTAACCTCAAGTAAGATGGAAAGAATAAGGCAATTTTTTTACATCCCATGAAAATGTTATTTTTTCCCCCATTAAAGGACTGTGTGATTGTGTTAACAAACAAAACACAATCTGTGTGCTTCCTAAGAAATAAACTTAAAAGTGTTCAAAACTGAAGCACCAGGCTGGCTATTCCCTTACTTCATGTCATCTCTGATGCTCATTTCTGTTGGACCGTATCCATGACAGGCCACCCAACAAAAACATCATCCCTCACCCAGTCCTGAGTCCAAACCCATGTTACTCTCTGGCTGAGGATGATGGCTGGTTGCCAGACATCCAGATGGGAAAAGACTCACAATGGGGATGAGTTTATGTGTTGTGCAAATTAAAATATCCTAAAGACTAATAAGAAATTAAAAATAGAGCTACCCTATGACCCTGCAATTGCACTACACGGTATTTACCCCAAAGAAGCAGATGCAGTACAAAGAAGGGCCACATGGACCCCAATGTTCATGGCAGCAATGGCCACAATCACCAAACTGTGGAAAGAACCAAAATGCCCTTCAACAGATGAGTGGATAAAGAAGATGTGGTCCACATTTACAATGGAATATTATGCCTCCATCAGAAAGGATGAATATCCAACTTTTGTATCAACATGGACGGGACTAGAAGAGATTATGCGGAGTGAAATCAGTCAAGCGGAGAGAGTCAGTTATCTTATGGTCTCACGTGTGGAGCATAAAGAAAATCATGGAGGGCATTGTGAGAAGGAAGGGAAGGGTGAATGGGGGGAAATCGGAGGGGGCGATGAACCATGAAAGACTGGACTCTGAGCAACAAACTGAGGGGTTTGGAGGGGCGGGGGTAGGGGTTTGGGCGAGCCTGGTGGTGGGTATTGAGAAGGGCATGTACTGCATGGAGCACTGAGTGTGGTGCATGAACAATCAATCTTGTAACACTGAAAAAATAAAATAAACATATTTGGGGAAAAAAAAATAAAAGTTGATTACGAATTGCAAAAAAAATAAAAATAAAGACTAATGAAGAGAAGCTTTACCTACTAGCTTTCCTAAAACTGTCCACATCAAAATGGCCAATACAAACGTTTTCTTCAAAATGTAATGTATATTGTAACTTCAGTTGTTCTTTTTTACTCAATGACCAAATGAAGTCAATTTATAAATCGAGATATTATTTTGTTTTGCAGGGGTTTACTAATAAATGAGACCGCAGGAACAATTACATTTGATAGCTCAAAGAATTACGGAGACAGAAATAATGTAGTTTTTATTTTTGTTTGTTTGTTTTTAAAGATTTTATTTATTTGACAGAGAGAGAGAGATCACAAGTAGGCAGAGAGGCAGGCAGAGAGAGAGGGGGAAGCAGGCTCCGCGCTGAGCAGAGAGCCCAATGTGGGGCTCCATCCCAGGACCCTGAGATCATGACCTGAGTCTAAGGCAGAGGCTTTAACCCACTGAGTCACCCAGGTGCCCCATAACATAGTTTTTAAAACATGACACATAATGACCTTCAAAGTGCGTGGATGAAGGTTATGGAGTTCACACAAAAAAGGGAAGAAGCAGAGATAATAGAAATGTTAGAAGGGGAAAGCCCAGATCTCATTCTTAGAGTTTATGTAGACAATCTCTCCAGTTCTAAAATGTTTTGGTAAGCTACTGAGTAATGGCATAAAGGGCTACTTTTGACGATGTTCACTTATTTCCTGTGCTCCTTCACCCTAGGGTTCAGTGTCCTTATTTTATGAAAATTCCAATATATAATATACTGTATTAGCATCTTAGGGCTGCCATAACAAATGACCACAAGATGGGTGTTTAAAATAACACAAGTGTATTGTTTCCCAGTTCTGGAGGTTAGAAATCTAACCTAAATCAAGGTGTCAGCAGGGCCCTGCACTCACTGTAAGTTTCAACAGAGGCTCTGTTCCATGCCTTTCTGTTAGCTGCATTTGTTGCCAGAAATGCTGCCTCTTGTCACGTGGGCATTTTCCCTATATGCCTCTGTGTCTCTTCTCATCTTAATACACCAGTCATACTGGATTAAAGGTCTGCCTTATCTCTATGATTTCATCTTACTTAACTAATTAAAATTCAATTAATTTATTTCCAAATAAGGTCACATTCTGAGATTCCAGGAATGATATGATTTAGCAGTATATCCATGTATGTGTGTATGTGTGATGCCATCCAACCCAGCATAAGAAGTAACTTAGCTAAATGGTCTTACTAACCTCTGACCTCTGACCTCTGACCATGGAATAAAATGCTTTTTTTTTTTTTTTTACCTGTTAACCTGATTTGGAGTATCAACATTTAGAAGGTTAAGAAAAGGACAGAAGGACTGTCTCGGTTCCTTAAAATCACAGCATTCATGCTCAAACCCTCTCTACCTAATTGTTCATTGTTAAGAAGTGTATGGATATGGCCTTAGGCCACCCTCTTAATCAAATCACATAGAGAGCAACCACATCAGAGAATTTACAATGGCCTACAGAATAATTGCTTGACCCCACAGTTGGACAGTCTGTAAGCAGACTTGCAAATTGGCAAGCAGAGCTTAAGTGTCAAAAATGGATAGTGGTTTCACAGTGAATTACATCAGATCACAGACTGTTGTGCCTTCATCAATTGTGACTTACAATGCTACAAGGGCAGGGAGAAATGCATATAAATATGACCCATATATTTTTGCACCAAAGTGTCAGTTCAGAAACAAAGACTCTGTTTTCAGAGCATGATCACAATGGACCTGCTGTTCAAAGATGGGGACAGAGATCTTTAAACCCACAGAGGATGAGTGATGGACTAAGGTCTACCTAGCTACTTAATAACAAAATCCAAAATGCAACAAAAAAGTTTTGGTTTCCACCGCCCAAGCTGTCAGTTTCCAGTCAGCACTCCACCAACACCAGGGGGGAAGAAAAAGACTACATAAAGCTCACCATTGATAAAACGGTTTTTGCATTTTAAAACTAAATTAAGAAAAATGTAAAAGAAAAAAATTAAGAGCGAAGGAAGCATGGGAGGGTTGAACAGGAGTTTGGGACAAACCGAGTTAGTTTTGGCAGAAAGACTGTTCCAAGACTCCCGTGACAGTGACTACTAACACATGCTTTGAGCTCTTTGTTCAAAAATGCTTATTTGATTGGTACATTTGCCATTGGAAATACAAAAATGCTCCAGTTGGCTAAATGTTCAACAAGGGTTTTTTTGGGAGTTCAGCATCTGTCAGGTGAATCAGAACAAGGGTTCCACTTAGGGGAAGCAGGAGAAAAATGATATCTAATGAACTGCTAATACCAAGTATTTATTGAGTTCTCCAAGGCATGTTCAAATCAGACCTAAGTTAAAAGGCTAATATGTGTTTTTGATGATCTGGGAAAACTATTCACAGAGAAAAACTAGACTGATATTTTTATTAGCAAAAGCACTTGTTGAAACCATATGGGACGATGAATTTCTTACCAAGTGCCTTACCTATGCTATTATTTAAATCCCACAATTGTCCCGGCCTGAATGCTTTCTTTCCATTTTACAGGCAAGGCAATAGGCTGTGTGAAATCCAGAGACTTGCCCATGGTTACCTCATGAGCATGTTGCAGAACTAGAATTAGAAACTACTGGACTGCAGAGATTTTGCATTTACTCCGTTCTAATGTCTCCCCAGAAAATGAGGAGGCTAGAAAAAAGACCTGGAGAAAGTATTCAGTCCCACCCCTCCCACTCTACACCCACGGACATTTCAGAACCAGGTGCTGAAGTGATTGTAGACAAGTCACAGGTCAATGTCAGGATACATATTGGTCTTCTGACTTCCTCAGAGGAACCACATTTCTTCTTGTAATACTTTTTAATATGCGTGATACCTGGAGATTTAAACGTTTTCATGGAGAACCAGAATCAAACCATTGTAGAGATAGCTGTTTCCTGGAGTATGGAGTTGATAACAAAATGCAGCCATTTTACGTCAGAGAAATGTGGATCAACCATCCTTTCTCACCTGTGACTTATAGAAGGGAACATGTGATGTTTGCTTTTTACAACATTATCTCTCACTGACTTTCAAAACAATATTCATTATTTTGGACCTTAGCCCAAAGAGTTGATGTAATTGCACTCCTCGGTTTATTGGCCTTGGTCATCTCCAATCTCTGCAAAGAAATTCATATTTTTCCCCTGACCATTTCCATTCACCTCTATTGTTCCTGTCCCCCAAATAAGTGACCACTCTGATTTGTTTCACATATGTTCTTAACACTGCAGCATAATATGCCATGCTTTTTGTGTATGATTTTAATGCAGTTGACACTTGAACAACATGAGTTTGAACTACAAGGGGCCACTTATATACAGAGATTTTTTAAAATAAATATTGTAAATGTATTTTCTCTTTTTCATGATTTTTAATAACATTTCTTTTGTCTAGTTTACATTATTATAATAGTACACATAACATACAAAGTATCTCTTAATCAACTGCATTATCAGTAAAATTTCTGGTCAACAGAAGGCTATTAGTAGGTTATGATTTTGGGGAGTCACAGTTATATGTGGATTTTTGATGGTGAGGAGCGGTGCCCTAACCCCTCCCTCAACGTTGTTCAAGGGTCAACTATGTACATAAATAAAATTGTGGCATACAATTTATTCTCTTTTCTCACTCAACATTTAATGATAAAGATTTCAAACAGTATTTACTGCAAAGCTGTAAGACTTTTACATTGATCATCCTTCTACCTATTATTCAGATTCAACCATTAATATTTTCTGTCCATCTACTCATCCCTCAATCTGTCCATTAAAATATCATCTGTTGAGATCATTTCAAAGTCCATTGCAGATATCATTACATTTCTGCCTAAATATACCAGTATATATAGTGTACCTAGAGCTGAGGAGAGCAGAGGAGAACGTTTTCTTATAGGGAGATAGGGAGCCCTCATACTCCTTGCTGTGCATATCACCTTCAGTGACACCGTCCCTTGTTCTAGGCTCCCCTTTCTTTTTTCTGCTTAAGTGTGTACATCATATGATACCTGTACAACTCATTGCTCTATCTGCTCCCGGCAGAGAGGGAACATGATCCTTCACCTGAAGTATAAGAAGAGTATGTGCAGGGGCGCCTGGGTGGCTCAGTGCTTTGGGGCCTCTGCCTTCGGCTCAGGTCATGGTCTCGGGGTCCTGGGATCGAGCCCCGTATCTGGCTCCCTACTCGAGGTCCTGGGATCGAGCCCCGCATCAGGCTTTCTGCTCAGCAAGGAGCCTGCTTCCCCCTCTCTCTCTGCCTGCCTCTTCACCTACTTGTGATCTCTCTCTGTTAAATAAATAAATAAAATCTTAAAAAAAAAAAAAAAGAGTATGTGCAGAGCATTCTCTGCTGTGGCTGTGGGGTGAGATCCACCGGCCATGTGTGACCTATGTTCACTTCTGATACTGATCATGTTCTGTCTTGCTCTATGTGAGTAAAGCATTGTTCCATCAGGTGCCTGTGTGAATCATATCTTTCTTGGCATCCCCAACACCTGTAGGAGACTGCCATCTTGGAATTGCTGCTCCCCATGGGAGGTAACAAGTGTCACTTGCTTACCATTTCCCTTATCCCTCGCTTTTCTCAGCGACTTGCAGACTCATACATTTTCCTTTAACTTCTGCAGTATCTCTAGAATTAGGATGGAGAGGGTCATACTAACTCATGATTAATTTCCATCTTACTAAGAGTTCAATATTGAAATAAAAGGTGTTTCACTTAGTTTTATAGTCATAATTACAATTATATAACTTTTTGTCCATTTTATCACTAATTTTGGAAATTTTATCTAAAATTACAGCTATTCCTCTTCAAAGCAGAATAATATACAATTGGATAAATGTACCATGGCTTATTTAGCCATATCCATAGTTTTGGAATTTGAGTTTCCATCATTTGGAAATGACGTTGCAATGAACAATTTTTCGTTGTTGTTGTTTTTAATCTACATGTACTAGTTTTTTGTATAATAGAGTACTCTAAACTTGTCAGTTTAAAGCAACAGAAATTTATCCTCTCATAGTCCTGGGGGTTAGAGGTCCAAAATCAGTATGGGTCAGATTCAAAGTGCTGGCAAAGTTGTGCTCCTTCAGAAGGTTCTAAGACAAAATCCATACCTTCCCCCTTCCAGCTTGTGTTGTGTGGTCTGCCAGCCAGCATTCCCCAGTAATGCCACATCACTGCCATCTTCAAAGTGTGTGTGTGTGTGTGTGTGTGTGTGTGTGTGTGTGTCTCCCTCTGCCTCACTCTTATAAAGATGTCTGTAGTAAGATGTAGGGCCTGCTGGATATTCCAGGATAATACTCTGATCTCAAGATCCATAATTTCATCACACCTGAAAAACCTTTACTACATAAGGCAATATTAACAAGTTCCAGGAATTGGGATATGATATCTTTGGGGGTCGCAATTCAGGCTTTTACACCATATTTATAGTTTTACTTGTAATTTCTTCTCAAGATTAGCAAAACTAGATCAATGGGGATAAAACTTTAAGGCCCCGATAAATACTGTCATCATATTTTCCAGAGTCAGTGCTCTTATTTACACCCACTCTGACAATATATGAGAGCATCTTTTTCACTGACAAGCTGTCTGCATTTTGAACTACTATTTCAGGTGAGAAATAAGATATGAATTGTATCTTCTTGATTATTAGTAAGGGGGGATGTTTTTCTATTTCCTTCCTTGTGAATTTTCTGCATTTTAAGTATTCTATTTGTGGTTAGCTGTTTTTCCTCAGTTTTTGAAATGGATTATTATTGACAGAACATTTTAATTTTACATAGATTGATCTAGGCTTTTATCCTTTCTTAGTGCCCTTCACTTCTAAGCTTAGGAGTACCTCTTTTCTTCAGAGAGCAGGGGCATTGAAGATCAATGTTATTGCTTTGGGATTTTGTTTGTTTGTTTTGTTTTTGTTTTATTTAATTATACCTAAAATGAGCCATGAGAACGGGTCCAGCAGAAGATAAAAATCACAAAGCAGCCTCATTCACAATTTCAGTGAATAAAAATATATAAAAAAATATTGACCAAGTTTCTATTAAAGCATAAAAATGGTATTTTCTTTTGAGTCTTCTGACTTTCTAACTGAAGAGGTATTTCTGTCCATATTTGAGGGCAATATTTTGTAATGGTCAATTGGAAACTGATATGCTGATATAAATCATAATTTCTACTCTATAGCGTATTAGTTTCATTTATACACATATTTATTGCATCCTTGTTATATATAGGCTTTGAACTGAACTGTATCCCCCTGTCAAATTCACATGTTCGAGTTCTAACCCCCAACATGACTGTATTTGGAGATAGAGCCATTAAGAGGTTAATGAATGTTCCATGCTGTCCTGAAGGTGGCACTCTGATTCAATAAGATTAGTGTCCTCATAAGGGGAGACACCAAAGATACCTCTGTCTCTGTGTGCATGGAGGAAAGGCCTTCTGGGACATAGTGAAAAGAAGACCATCTAAAGCCAGGAAGAGAGGCCTCCCTGAAACCAATGCTGCTGGTGCTTTGACTTTGGGCTTCCAGCTTCCAGAATATGAGAATTAAAGCGTGTAAGCCACCCAGTCTGCAATATTTTGTTGTGATAGACTGAGCGGACTAATATGCTATATATACTATAAGTAACAGAATGATATTTAAATAATCTCACTTGATTTTTAGGACTTCTCTATTCTTTTGAGACTGCCACTCAGTGAAACCTAAGACATGATGTATTGTCCTCTATATATGACTCACATGCAATTTACTCATGGGGTCTAAGTGTATGTGTGTCTGCTTCTCTTTACTTCTCCTAATCAACTATTTTTAACCCAGTACTTGCCAATTCTATTTATACCTAAAGCTTGTCTGAAAAGAAAAGGACACTCCTGACTATGAAGAAGAAAGGCTAAAGTTAATTTTGAGAAGTTAAAAAACATACATATTCCCAGGACATTTGAGAAAAATATCTTTGCAAAAAAAAAAAAAAAAGAAAGAAAGAAAAAAGAAACCAAAAACCTACAGCTGCAACATTTTGCTTACTGTAGGCATTTCCTTAATGTCCCTCTCTCTGCGATGAAAGGCGTTTGACTCAAAAATCAGTTTTTTAAAACCTTTTCCCCACTTCTTCAATAATGTCTATTTTCTCATTTCTCACTGTGGTGTTATTGGATTCATAACAGCAATTTTGCATAGTATCATTTACCTGTAAGCTAAACCAGCAAATTCAGAGTTTCAAATTATGAAATCTGATTTGGTAGCTTTATGTGAAAATGAGAATCAGATGGAAAATAAAAATGTGCCGAGATGCACCAGTAGGTATCATTTCCGTATAAGCAGAAATTTCATTGCTGGAGTAAGAATGCATAAATTGTGATAGTGTCAATCATAAGCTCAGAGATTACAAGGGAATTGTTTAAAATTCCATTTTGTAGAGAAGAATATTAAGATTTAGAGAGACATGTTACCATAGAAAGAGCACAAATTATGAATCACAAGTTACGAACTGGCTTTATCGCCTGTTACACCAATTATATTGAAAGGATCTTAGACAAAGCCCTTAACTTTCTGAGCCTTGGTTTCCTCTGATTACTAAGATGATTTGTTAGAAAATAGATATGCTATATCATAATGGGTAATGAACAGTTTGTGTGGAAAATAGAAACAACTCTAGGTATTTCCATTAAGAAGAGATTTTAATACAAAGAATCAGTAGCATTTGAAAACTTGGGTAAGTGGGGACAGAGAGAATCAAGCAAATTGCTGCTGCCTTTCCAGAAATCCTGATGAGCAGAGGTCGTTGTCAACCCCAAACAAGGCTCTCAGCATCAAATAGATTGATTCACGTGTTGATGCTTGGGATCTATTCGTAAAAATCTGTTTGCCATCTTCCAAAGCTTTCTTACTTCCACGTTGAAGCTAAGGCAACTCTCCATTCTTCTCATCCTATCAAATCTTTAATAAGAATTTTCCATTTGCAAGGCATAAACTGGAACCCTGCCTCTGAAAGAGTTTAGAGAATGTAGGTTCCAGGCTTCTAGCTCTTGCTACAGAGGTGATAGTAGAGATCCGTGCGGGAATGGGGTTGCAGGTTCCAACAGACAATCGATAAAATAGACTAACTTCACTTAGAAGACATTCAGAACATCCAATCTGTCCGGTGGTTTTTGTCTGCTTTACCTACATAATGTAATTCAAATCCATTTCAATTTGATATCTGCACACTACAACCACCGGTAATTTTAGACAACATTGCTTCTCACGCAAACTATTACAATATTTATTTTGTTTCCTCATCCCAGATTGCTCTCTGTGTTACCCATAATAAGTTTGGTTTTGCTGCGGTTACAAACAACTCCAAAATTGCAGTGGCTTAACCCAACTAGTATTCATTTCATGCTCCTGTAACATGCTTCTTATGGATTTCTGAGGGACTCTGCTGCAAATAGTCATTCCTAGGGGCCCAGGCTATATGGGACTCCCCATCTAATAGTAGTAGTATCTGGAGCACTCAGCTTCCTCCGTTGCTGTGGTGTAAAACGTGAAGGATTGGAGACCTGTTCATGGGGGTTTTGCTGACTAAGCCCGCCAGTGACACAACACGGCCCCATTCAACTCCAAGAAATATGAAAAATGGAATATTTGGCTTCAACTACTGCTTATGCTATGATTCCTATTCGCAGCTTTCTATATTTCATCCAGATTAATATTTATAAGACATAAGTCAGATTATATCATTTTTATGCTTAAAAACATTCTGATGTACCCCGTGCACACAAAATAGAACCAATACCTTTTGTTATAGCCTATCAGATCCTAAAGGATCTGTGGTGCCATTTTTTAATCCTTCTTACCACTTCTGTTCTTGCTCACTATAGTCCCAGATATTGTGTGTAGTGTTTTTGTTTCTGTTTTTGTTTTTAATGTTCTTTAAACATGCCAAGATATTTCCTGACCTAGGGCTTTGCACCTGCCATTCCTTCTGAGTACAACTGTTTTCAGTGAGAGTTTTGCATGACTAACTCATTGTCATTCTTCAGGACTCAGCTTAAATGTCAATCCATACACTTTACTCTCCAGTATAGCAGTTTTATATCACTGTTCACAATCTGTAAATTGTTTACAAGTTTACTGTTTGTCTTCAAACCCTTCAAAGGCTTCTTGAGGGCAACGACCATTTCAGTCTGATTTGAGCCTTATCCCTAGGGCATAGAATAGAACCTGACCTAAAAAAAAAAAAAAAATCACCCCACCAATATATGTTGAGGAAAAATTCAAATCAATAAATTGTACATATCATTATTGATTGAAGTGGTTTTGTCTGAGGATATCTCTTTCTCTGTCTTTCTTTAAGGGAATAAGGCAAATTTAAAAGTTCTACATATTTTCTCATTAAAGAGTGCTATCTGTTGATAATTTTTGTCTGTCTTACAAACACACACAGGCACAGGCACATCTTGTTAGAAATCAGTATCTAATCTATAGCAAATAGGAAAAAAAAATCAGCTAAACAAAAAGCATAGATTTGGTAATCCAAGTGCATTGTGCCTCAAAACACAATTTTTCATATTTAGCCATTAGCTAGTATCTGTTCATAACAATGGTACATTTTCGTCTCCATCAAATAAAAGCTAACTTTTTTCTCTATTGTATACATATTCCTACTGCATAACATTTATCCACTGGGGTGATAATTAGATTATTAAAGAAACATCTGGAAAATCACAGCAGCTAGCATTTGCATGGGTTACTACCAAGTCAGTCATCATTAGTATTTTATTAATGAAGTGAGATTTTGTTGTAGAGAAGCACGAGCACATACTTGGACTCAGAAAAACCAGAGCCATTGCCTCTTTAAGCTGTATGATCCTAGGCAAGTTACTCTGGGGCTCCAAATTTACAACTACATTATTTCAAAGTATTAGGAGGTGTTCTGAAACATTCTTGAGTAACGTATTTTGAGTATCATTGTTCCTGTCGCAACAAATATTATTTTACCCAAACATGGACTAGAAAAAAATTTGTAATATAGTATATAATTAATTCTGACAGAAGTAAAAAGAAAATGCATCAAAAACTATCATTTCTCCAAGCGTCTCAAATAATGGTGATATTATTTTAAAACAAATTTGAGGGGCAAAAAAGAGCTAGACAACTTAAATTAGAAAAAAGAACAGATGATCCCAGCATGGAGTGTATGAAGTCTAGGGCAACCTAGGGGGCACCTCAAGATATAATGAACAAAACAGAGCAAGTATTACCAAGTTCATTTGATCTCAAGACTCCATGACTTTGGAAGAGAGTAAACTTTTAAACTAAAATTGAGATATATTAATAACTATATTTCAAGAAAATCTTTAAAATATTTTATATGTGGGGCACCTGGGTGGCTCAGTGGGTTAAAGCCTCTGCTTTCGGCTCAGGTCGTGATCTCAGGGTCCTGGGATAGAGCCATGCATCGAGTTCTCTGCTCAGTGGGGAGCCTGCTTCTCTCTCTCTATCTGCCTGCCTCTCTGCCTACTTGTGATCTCTCTATCAAAAAAATAAATAAAATCTTATAAAAATAAATTAAAAAATAAAATATTTCATATGCATACAAATGGCTAAAGGGGAAAATTGGATTAAGAAGACATAATTAAGAAGTGGAATTAATTTACATATTGAAAAAAGAAAGTTTAGGTTAATTTATTAAATATTGTCAATTCCTCAACATGTTAGATAAGTTGTAGGAGAGAATACTAACTCAAAAATATATGTTGGCTATATTTTTTATTTCCCCCAAATTGATTAATAGGTGGGTCAGTTAAAATCATACAAAAGTAAGAGATGAGATTAAACACATGAATAGCTTCAGTGCCATGTAAATTGATTTGATTACATGCCAACAAAATATCAATGTGGTTGAGTTGTTAGTTGCTTACTCATATCTGATTTTGTCTAGTGGTAATTTAAGAAGTAACATACCTTCCTTAGAGAGAGTGCTATGTATTAAGGTTTATGTGATGGAGTTGAAGCTGCTTTTCCCAAACTATGAGTCAGAAGATAAAGTTCTTAAAGAACCTCAGCAGCAACAGAAAAGTTTTCCATGATCAAAAAACGTAGAGAAATGCTGCATTGAAGAAAATGAAATGTGATTTTTGGTGCAACTTTGGTCAGTTTTTATTTGTTTGTTTGTTTTTCATGTATTAGTGGAGACCATGATCTCAGAGGTATATTATGCAGTACTTTCCAAACTGATTTTCCATGGAGTATATTCCATGAAATATAAATACATATTCCACAGACTATAATCCACAAAATAGACATTTTCCTTAAGTTTAGTGGATAATGAAGCTATCTGGTGAAACCCAAATTAGAGTTTATCTGTTTCTTTTCAAGCTGTGAGAAAACTATTGTCAGAAAAGCCTCCAGAAAACTCTGAAAATGTCTATAGGAGAAAAATTCCAGGAAATTTAGATAAATAGTATTGCCTACCAAAGGGAGACAAGATGGGGGTGAGTCAGCTTTAGCTGCTTTAACTTTATGGTGTAAGGGCATGGAGAGGAGGGCTTGGCAGATAAGTTCAGGCAAGATTTCTAAAACCCTTTGGCTTTGATGCTGCAGCCAATTCAATGACCAAGCACACATAGATCCCATCCAGACGAATCTCAGAGTCTCTGGTAAGAACCAACCTCATTGACTCTCACAGACTTTTAAAGTATTTGTGTTTTTACAAACCCTTTCCTTTAGTCTATCTACATCATACGCATCCTTAAAGACCCCACATAAACTCTGCCTCCATTAGACCTACCCCGGTAGCTTTTCTTGACCACTCCAACCTCATCACTACTTTATTTAAATTAAGTTGCATCCCTTTTTCTCTCTCATCATACCTACCTTTTTACTTTGAATAATAGATGGTAACATGTAAGTACATATTTATTTGTGCATTTATTCGTGTAATTTCTCTCCCTTCATTGGGATCTAAACTCTGTAAGACAAGAACAAGAAGGTTTGTAATGTCCACTATTCTACTCAGGCACCGTGGCAGGCACAAAGACAGAACCCACTGATTTTTGATGGATAGATAAATATGGGTTCATTGCAATGCAACAATGCTGAAGTGCACCGAGACACCTGGTTTCAAATTCTGACTCTAGCATTTTTTAACTTTCTCTTTTCCTCCCAGGTCCCTTTCCTTATATATAGAATAGTGTGATAGTATTACTAATCTCAAAAGGATTTAGTAAGAACTAAAGGAAATAATGTGAAACTCTTTAGCAGTTGTTAGGCAATAAACTATTTTATTAACCACTTATTTCCTTTTTTTTCAATTAATTATCTTGTAACATATACTGCCCTGATCACCTAAAGCACAATCTAACTTTATTGCTGCATGAGGAAAAAATAAAAATTACAGAAAGGACCTGTTCAAACAATCCAGAGTAATTAGAAATCTGGATTATATTTTTGTTTTCCATGTATCCCATGTTCTTATTGGTAATTCGGTTCTCAAGCCAGGATGGCAAAATCTATTTCACAAAATATGTTCAATTAGCTTTAATCAATCAAACGTAGTACCCCAGTCAAGCTCACTGAAAAGTGTATACAATTCCTTCAAGGATCTCAAATGAGTCTTAATCTCCTCCCCAGACTCCCATTGAATTGGTGCAGCTAAGCTTAGTTAGATGTGGGAGGAAAACAAACTAATTTTATTTTAATTACAACAAATACTTTTGAAGCCTAGAGCTTGGGGAAGCGAATGCACACAAAATCATTAGCTTATAATGATGCAAGAACAATAGCCTTCAATTCCCTATCAGGTGCCTTTATTTTAAAAGATGGTGCTCAATTCATGATGGATAGACTTGGATGCCAAAACTCATGGCAGAGAAAAAACACTGTCAAGCACTTTGGGCAAGAAATCTTGAGTCACAGCTTCTCTGCTTGAGCATCCATTCACATCCACTATTAGGTCAGTAACCCCCTTGAACTCCTCCTGCTGTATTCAATCATTCCTTCTCTCGATAAATACCACTTGAGAATGTGTTACTTGATAAAACCTGGGCTGAAAGAAATATAGTCCCTTAGCTAAAATTGTTATTAATTAAGGAAACAGAACTAAGCACAAAGGCTCGGGGAGCAAAGAAGCTGAGCCAAGAAAAGGCAACAAGGTCTCATAACTATATCACCACTCTGAGTCCCCTTGGCCATGATGCTTAGCACAATATTGTAAACACTAGACACATGGGAAATGCTCAATGAATAAATCAATGTTTAAGGCGACCTAAAATTCAGCAAGATCAGTAATTAGAAACTTACCAAAAATTGCATTAGAAACAATAATTTATTTTCAAATGTAGCCGATTTCATTTACATACATATTCACCAACACCTATTTATGTTCAGCTAACATCCACTGAACATTAACAATGAACCGAACAGGATCTTTAATATAAATTTTCACAATAAATGTAGTAACATCACATAATGAGAAGGTGATATCCAATGGACCAGTAGCACATAGTGAGGCAGTAGTATCATCATATAATGAGATGAGGCTAAGGACAAACCTACCTAAGGTCATGAGGTAGTAACTTGGAACATTCTATACTAGGTAGCAGATAAAGAAGGAAATTTGGGTAAGGGGACCATATTTTAAACTTTTGTAAGAAAAGAAGATGTAATGAAGCAAGCAAAGGAAGGTGGTTCATTTTCAAGAAGACATGAGAGATTCAGCTAATTATTTGAAGTCTTTATACATGTCTGGCCCCACAAGCCCCTTGGAATCCCCTGGAACACTTCTTGTTCCATCCTGAGAGCTACATAGTCTGTGGCAGAAACTTATGTCATTCAAATGCTAGAAAAAAAAAAAAAAACTGCACATAGAGGATTACAAGAGGGTTAGCAGGTATACCTTCACTCAGAGCTAGAGGAATGGGCATATTCTTCTTAAAAAAGAAAAATGAAGAAGAAAGGGTGGGTGAAAAATTAAGATGGGAAACAAGAATAATAAGATGGAGCTATAAAATCCAGAGGAGGACTTTCCAATATGAAGATGAAGTCGTCATATATGTGCAGTAGCAAAATATTTATTATTCTACTCACTTGTATTTTTTAAATTTTATTTTAATTTTTTATATTTTTTTAAAGATTTAATTTATTTATTTGACAGAGAGATACACAGCAAGAGAGGGAACACAAGAAGGGAGAGTGGGAGAGGGAGAAGTAGGCTTCCCACTGAGTAGGGAGCCCAATGCAAGGCCCGATCCAAAGACCCTGGGATCATAACCTGAGCCTAAGGCAGATGTTTAATGACTGAGCCACCCAGGCACCCCCACTCACTTGTATTTTTAAGTCATACACAAAATATTCAAATTGTAAGTTGTGTTCAAGTACTACCATTATTTAAAGAAAAGAAATAACTTCAGGTGTTTGTTTTAAAGCCCACTTATTAGCATACTAAGAGTTTTGGTTGGTTTGGATACAAACTTTTTTTAATGTTCTAAATTATCTAGTAGATTTTTTGAACTAAAAATCATTAAATTCAGTAAATAAGAAAATAATTATTTAAATTATATATTTGATATTTAATTTAATTCAATTAATATTGATAACTTTAATTGATTTAAAACTAAAATATAATAGAATTAAAACACTACAAATAATGACATGAATAAGGTTAGGGATATATATATGTGTGTATGCAAATATCTATTTATATATATATATAAAGATATATATATATTTATATATCTTTTAATAATTACAAAGCAACAATTTTCTGTACTTGTAGAGTGTATCTGCACATTTGCAAATGAATAGGACCATTGACTAAAAGGACTTATTTCTTCATATGGATCATACCATTTGGGAATATGTGTGTAGAGAAGTTCAATTATCTTAGTAAGCTTAACATTTTAGAATATACAATGTTTTGATGTACACAATTCTCATGATACCTGTGTAGGGAAAGATTTAAATGAATTATCTAACAAAGGGATTACTTAAAAGATCACATATTTTCTGACTATATTGGTTACTAAAGGTCCCTTGAAATAAGTCTTCCAGGGCAGATAATATTCACTAGTACTAGCTTGGATACATATTTAATGTTCTGAAATATGGTTGTTAACGTCTTGATAAGTTTGCTTCAATCCCTACTTTATAGATCGCTCATTTTGCTTCAGAGCTCAAGAACTTTAAAATAGAAGGCACCAGCTCTTACTTCCCAGGTTACAAAATTAGAGTAAAGCTGGATAAACCCAGCCAAGACTCAGCGAGAGTATCCTAAAGTAAAAGATGTTGAACGCAGAAAACAGAGCTAGTAACCTAGAATCAATACAATGGCTTAAGGGGCAGGATGAAGAGTAGGGCTGACATCCAACATAGCTGGGCTAAAAAGTTCCCTAGGCCCAGCCATCAGGTTAAGATGTTTTACTTTGAGGAAGAATGGAGATAAGAAATGAAGGAGGGAGAGAAAAAGAGTGAAAGAGAGAGATTCAGAGTCTATGTGTGTGGCTCCACAGTGAGTAAATGGAACTCAAGACTTGGGACCACCAACGGGTGGACAATATTCAAGGGACAAGGCACAAGTCTTCAACAATGACTCTCTGTGACAGTGAGAAACAATGGAAATGTGTCCACTTTCTGCTTTCTTGTCTGCCTGGCCTCAGAAGTAACTCAGACCAAGTAAACATATGGAATTCCTGAGGAGCTGAATAAAGTATAGAGTAGCACAAAAGGGTGTTAGATATTCAGCTTATAAAGTATAATGGGACTTTGACAATTACATAGAAAACTATGCTACTATAGTCATATCTTGAGTTTATGGAGCAATTCATGAAAGTAAGCAGAAGTGTAGCGAGTGGGAGGAGTTTGGTCACATAGGTTTAAACCATTTCAATTGCTCTTCAGGGGAAGCAAAGAAGTCATAAAAATTTAAGTGATTTGTTTAGGATCACAAGTGACAAATGGTTCAGTGCTTTTTCTACTTTCCTAAGCTATTTCAAAAAATGGAATTATATGGGTAAAAGGTAAACTTGATAATTAATGATTTTTCTGCCATGTCTTATTAGTACAACTGAAGTATTACCTTTTACAAAGTACATAAAGTTATTTTCTTGAAATCGAGTACTCATTGCTATACATAAACATGCAAAAATCACTAGAAGTAAATTATTCTAACCTGAAAACTTAGACTTATATAATAGATATATTTATTCACTGAATAAATATTGAGTGAAAACCTATGCACAGCAAGGGTAACTGTAATGTTTAATTGGTCATTAGCTTTAAAGAGTCATTTGAGTCATTTTTTTCCTTATAAAAGTATTCATTGTAGTATCTTAGAGAAAAAATGATTCAACTAATGCCTTTAAAATTGGATTTGTTACATAATGATACAATTTGTTCTCAAAATTTCATGATCATGACTGGTTTATTAGGCAAGATACTAATTCTCACTGGAGTTTTATTTTAAATCTACCCAACAAGAGAAGGGTCATTTCAAAGCTGGCTGTTGTTCCATAATTGTATTTCTTGAAACATTCTCAAATTTTTCTCAAGCAATTTCTATCCATTGACCATCATAATTATTAAAGTATTCTCAAACTTCAGTTTGCATGAGTATTAATGAACTCAGAACAAAATGGTTCCATTTACCATTTAATCATTTGCCAGAGACCACTTACTCTAAATCAATAAATATAGTAATTAGGCAATTCATTGAAATGATACTTAGAAAATTGCAATAATTCAATAAGAGTTTCTTACCAATATTCACCATTTTAGAGTGAATGGCAAGATTGCATGTTTTCATTTTAACTTAACTATTATAAAATAACCATTTAAAAAGAAAGCATAAAAATACCTTAGTGTATAGAAAGTATGCTTTTTTACCAAGGAATTTTATGTGTTCCTAGTTATGGTTAAATGAAATAGTCAACAATTTTTCTTACATCCAAAAATAGAGGTCAGGTTAAAATATTTACAAGGATTTGTGGATATCTGTTTCATTTATTTCAAGCTTGTGTTTCTAACAATATTGCTGGCTCAGAAAGCATAGTCTAAAAAGAATGGAAATTGCTGTTAGTTTTTTTAAAAAAATTGTACAGCTTTGACCTATCTTGATGGACTTGAAGGGATGGTGATGAAAACTGTAATCTTAATAAATCTCCCACAGCTAGAGGTTTAAAACTCATACTGTTTCAAATTAGTGAGGACAGCAATATTTATTTGCTGCTGAATAACAGTCAGCATGGCATTTCAGCAGGAAACACTTTATAAGACTTAAACTTATGAGTAGCAAAGTTGAAAGCTCATGTTAAAGAAAAGGAACAGAAACTAAGTACACCCAGTGATTCATTCCAAATCAAAAAGGAAACAAAGCAAATATTATCTTCCCTTCTCTTTATCTTTCCTCTTCACCATTGGCTTCTTTTACAAATAATAGCAAAGAAAACTGGCATTAATAGAGTACTGTATAATGTTCAAAGATTTTTAAGGTGCATCATTTCTTTGGACTAACATAGGATTAGTTACAAAAATAAATAAATACTATCTTCAACTTACAAAAGAGATAATACATCCAGTTGTTTGAAATGATATCATATGTTTTTATGTGAGGTGTGATGAGAACCTATGTCAGATAAAGTTGTCGGATAGTTGGGCTTTTGTCAACAGATCATTTTGGTAGAGAACATGAAGTCTACCACAAGGTCAATTAGCCCTAATAGTTGTGTAGTGAGCAGGACGGCAGCATGGTTAGATATAACCTAGGGAGAAAGAAAACTTTTTCATCAAGTAGTCTCTCCTCCTGCACTCACCTTCCATATTTATTTCCTTACCATGACAGAAAAGCACTCTTGGCTTTTCTCTAATCTCAATGGCCTCTTGTCTCAATCTCTTTTATTTAGTATCATTTTCTTTCCGAATTGGAATCACTCCCATGTCAATATTCTGGCCTTTTTCCCAAGTACACTTAGATCTTTTGTGACCTTATTCAAGCCATGGATTTTAACATCACCATCACTATGCAGATGACTCTTACATTTTATAGCTGAATCTCATCTTTCTTCTGAACTCTGGATTTATCTAGAACTGTAAACCTTTGGTAAACCTCAAATTTAACATGTCAACACTGAACTAGATTTTCTATCCTAATTAATTCTTCCCCTTTCAAGTAAATAGCATTACTATTTACAACGTTGCTTAGGAAACAGACTGTAGAGTCAAGCTTGATTTCTCTTTTTCATACACTGTAGCTAAAACTAAACCACAAGCAAACTCTATTGGCCTCACCTTGTAAATAGATCCCAAGACTACTTTATGATTATATTACATTCCAAACCATCATCATCTCCCATGTGGGCTACAACAGGAGCCTCCCATCTAGTTTACCTCCTACCACCGTTGACTCCCTACATCCTGTGCTTCACACAAAACAGAGCAAACCTGTCAAAATGTAAATCAGATTAAGCCATTATCTTGTCAAAACTCTCCCATCTTTTTCTGTACATTTAGAGTAAAATATAGGGGCTCTAATGGTCTTACTTCAGGTTAATCTTCAAATGTAATTTCCAACAACTTCCCTATTTATAAGGCAGATATACTTATTCATTGTAAACATGCTAATGTCTCAGGGTATTTGCATTTATTGCCCCCTTGGACTGGAATGTTCCTCATGAATAGAGCTTCCACAAATCCTTCTCTTATCTGTTCTCTTATTTATTGCCTGTCTTTCAAGCTTGAGTGTGAGTTCCATTGGAGCAGAGTTTTCTCTGCCATGTTCGTGATTCTACTTCTAGAATTTAGGGAAATGCCTGATTAATTAATTGATTAAATGTAGGAAGACAAAAGGGCAGGGGAAAAGGAAAGAATAATAAAAAGAAGGGGAAAAAAGGAGAGGGAGGAAGGGGAGAAAGGAGGAAAAGAGAGAAAGAAATAAAAATCAAGTAAATGAGTGGAAATTTGTTCTGTAGTTACGTAAGAGACTGTAGGACAAATTTCTGTGCCAGAAAAATACAAATCAAGGCCCAGACATCGAAAGCAGTTTAATTGTAGAAGCGGTTGAAACTGGAAGTGGTTGAAAGTGGAACACATTTTGGTCAAACCCAAACTTGTTAGACTAATTGGTTCTATTAAAGAGGAAGATAGGTCCATTGGGGCCATTTTTTGATAAATTGGAAAAATTCAGAAAAGCTTATTTGAGAGGTTTTTCTTTGACAGTCTACTTAAAGCAGATGACTACTGAGGGATTCAGAAATCCTTTCTCAAAATGAGACCATAATAAAATCATAATAATATTAACTATTATTTATGGTGCCAAGTTCTGTATTGAAGATGGTGGGACTAATTAATCAATTATCTTTCAACCTAACAGTTACTGAGTTTCTACCTTGTCAGACTTTGTGCTATGCTTGGTTTTTGATTAAAGAATAAATGAATAAATGCTCCTGGTCTCATGAAGCTTACGTTCTAGTAAGGAAGAAAGTTAGTAACATTAAATAGATTAAATAACTTAAGCTAAATTTTAAGTGCTATAAAAAAAAATAAAAATCTTGAAACTCAGTGTTCCAGTGGACAGGTAGATGACATCTAGGCCGGCATCCTATAGATCAGGGAGGATTAGGCCATGTGAAAATGAAGTGGGGTAAATGCAAAGTCTCAGATGAGGGTCACATGCTATGTTCTAGATGCAGGAAAAAAAAATCCCAAACTTCTGTGGCTGAAGGGTAGTAAGAAAGAAGGACTGGTAAAATTGGTGGAGTTAGAATTCGTAATGTGGACACAAGCCTGATCGTGAAGACCTCTCAAGACCATAATTTTAAAGATTTTTTTTTTATTTTTTTATTTATTTATTAGCGAGCGAGAGACTGAGAATGAGAGGGGAGAAAGTCAGTGGGAGAAGCAGACTTCCCGCAGAGCCGGGAGTCCGATATGGGACTCGATCCCGGAACTCCGGGATCATGACCTGAGCCAAAGGCAGTTGCTCAACCAACTGAGCCACCCAGGCGCCCCAAGACCATAATTTTATACTAACTGATCACTTTATACACTAACAAAAGTGAAACTAATCTAAACCAATTAAACCTTCTCAAAATGCCTTTGCATCAGAATTGTTAAATTGTACTATACAGAGAGGAAAATTGAGGAGAGAGGCTCTATAATTTGTCTAAGATCACAGAATTGGTTAGTGGTGATGCCACAATTCCAGCCCTACCTTGCTCAATTCCTAATGCAGTGGTTTTTCCACTCTAGCACTTTTAGAAGGACAGAAAACTTTCATTCCTCCTAAGATCCACTTAGTTAAGATATCGGAGGCATTATGAAGTAGATAAATATTGCTCAAAATAGAAGTGAAATCTGATTTACAGTAACCAGAAATTTTAGGTCTAATTCTGAAAGGGATTTCTCATTTTTCTACCTCTGCAACTGTTCTCTCTTCACTGTTGCACTTGTTATGTTTTAATAGTATTTTCTCAGCACTTCGAGGTATTAGACTCAATTTGGCAACTTCAAGTAAAGATCTAAAAGTCTTAAAAAAAGAAAAAAATAAAAGCCTTGGGCTTGATTGCTTAAGCAGAAAGACTTATTAGGTATGAAACTAGAAATCTCTTTTGGTTCTAGGTATCATGTTGATCCTTAAACTGAAATGGGTCAGAACAGATCTCTTGATTGTCATTCACTTCAGAAATAATTGATCCTCAGATGTTTCCCATCTTACTGTCCAATATCACCATTCTACCATGTTAATTATGATACTGATATGCAATTCCAGATTTCTTTTGTTTCCTCATTCCCCACATTCAACCCCACATGATAATCTGTTGAAACCACTCCCAAAACATGTCCCAAACCTTCATTATCCCTCTGACATCAACAAGTCTTTCTGTACTACTGGCATGGTTTTAATAAGCCATTCTACCCTTTTTCTTGTCACTTCATAATCTATTCTTTATGAAGCAGCCTGAGTGAACTTGAACTTTTGTAAAAGAAAAATCCATCCTAAAAACAGAAATGAAAACTAGTCCCAGTACATAAGAGCTGTTGAAGCACAAAATCAAATTCGAAGGACACACTAAATATACACAATGATATGTGAATACATGTACAGCAAAAATTTGTTGCCAAATTCATAATTTATTACAACCTGAAAATATGACCCAATCTCTTTTTTTATATGACCCTGACACTGCTTGCAGCTCTTGCTTTACTTCATAGCACCCTTCATCCTATCTATAAGTAAGCGAACAATCAGGCCATTCTTTGAGTTCTTCTAACATGTCCAGTTTGTTTGGTTACAATTTAGGGTCCTTGTATTAGCACAGGAATTGGCAAACCACAGTCTGAGATACAAATCAAGCCTACCACCTGCTTTTTTTTTTTTTAAAGATTTTATTTATTTATTTGAGAGACAGAAAAAGTGAGAGAGACCATGAGAGGAGAGAAGGTTGGAGGAAGAAGCAGACTCCCCATGGAGCTGGGAGCCCGATGTGGGACTCGATCCCGGAACTCAAGGATCATGACCTGAGCCGAAGGCAGTTGCTCAACCAACTGAGCCACCCAGGCGCCCCCACCTGCTTGTGTAAATAAAGTTTTATTGGAACAAAGTGACTTCACTTGTATTTTTGCTGTGGCTCATTTTGTGCTACAACAAAAGAGTTTAGTTGTCATGATGCCCTGTTCCACAAAACCTAAAATATTTGACCTTTCTAGAAAAAGTTTGCCAAACCTTATTAGCTGGTCCCTCTGAATGCTCTTTCTCCTCCAAAATTTACATTTTTCCCCTTTGTTTCATTTATATTCCTTGCCAAATGTATTGCTCTCTAGAAATTTTTCTGTATAACTAATACAAGGCTACTCCTTAACTCATTACCTAAATTAAATCTCTTCACAGGATGTATAACTATCTGATAAGTTATTTTTAACATTTTCGATTATTTTTTTATTTATATGTTACCACTTCTCACTGGAATATAAACTTTCTGACAGAAAGAAGCTTGTTGGTCTTCATAACTGCTTATAATAGTGCCTGATACATAGCAGATTCTCAACAAATATTTTTAATAAACAAATAGAAAAGAAGAAACCATCATCTCAGAAAAAAAAATATGCTGCTTTAATCCAACTGACTTCTCAGAGTATGCATTAAAGAAACAAAATTAAAAGCAGAAGAAATAGTTTAATGAGAAACTGAGAAATAGCAGGTCCCAAATCCCAGAAGTTTCCAGAAATTTAGCACAATGATGAAAGTTAGATACACTATTAAATGCAGCCCCAAATGCTTAAAGCCCATTTCAACCAGTCCAAACATGGTAAGGTAACAAGAATTGAGTTCAGGTTCAGTGGTTTGTCAACTTAATTGAACACAAAATCCCTTGATTTAGACAGTGAATCTGCAACTCCACTGTTGACCTAAGTGCCTTGTATTCACAGACATTGACAAAATGTCAAAGTGACAATAAAAGCATCTTGACTTCCTCATAGGCCTTGAGATGTCATGGATTTGAGTCATTTAATTGTTACACTGGTAAACATTGGGATAAAGTCATTGACTCAAAAGCTGTATACCAGTTCTTACAAAGGCAATCTAGAGGAATGAATCACTCTTTCTTTCCAAGAATACTTAAAGTTTAAGTCTCACTATGAACAAATTGACCTAGGCAATGATTCATTCATTCATTCCTTCATGTATTCATTCCCTCCTGTACTCACTAAAGTCTGAGAACACATTTAAAAGAATGTCCTGTCTCTAAAGAATTTACAGTTGAACCATAGACTGTCTATTAACAGCTTCATATTCTTTAAGTGTTTCCAGACTCAATTCCAACATAGCAGGAGATGTAGCCCCACATAAGACACCAAACAATCCTTGGACACCAGCAGAGTGGCCAAGAATTCAATTCAATTCTGACACTATTTCTACCAAAATAGCATCAGGTTCTATAGGTTAAGGGTTAAGACTGTTTCCTACCAAAAGAAGACAAAAGTAAGTTCAGGATTAGTGCAAGGGAGTTTTATCTAGACCTTATAACCCAGCTGATTCACTAATGGTCAAGTGTCTCCAGCAGATGTAGATGTTTCTGTCAAGCCACAATAGGACGTACACTCTTTTTCTTGAAGAAATTATACTGCAATAACTTTCGGTAAATAGCAACTGGCTCATTACTGGGTCCTGGTTAAGACTGTTTGTTTAAGATACACTAAGCAATTTTGGAAACTGAACTGTCCATGATAAGTGAAGTGTAATCTGATCCACTAAACTATAAATTTAGCTATGGCAAAAGAACTCCATCACCAAGGTTGAAATGACATATACAATCATATAACCATAATGGTATATCTATTGACTGATTGATCAATTCATAGATATGCCTTTTTTATAGTTTGAACAATTTAAATTTTTCTTTATTGGTAATTTCTTTTTTTTTTATTATGTTTTGTTAGTTACCATATAATACATCATTAGTTTGTTTTTCTTTTTTTTAAAGATTTTATTTATTTGACAAAGAGAGACACAGCAAGGGAGGGAACGCAAGCTGGGGGAGTCAGAGAGGGAGAAGCAGGCTTTCCGCTGGGCAGGGAGCCCGATACAGGGCTCAATCCCAGTCCTGGGATCATGACCTGAGCTGAAGGCAGACGCTCAACAACTGAGCCACTCAGGTGCCCCACATCATTAGTTTTTGATGTAGTGTTCAACTGGTTGTTATAGGCAACTAATGAATAGATATGCCTTTATATGTGAGCTTCATCAGAGACTGAGGTGCAAGTAAATTGCATTAACAATTGTCTTAGATTCTGATAGTTCTTAAGTGAGCAAAATTGTCATATCTCCTTCAATCCATACCTAATGCAATCTTGAGGAATTCCTTCTGATAAATTGGTTAATTAAAGAAAAACAAAACTTAATAAAAAATACAAATGATATCCTGATATCACCCCAAATTAGTCTATTTCAACTTCATAGCATACACTAGAGAAGAGAAACTAGTGGGAGAAATGTATGCAGCATGACCTGCTGTCCCCACTCTTTGGATCAGTGCAAAGGAGAGACAGCCAGAGATAAATTTCACTGATTCATGGCAGTGGCTAATGTTTGGATGATCAGTGAAATGGCAAGAGCAAGATGAAATGTTAATAACAAGAAGCTCCGGGGAAGATGTATGTGAATGAACACTCTGGAATGAGCATTCAGTGTGAGGATTTTGTGTCCTATTTTAATTCTCCACAATAGCCGTCCCCAAAGCCAAAGACATCCATTGTAGTAAATGGTGGTAAGAGAATTCATTCTACAGATGTAAGCTTCTTTTCCTAATGCCACCCCACCCCCACTCCATGCTTGCATAATGAGTTCATAAAATTATATTGATAGCAGACATGGAGATTATTCATGGGTTCAAAAACATAAATTTCTTTTCACCAAAGCTGGCTACTACCATCACTTGGTGCTAACATGATGTGAAATACTGAATGTGGCCAAATCCGTCATTATGGATCCAAATATGTCTACTTAACCCTGGAACCTGTGAATCTTACTTTATATGGCAAAAGACAATTTGTGGATGTAATTAAATGAAGAATATTAACATAGGAAAATTATTCTGGGTTTTCCAGATGGTCCATTACCAGAACACAAGGGCCCCAAAACCAAAAGGTGTTGCTACATGTTCCTGCCACTTTGGATCCTGTTAGAAGGCTTACTGCACAAAAGTGGAATGCTTCTACAGGGGACAAAATAATGGTTACAGTGACTTGGAACTTGAGCCTGTCACCTGAATACTTTAGGTTCCTCAGACCTTTGATAATGATTGATCCTGATAGAAGAACAAAGGAGTATATCTGGATCTGAGAGAAATCTCTAGTGTGTCTTTTAATACTTTGATCACAAGTAGTAAATGTTAATAATGAAGGATGATGGTAACTACATATTCTCGGAACCAGAAATGGATCAGAATTTTCTAGAAGAAAGCTTAAGCCAATTGATGGGGTAAATAACCACAAACAGTAGAGGTGTTGAGAAAAATAGACAGAGAATGGATAATGGAAGAATGAAGTGATAAATACCAACTATGACCCCAGGATTAGTTCCAGTAATTGGGAAAACAGAGATAAGACTATTATTTTTCTTGTTATATTATATTACACATTAGTCAATGGTTTTTACTTTCTTTCCCTTTTTTAAGCAAATTTTTCCCATTGTGTTTCAATTTATAACTAAAATTTACAACTCTATAATTACAGCTATAAATGTAATAAATTATTGCAAGTTATTAAAGAAGATTGTGATTAAGAAAGGAATGACCATCTCCACAAAGGGACACTCTTTTTGGGAAAGGAATAATCACTTCTTCAGAGGAATAAAGACAGTTTCATCATATTAAAGGAAAGAATGAAATCATTGTCATTATTGCTTTACCAGTTTAATTTGGTAGGAGGGAATGCTTGAGTTATTAAATGGGTGGACTATATCATTTGTTATTAACTCAAAATGATATCTGTCTTCCCTTACATTTATCCATTCATTCTAAGGAGGAAGCCAATAATTTGTTTTTTAGTATTTTTCTCCAGTATTACTGTAATTATGCTAATGAGCAGCATTTGGAAGGTGGAAGGGAAGAGGGGTCATTATTCTCTGGCTGCAGTTGAGGAAAGAGGGTGAGTCTTAGGGAGATTCTCAGGTACGCTTTTCCTGAACCTTTGGACCCAGAGTGGTAAGAAGCTAAGACCTATGGGTGCAACTTCTCTGGGATTCCTGAGCTTTACAGAGGCTTCCCTATAAACTCATTGTCAGCTTTCTCATTCTCTGCAGCAGGCAGCTGATATCACCCCTAAAGTCTCCCCTAAAATTCTGGCAAATTCTTGCTTTAAAGACTCTATGACCAAATTCTATGCTTTAAAGACTCAACAGCAACTTCCTTGGCCTTTGCTGCCCTTGCCCTTTCACAGCTGTGCAAGCTCTTTTAATGCATTGTATTTCTATTTTCTATTTGGAATAATGAGTGATTTTTCCCTTCTTGAGTGAACTCTCACTGATTTTACAGAGTAATTAGAGATAAATAATTAAGCAGAAAATCACAATGACCTTATATAAAATCTCTTACAGAAACATTCACAATCTGAATGATAACTGTGAGAGAACTACATTATAAGAAACTCCCCAGTGCAGCCAGAAATATATTACGTGCTCAGTAAGAAAGGGATGCTTGAATGAATGAACGAATAATGAATGAATAAACAGATGAGTGAATCTGGGTGGATAACAAGGAATGATATGAAGGAACAAGAATGAAACTGGAAAAATTACACTCACTGAAAGTGAGTCTGTAAGAGATATTTTAAATTGGCTCACTAACACCCTTGCCAAATGCTTTCAAAGGGGCCACATCTGGGAAGCAAGAACTATAATTTGCAGACTCTCTTGCAGTTCGGGTTCTGGATGGGATTTAGGTTGTGCCTGTAAGATGTCCTATGTGCCACTTTGCCACTGAATTTCTTGAGAGAGAGAAGCAGAAGTTGAAGCTCCATGTTTCTGGCCCATAGCTGAAGAAAGGCAAGGTGCCTTTGAGCCAGCTGCCTTGTCACCCAGCCTTCCACTCTGCAACTCTCCTCATGGAGCAGAAGCAATGGCTCCCTGATGGCCAGATCTGTGATATCCTTTGAAGAATTTTCTGAAAGACCAGCCTTAAATCTATTCCTTAGCTTTCCCAATAATTCTGTATTACCCACATTTACATATATATATTTTTTGTTTAGCTAAGGTAGATGCCATTGTCTATAATAATAACGTCTACCAATAAATATGGTCACCAAACAGATGTAATAACATACAAGAGAGCACAGTAGGATAAAGAATATGGTGTGTACAAGGATTCAAGTGGTTTTCTATAACTGAAGAACAAATGGTATATGGGAGAAGGCAATACATAAGGCTGGAGGTTTGGGTGCTAGTTAATAAAGGCCAAGAAAAATGCAGCATTGAAATTACACTAGACATTTACATCACGTTTTGTATTTCTAAAAGATATTTCAAGTCCCTCCTTTTCCTATCTTTTCCTATCCTTAGCCAGTTTCATCGTGTTGAATATATATGGATTATTTTTATTGTATTTGCTATGGAAAAAGAAAGACATGAGCAGGAGTTCCTATTAAATGCCAGATACTAGGTAACTAATTGCAGAGATCATGCAATTTTTTTTTCAAATATTGGACCATATCCTTAGGTTTAAACAAAAATCTTATTTTTAGAACCAGATTCAACATGACTGACATTCAGACATTCATTTATTCAACCAATATTGAATAATAAAAAAGGGCCAGGCCACCATACTCTAGGTCATTGATTTATAATATTTCTGTAACAGAAAGAAACTAAAAATTCTTCCCAATTGCCATATCTTATCTTGTTTTATTTCCTCAAGATTTAATATACTGCTTGGACTCTGGTAGGTCCTCAACACTGATTGTTGAATGACTTAATGGAAAGCCTTCCCCAACTATTTCTATCCAAGGGAATCTATTCTGTTTTGAAGTTTCAGGGAAAAAATTGTCAATGAAGCATCTCTCATTTTATGTAATATTGTTGTCCAACTTTTCACAGTCCCCAGGGCCTAAAGTAGTGATTTGCATAACAAAAATACTCAATATGAATAAATATATTAATAAGTTGGAAAGCTGATTCAGATATCAAATATAATAGGTTAAGACATTAGTGTAAGAGATGATGTAGAGGCATTACCATAAATGGACATTGGCCCGATGATAGTTTACTAGTGTTAACACATAATTGCTCACATGTGAAAAAATGTATTCTTTCAGAAAATCAGGATATTAGCCACACAAGACACATGATGGCTGCCAATATCTGCTTTTTCTTATGATGATAATAACTTAGTGAACTCTGTATAGTTTATAAAATATTATTCAGTATTCTATTAAAGAATATCTCACTGGGATGATTTGGCTAACTTAATTACCCAGAACTTATCACCCTTGATTGAAATGACACAACTAAATTTCAGGGCCTGCAAAGATAAAGACCACTTTAGAGATATCCTGAAAAACTTATTCATAGATAGATTGAAACTTCCAGGGTGAACCCTTCTGAGATATGAAATTCTCATATTATCTTAGTTTTCCTTCTAAAATCCTAGCATTTTAAGTAGTGTAGGTACCAAAGAGTCTGCTCTCAGTGACTAATTATAGGATATTTTTCCTTACTCAACTTAATATACTTTTATTTTCAGTAATCATAAATACCACGCTAATATTTTTCCTACTGAAAGTAAATTGAACCTAACTAAAAATTGGAGCACCTGTTCACAATTTATATTTATTAAGGGCTTAAAAGAGAACATTATGATCAACCTACTTCATTTTTCCTCATCCTTCTTATGAGTCAAAACTCTTAATATTACATGGGATGCTGACATTACTGTTTGTGGCCTAAGGAGTCTCTTAACTCAAGGGAAACAGAAACCACTATCTCAGCCAATGAGCCACTTACCATTATGTAGTATTATCAGTGGAAAGGCAACCAAGATATTCATTACATTTTTCTCATTATCAAAGATCACATAAAGAGGTTATGGATACTTTCCTAACCTCTGAATATAAGATTATTTTCTAATTTTTCATTATTTTTATATTTGGGACAATATGATCAATTTCACCTGAAAAAAAATATATAATGTTTCTAGTACTTTAGTACTCATTCAAAATGTAATCTAGGGGTTTTCTTTGGTCCATATAATTTGTATGTAATAGCAATGAAGAAATAAACAAAAGTAGACAATAGTCATCTACTTTTTGTCTGTGCTATTCCAGGAAATGATTGGCCCATCAACACTCTTTAGAAAGTAGAGTTACCGGGGCGCCTGGGTGGCTCAGTGGGTTGAAGCCTCTGCCTTTGGCTTGGGTCATGTTCTCAGGGTCCTGGGATCGAGCCCCACATCGGGCTCCCTGCTCGGCAGGGAGCCTGCTTCCCCCTCTCTCTGCCTGCCTCTCTGCCTGCTTGTGATCTCTCTCTCTCTCTGTCAAATAAATAAATTAAAAAAAATCTTAAAAAAAAAAAAAAGTAGAGTTACCAGGAGTATAACAAAGGAAAACTTTCATTTCTTAGGGGTATTGATTGACCAGAAATTCAGACTTTCCTTTTACTAGATTTATTTCCTAATAGAAACGAATACTTATAAGAATTTCTTCTGTGTATATGCTTCAGAGTAGAATTGCCCTAAGAACTTCATGCCTAGTTCAGTCTCATCAAATTTCTCTTGCTCTGTACCAATCAGCCAAATATCTTCACTAAAAACTTAAAAGCTATCAAATTAGAACTCCCTTGTTTTCCAACTATCAAATTTACAATTCTGCTTCTTTCTGAACTCATAATATTTACTTCTTCCATTACCATTCCATTAAGGAATGATCTCTAACCTTTCCTAAGACAACTTCTCTATCCTTTCCCTGGATTCTAGGTCTGTCCTATCATCTATCTATCTATCATCTATCATCTATCTACCATCTATCATTTATCTATCCGTTGTGTTAAATGTATTTTATACACTTATTTTTTTATTTTTTTGGTTAGAATACATGATAATAACCTGTATCATCACCATGATCTGCCATTTATCTATTTGTATATTCACTTTAAGGAATGCACTCCTCTTTATCTTTGAACTTTTACCTTAATGTTTTCTTTGTGTATTCAAATACATTGAAGAATTTTATTGCACAATTTATTTTTTTGCTCTTTACAGCTAGGTATCTTTTTTCAGTTGTAATTAAGCTCAGGTTTCTAGGATAGAAAACCTAAAAGAAGAGTGTTTTACCAGAAATTTACTTCTGTCTTTTGAAATGAAATCTGAATGCTGATAATCTGGGACTGCAGTACTGCAGCTCAGTTATTTAGTAACAAATTGAGTCCTTCTAATTTACTGCAGTGACATCAACAGGGTGTAGGCCCCATCAACTTGGCTAAAAATAGCCACTGAAGCTGCAGCCATTGTGTTTCATTCCAGGAGACAGGAAGGAAGGCAGGACAAAAGAGGAGGACACCAGTGGGTGTGTGGCAGCACTCTTTTAAGAAGACTTCCTGCCCATCAAACACATCCTTTTATAACTCAAGAGCCAGATGTTAGTTATTAAGGTGAAGAGGGGGATGGAGAAGATGCTGTATTCCAAGCACCCATGGGTTTTGCCAAATTTCAGGGTTTAGTTTTGCAGGAAGAATAGGAGCTAGAAGGTGGCACCTGACATTCCCTCTCACACTTTTTTAAATCTATTTTTTATTTTTCTTTCCCAACTCTGTTCTGTTGTCTGGCATCCATCTCCACTCCTCCATTAAAATTTCTTACAAAAGCCAACAGTGAACTCTACTACTGTACACCCCTTTCTCTCCTCACCCAACTAGTGTTCTCAGTAGATACAAGATTGATAATTAACTCCTTCCCGGGAGAGCTTCTTTTATGACTCATGGAAGAAAATACTCCTCAGCTACGCATACATATATTTTCTATCTCAGTCGCCTATTCAAGGTCTTCCTTCTCCACCCAAATTTTAAATATTGGAATTCGTCAGAGCTAAGCTCTGGTCACTCTCCTCACTTTACACCTCTCACAGTCATCTCATTCAGTTATGTGGTAGTAAGCATCATCTTCAAAATCTTCAAATTTATATCCAGCAGCTTCCCTGACATTATAAGTTAACTCCTGATATCAAAGACACCTCAGACCACACCTCCTGAGAACATCCGCCCTTGACCACTCTCAACTCTACCTTAATTAGATTTCCCCATTATCATTTCCTATGGTCCCATGTTTTTCCCTTAAGTATATGTTTATGCATTTTTTAATTTGATATTTGTCTTCTTTCTCTCAGCACTAAACTCAAAAGGCAGGGACAAGGCCTGGAGTATAGTGTTATTTAATAAGTATTTGTTGAATGATGAGATGATTTAACCGGTGACATAGAGAAAATGTCACAATGGGCATCTGCAGAAAGTACGCAGGGCACACATGTCAGAGGAACTATTTAAAGTTCAAGCACAGGAAATTATGCCATGGAGGAAGGAGTGAGACACACGGCAGGACCGGAAAAGACCATTGTAAAAGAAAAATAAATCACCTTCTCCAGAAAATGGAGTGAAATGTGTCCAGTAAAACAGGACAGGAAACAGACACTGTAAAAAAAATGGCTTTTATAAAGATGTGCAAGCTGGGCATTAAAGTTCTCATAAGCAGATGCGGTGTTAAAGCAGAGTGTGAACACCTCATGTGACTTGAGTGAGAGTAGAAGAGCTGATAAGTCAGATAGTTGCACAGGAAGAGCAACAGAATCACCTCTGCCCAGAGCACTCACAACACCTCGCTGTCAGAGGAGAGGCTTGGGTGGACACAGCCATAGAACGTGACTGTGTGTCATCACAGGATTCACTCATAAACTGGAATCACGGTGTCTGCATTGTATGATGTTCCTGCTCCTGATAACCAACTTCTTATTTCAAACCCCAATAAAGTAATATTTGTGACCTCTTCCTTCTGCTAGGCACCTTTGTAAGGGCTTTATTTGTATCAGTTTATCGAATTTTCATAATAAATTCATGAGGAAAGAAGTATTATTCTCTCCATTTTACAGAAGAGGAACAGAGACATGAAAACCTAAGCAATTGCCTTTGGTCACACAGATAATAAAAGGAGAAACTATATTTGAATACTTGCAGTAACTGGCCTCTTACACTACGCTGCTTTTTACTTAAAATATTTCAGAATTAATAATAGTAAAAATATAAGGAAGTATTGAAGGATACTAACAAATTTTCCAGACAAGTAACAAACTCATCTAACCACATGTAGTTCACTGAACAGTTACAAAAGACACACAATGAAATGTATCTTCTTCATCTCCTAACTACTCAACGCCTCTCTGTATAATAGTAAATTAAACAAATAATCATTTAAATAAAGCAAATATTTAAAAAGCATCCCAGTCAACCAATAATCAGCATCAACTTAATTAGAATGCCAGAACTTTAAAATCTGCTTAGGGGAATAAAAATGCAGATCTTTCCCAACATACAATGGGGTTATGTTCTGATAATACCATCGTAAGTTTAAAATGTAAGTAAAAATGCATTTCGAACACCTAAACTACTGGACATCATAGCATAGCCTAGCTTACCTTAAGTTTGTTTTTTGTTTTTTGTTTGTTTGTTTTAGATTCTATTAATTTATTTGTCAAAGAGAGAGAGGAAAGAAAGCACAAGCAGGGGGATATGCAGGCAGAGGGAGAACCAGGCTCCCCGCTGAGCAAAGAACCCTATGCAGGACTAGTTCCCAGGACCCTGGGATCCTGACCTGAGCAGAGGGCAGATGCTTAACCGACTGAGCCATCCAGGCAACCCCCCTAGCCTACCTTAAATGGGCTCAGAACACATAACAGCTTACATTGGGAAAATCACTGAAGACAAAATCTATTTTATAGTGAATTGTTGACTACTTCATGTCATTTGTTGACCACTCTCCTGAAAATGAAAAACAGCGTAGTTGTATGGGTACAGAATGACTGTCAGTTTATTGGTTGTTTATCACATAGTGATCGTGACTGAAAGGAGCTGCCACTGCCCAGTATCATGAGAGAGGATCCTGCCACACACATCACTGGCCCAGAAATAGGCTCAATTCAAAGTATGGTGTCTACTGAATGCCCATCGCTTTACACCAACAGAAAAGTCGAAAAATTATTAAGTTGAGTTATCACAAGTTAGGAACCAGCTGTATAGTCTCATAAAACAAGGGAAAATCCAGGGAATATATCATAAATGCATTGGATGCTATGGAAAGTCATCATTAAAAAATTATAGAAAGAAGATTCTAAGTCAAAAGGATCATTCAGGGAAGGTGAGTGAGAATTGGAGATGATTTTACAGCAGATAGATTCAGATATGCAGAGAGACAAAACAGTGGGGAGGAATACATGAATAATTACCATGACTTTCTTTTCATGCATTAAAATAATTCAAAAATAAAAAGAGGTGTGATTATGAAGGTAAATATTATTTTAGCTACGTTGACTGCAGAGCAGTCCTGACCAAGAAGAAAATGTAATGCCTCTAGTAGTTAGTATGTTTTGTATTCATATACCAGAAAGTAACAGGTTTCTTTTACTTTGGTCTGCAGGTTTTCTTAATCATATATTATCAAAGATTTGATGAGTTTTAGTTTTTCTCATGATAATTAGGCTGAGCATATGCAGGTTCTATTTGTTCTTTTAGTTAAACTGCCTTCAGTGGAAGGGAATGTCAGCATGATTCAGACATAGCCTCATCAGGGCAGAGGACATTACCCAGTCTTATCCTGCTGAGAGAGTAGGTTTTCTCTCTATCCCTTTTTTCCACCATTTTATAGTATCTGTAAAAAATATCTGTATCTGGGGCGCCTGGGTGGCTCAGCGGGTTAAAGCCTCTGCCTTTGGCTCAGGTCATGATCTCAGGGGCCTGGGATGGAGTCCCACATGAGGCTCTCTGCTCAGCGGGCAGCCTGCTTCCCCCCTCTCTCTCTGCCTGCCTCTCTGCCTACTTATGATCTCTCTCTGTCAAATAAATAAATACAATCTTTAAAAAATTAAAAATTAAAAAAATTAAAAAAATCTGTATCTGTTGGCAATCTAGGGTTTATGATCCTTTGATTTTCAAATATTCAAAGGAGACTATGGACTCTGAGAAACAAACTGAGAGTTTCGAAGGGAAGGGGGTGGGAGATGGGTGAGTCTGGTGGTGGTTATTAAGGAGGGCACGGATTGCATGGGGCACTGGGTGTGGTGCATAAACAATGAATCTTGGAACACTGAAAAAATAAAATTAAAAAGTTACCATTAATTTTTTTAATTGGCTATGAGATTTTCTTTTCTTTTTCCTTTTTTTTTTTTTTGCAAGCTGTGAGATTGTCTTAATTCCTATGAATTTCCTTGTGAAAAAATTGCAAAAATTAGGCAACTTGAAATTTGAATTGCATCTCTCTCCCCTATAGGATAATGTTCATGAAGATGTGAACCTGGTCACCATTGTGGTCCCACCCAGCATGTACTCAAAATGTCAAAGGTTGTCAGTGGGTATTTACTGAACTTGAAATAAAACCAATTAAAACATAGCAAGAAAGAGCTTAAAAACCCTAACATTTTGCCCTTTTCAAAACTGAGGGCAATATATATAAATATATATATATATTTATACATATATAACTGTACATACACATGTACATGTACAATATATGCACAATATATAATATGTATAATATGTACAATATATAATAATATATTATTATATTATAGTATTATATATAATATAATATAATATATATTATATCATTATAATTATATCACATATATACATATATACATTATATATTATATTATATATTTATATATATAATTTAAAGAAAAGGAATTTCAAATACAGTTAAGATAAATTTCGTGGCATGGATGTCAAGAGAGCATAAAAAATCAAAATATAGAAAGATCTTGAAGACTCTGATTTAAATTTCTCATGTCACAAAGGAATCCGAAACTTAGAGAGGAAAAGGACTTGTTGAGAAAATATACAAATATGTGTGCCAGAGGAGAGATTATAAATCTGCATTCTTTTTGTATTCAGCATGTCATCAAATGCATGCAGTCCTTTGAGCTTCACATAAATTTAGCTTTCTTCACAGCTATTGAGATGGCAGTCACATATTCTATTTGCTTTACCTGGGGATACTAGGTAAGAGGTTTATATTTTTCTTACATGCCTCTGACTTTGAGCTCTGCATATATTACAATAATTCCACTTACAGATCACATCACCATCTTATATGACTGCCCTGTTCAAATCCAGCTGAGCCAGCTATGAAAATTATTCTTTGCTTGATATCCCCAACCCCTTCTCTTCTCCACCCATTCCCTTCTCTTATCCCTAATTCCTACTTATTTATTATGCAGAAGAATTCATGTATCTATTTTTCTTTTACAAGTGAAACCTGCTACCCCCATTATTCTCCATCTCCAAATATTTAGCTAGGTATTTTCCAAAATAGAAATCATCCGTTTTTATTTTATTTTCTCCAAAAAGTAATCGAAGTAACCGTTATTTTCGAACTCATAAAAGAATAGATTTTCACCTGGATTTCATTTCTTCAAATTGTTGCCAAAAATAGTTATCTTAGAGAGTTCACATAGTTTTAAAAAGGAAAGTTTTTGCCTGTATCAAGATAAGATCCAATCTAAAAAAGAAAGTTAAAAAAATGAAAACCTCTACTGTGACTATTGAAAAAGTCTTTCTCCTCGTCAGAAATCTAATGGATTTGGCCATCACACGTGGGTCTAACTATATCCTTAAGGAAATTCATATGGTTATAAAATTCAAATGATATACAAAGATATTAGTAAATATGAAAGCTCATGACAGTTCTCCACCCAGAGTCACCATATTGTACAACTCCAAGTGGCACATCACATAAAAGTCGATAGTAGTGGGATCACTTAGAAGACAATTTCAGCCTCAAATTGGGTGTGACTTCACACCTGACTCCACTTCCTAGAGGAAGCTGCTATTTTTAAATCAACTTAAAAAAAGACATAATTTATGCACAACAAAGTAAGACCATTGAAAATGTACAAATTAATCATTTCAACAACAGCCTATAAACATGAAATCATCATCTCATTCAAGATACAGAGCATTTCGTTTTCTCCGGAAGTTTTTGCTCTCTTACTTTTCAGACAGACCCTCCCATAACCGTGAGCCCCAGTTCAACCACTAACTGGCTTTATGTCACTTATGATTTTGCTCTATCCAGAAATGCACATAAATGAACTCATGATATGTGTATCTTTTGAGTCTGGCATTGTTCACTCACCATATGAATGTATTAATTACATTAATATGTACATTTATACATAAATGTATAAATTAAAATGTATTTATTCATATTATTGAGTGCATGAGTAGTTTGCTCCTTTAGGTAAATGATGAGTATTCCATTGTATGCATATTTCGAAGTTTACTTATCCATTCACCTGTTTATGGACATTGTGTTGTTTCCTTTTGGGGGCTATTTGAATAAAGCTTCTATAAACATTCAAGTAGAAGCCTCTGTGTACACATTTGTTTTCACTTCCTTTTGCTAAATAATTAGGAGTGAAATTGAGGAAAGATAAAATACCATTTAACATTTCCACCAGAAAAATATGAGGATTCCATTTGCTATCTCTAATACTGCCTTTAAAAAAAAAAATTATTTATGCCCTTATAATGAGTTACTAATTGGGAACTAATTTGATTTCAATTTGCGTTTCCCTGATGACTACAGATGTAAGCATTTTTATATGTGCTTGGGGGCCATTTATATATCTTCTTTTGTGAAGTGCCTATTAAATCTTTTGCCCATTTTTATAGGATTATTTTTCATTGTATTATTGAGATATATACAGTGATTTATACATTTTGGAAAAAGTTCTTTATCAGATGTATGTGTTGTATTTTTTCTCATTCTTTGGCCACATTTTTTTCTTTAACATTATAATTCAAAGGGTATTTTTTTTTTATATTGAATTCAATTTATTGATGCTTTTGTCTTTATGGTACATGCTTCTTTGTGTTTTATCTAAGAATACACAAATTCTCTTAAGATTACAAAGATTTTTCTCCTAAATTCTGTCTTAAAACTTTTATACTTTTAACTAGTACATTTAGGCCTATAGTAAATATTGATATCAGGTAATACACATCCTCCAATTTAGTTCTCCTTTTTAAAAATTATTTTGACTATTTTATGCCTTTTGTACTGTTAAACAGTTTTAAAATCAGCCTATTAATGTTTACAAACAAACAAACAATACCACAAATTTAACTGGGATTACATTTAATCTATCATTCAATTTAGGAAGAATTTTCATCCTAACAATACAGAGTTCTCTATTCCAAGAACACAGTAAATCTTTACGTTCATTTATGTATTTAATGTAGCTGGCAGAGCTTATCATTTTCAGTGTGCAGTTTTTGTGCATGTATATTTTAATTTATTCTTAATTATTTCATATTTTGATACCATTTTATTTGGAAATATACTTTTATACTTTTCTATTTCTTTTATAATTGTTTGTTATTAGTACCTAAAAATATTTATTTTTGAATAGTAAGTCTATGTCTTTCTGTCTTCCTAAACTTACTCTCTGGTAGTTTTTGTTTAAAGATTTCTTAGGCTACTTATGCTATCTATGAATAAAGAAGATTTTACTTGTTTCTCTGAATCTGTATGCCTCCCTTTTTTTTCTTGCTACAATTACCAGTACCACCAGCACAATGCTGAATAAAAGGGAAAAGAAGATATCCTTGACTTGTTCTCAGTCGTGATGGGGGTGGGCAGGAAGAACATCTTTAGTTTTTTACTGATAAGTATACTACCTGTGAATTTCGAGATGCCCTTTATGAAGTTAAGGAATTTCCTATCTATTTTAGTTTACTAAAAACTTTTATCATAGATGAACACTGTTAATACTTCTCTTCATTTATTGACATACTACTTTTTTTCTGCGTTAGTCTATTAAATTTTTAACAGCGCTAATTGATTTTCAAATATAAAGCAAATGGAATTCCCAAAATAAATCCCATTTGGTCATAACGTGTAATTCCTCTTATGTAGCATTGGATATGGCTTGTTAAAAAAATTTTATTTTGGTTTGTTAAAAATTTGAAAAGGATTTATATATCTACGTTTATGTGAAATTTTCATATTTAGAATGTTTTTCTTGTATTAATCTAGTCTTGGTATCAGAACACTGGCCTCATAAAATAAGTTGGGAAGTATTCTCTTATTCCGAATGATTTTTTTGTAGACTTGCTATTATTTCTCCCTTAAATATTTAACGAATTTTCTCTTGAAAATATTTGAGTTTAGAATTCTTTCAACTATTATTTTTATTTTTAATTTATTTAATAGATATAAAGCTGTGATAGGCAGAATAATGGCCTCTCAAAGATGTCTACATCTTAATTTCTTGAAAATGTGAGTATGTTACTTTACATGGCAAAGGAGAATTGAGATAGCAATTACTAATCAGCAGACTTTAAAATGGGGAGATTATCCTTATTATCTGCTTAGACCAAATGAAATCATCAGAATCCTAAACATAGATGAGAAATGTAGAAAAACCAGACTCAGAATGATGCAATTTGGAAAAAATTCAATTGTTCATTGCTGACTTAGAAGACAGATGAAAGGGCATGAACAAAAGAATTCAGTGTCCCCTGAGAGTTGGAAAAGACAGGGAAACAGTTTCTTCCCTAGAGCCTCTTAAAGAATGGCAGCTCTATTGACACCTTGGTTTCAGTTGAATGAATCATATTTTGGGCTTTTGATCTCCAGAAATATAAGATAATACATTTGTGTTGTTTTAAGTTGCCAAGTTTGTTGTGATTTTCTTATGCCAGCAACAGAAAACGAGTATAAGGGCGCCTGGGTGGCTCAGTTGGTTGAGCTACTGCCTTTGGCTCAGGTCATGATCTTTGAGTTCCGGGATCGAGTCCCACATTGGGCTCCCAGCTCCACGGGGAGTCTGCTTCTTCCTCTAATCTTCTCTCCTCTCATGTGCTCTCTCACTTTCTCTGTCTCTCAAATAAATAAATAAAATCTTTAAAAAAAAAAAAAAGAAAACTAGGATAAAAGTTCTTGATATTTTCTATTTCTTCTCATGTAAGTTTTGGTTAAATGTGTCTTTCCAGCAATTATTCATTCTATGTTGTCAAATTCATTGTGTCAATCTATTTATAGTATTTATTTATTAATTTTAATGAGTATGAGTACATTTCTTTATTTCTAATATTGGTATTGCATGTTCTTCCTCTTTCTTGAAGTCTAGTTAGAATTTTACACTTGTGTTTTTAAATGTTTCAAAGAACCACTTTTATTTTTATTGATATTTTTTCTATTGCATGTTTTTCTTACTGTTCCACTTATTTCAGTTCCTTATTAGTTATTTTCTCCCTTTCACCTGAGTTTAATTTGCTCTTCTTTATTCTCACTTCCAAAATGAAAACTTGGATCTTCAACTTTATGTTATTAATTTTCTGAATGTAAGAATTTGACGTCATACATATTCCTCTAAAGCTCCATTTTAGCTGCATCATACTAGTTTTGGTGTATTGTGCTTTCATTACCACTCAGTTAAAAAATGTTTGCTAATTGCCTACATGTTGTTTGGAAATGAGTTAACAATAATGTCTACATATTTGGTTCTTTTCAAGATATTTTATGGTTTCTAATATAATTTTATTGTGATCAGAAAACATGATCTAACATTTTGAGTATTTGAAATGAAATCTACTAAGACTTGTTTTATAACCCATCACATGGTCTCTCTTACTGAATTTCTGTATGGCCTTGGAAGAAATGTTCTTCCTGCAGGTTTTCTATAAATGCAAATTAGGTTAAGGGAGTTTGTGGTGTCATTCATATCTTTTATATCCTTACTTTTTATTTTTCTAGTTAATCTTTTCATTACTAAATGAGGGGATTTAACCTCCAACTGTAATTGTGAATTTGTATACATTTTTATTTAGTTTTGACAATTGGAATTCAATATTTTTGAAGCATTTTTATTAGGCTCATATATATTTATAATTGTTATACTTTCAGAATATATTGACCCTTTTACTGTTATTAAGTATTAAATTTTTGCCTGCAGTGCTTCTTGTCTCAATGTTGACAGTGCCAATGTTGACAGTGTTGACAGTAAAAAAAAAAAACAAAAAACTGGCTGGATGTTATCACAATGAGAACAAAAGAAGAAGAGGATTGAATAGGTGATACAGAAGATAAAATTATGGAAAATATCCCTGGGGTAAATAATACATTATATGTTAATAAAAAATTTAAAAAAATATGGAAAATATGAAGCTGAAAAGAAAAGGGAAGGAAAACTGTTAGATCATGAATAGATCATAAATAGACCTATAATACGGAATCCCAGAAGAAGAGCAAAGCAAAGGAGCAGAAAGTTTATTTGAACAAATTATAGCTGAGAACTTCCCTAATATGGGGAAGGAAACAGGCATTCAAGTGCAAGAGACACAGAGAACTCCCCTCAAAATCAACAAAAACAGGTCAACACCTAGACATATCATAGCGAAATTTGCAAAATGCAAAGATAAAGAGAGAATTCTGAATGCAAGTAGGGGCAGAAGTTCTTTAACCTACAAATATAGACACATCAAGTTAGCAGCAGTTCTGTCCACGGAAACTTGATTAGCCAGATATGATATATTCAATATGCTAAATGAGGAAAATATGCAGCCGTGAAAACTATATCAAGCAAGGCTGTCAGGTAGATAGACAGATAAGGTAAATAGAGGGATAGATAGAAGGAGAGATAAAGCATTTCCAAGACAAGCAAAAACTAAGAGCTTATGAACACTAAAACCAGCCCTGCAAGAACTATTAAAGGGGACACTTTAAGCCAGAAAGAGAGACCAAAAGTAACAAAGACTAGAAAGGAACAGAGACAATCTACAGGAACAGCAACTTCATAGGTAATACGAAGGCACTAAATTCATATCAATAATTACTCTGAAAATAAATGGACTAAATGTTCTAATCAAAAGTCATGTTTCGGAAAGGGAGGAGCAAGATGGCGGAGAAGTAGGAGGTTGAGATAGAGTCGGATCCCAGAAGTTCATCTAGATAGTTAATAAATCATTCTAAAAGCCAGCATACTCAACAGGAGGGAGAAGAGAGGAAGAAGAGCAATTCTAGGAGCA
>CM052797.1:111462463-111498330 GCA_028533885.1 Nasua narica | reverse complement strand
AGGGTTGCTGGGAGGTGGGGGGGGTGTAGGGATATGGACATTGGGGAGGGTATGTGCTATGGCAAATGCTGTGAAATGTGTAAGCCTGATGATTCACAGACCTGTACCCTGGGGTAAATAATACATTATATGTTAATAAAAAAAGTTTAAAAAAAAAAAAGTCATGGGATATCAAAATGGATTAAAATGGATTAAACAACAACAACAATAAAAACAAGACCCATAGATATGCTGCTTACAAGAGACTCATTTTAGACCCAAAGACACCTCCAGATTGAAGATATATGGAAAACCATATATCATGCTAATGTACATCAAAAGAAAGCCAGGGTAGCCATGTTTACATACAATAAACATTATTTTAAGCCAAAGACTATAACAAGACATGAAGAAGGCACTATATTATAATTAAGGGGTTTATCCTACAAGAAGATCTAAGATTGCAAGCATTTATGCCTCCATCTTGGGAGCACCCAAATATATAAATCAATTAATACTAAACAGAAGAAACTCATTGATGATAATATTTTGGCTCAGGTCATTATCTCAGGGTTGTGAGGTTGAGCCTTGCATCAGGCTCTACACTGGGCATGGAGCCTTCTTAAGAGTTCTCTCCCCCTCTCTCTCTGCTCTCTGCTCCTCCTCCTGAATCTTGAATCACTCACTCTTTCTAAAAAAAAAATAAAAAATAAAAAATAAAAGAAAGAAAAAAAAAAGATGCATTAAAAGGCATCCAAATCAGCAAGGAAGAAGTCAAATTTTCACTCTTTGCAGAAGACATGATACTCTATGCAGAAAACCAGAAAGACTAAACCAGAAATTGCTAGAACTGATCCACAAATTCAGCAAAGTTGTAGGATATAAAATCAATGTACATCAATTTACAGAAATCTGTGCATTTCTATACACCAATAATGAAACAGCAGAATAAGAAATTAAGAAATCAATCCCATTTATAATTACATCAAAAGCCATAAGATACCCAGGAATAAACCTAACCAAAAAGGTAAACGATCTGTACTTTTAAAACTATAGAACACTTATAAAAGAAATTGAAGAAGACACAAATAAATGGAAAAACATGCCTTGCTCATGGGTTGTAAGAACAAATATTGTTAAAATGTCTATACTATCCAAAGCAATCTACACATTCAATGCAATCCCTATCAAAATAACACCAGCATTTTTCACAGAGCTAGAACAAACCACCCTAAAATTTGTAAATTTTTTTACAATTTTATTCAGGATCTGAAAAGATCCTGAATAGCCAAGTAAGGTTGAAAAAAAAAGCCAAAGCTGAAGGTATCACAATTCTGGACATTAAACTATATTACAAAGCTGTAATCATCAACACAGTATGGTACTGGCACAAAAACAGATCATGGAACAGAATAGACCATGGAACAGAATAGAACCCAGAAATGAACCAACAACTATATGGTCAACTAATCTTTGATGAAGCAGGAAAAATATCTAATGGAAAAAACTCAGTGTCTTCAACAAATTGTGTTGGGAAAACTGGACAGTGACATGCAGAAGAATGAAACAGGACTACTTGCTTACAACATACACAAAAATAAATTCAAAATGGATGAAAGACCTAAACATGATAGAAGAAACTGTCAAAATCCTAGAGGAGAACACAGGCAACAACCTCTTTGACCTAGACCATAAGAACTTTTTACTAGACATAATTCTGGAAGCATGGGAAATAAAAGTAAAAATGAACTATTGGGACTTAAGATAAAAAGCTTCTGCACAGCAAAGGAAACAGTCAACAAAACTTAAAGGCAACCTATGGAATGGGACAAGATATTTGCAAATGGCATATCAGATAAAGGGCTCTTATCCAAGATCTATTAAGAACTTATCAAACTCGATACCCAAAAACAAATTATCCAGTTAAGAAATAGGCAGAGGACATGAACAGGCATTTCTCCAAAGAAGATACACACAAATGGCCAACAGACACATGAGAAAATGCTCAACATCACTCATCATCAGGGAAATACAAATCAAAATCACAGTGAGATACTACTTCACATCTGTCAGAATGGCTAAAATTAACAACTCAGGAAACAACAGATGTTGCTGAGGATGTGCAGAAAGGGGAACCCTCTTACACTGTTGGTGGGAATGAAAACTGATGCAGCCAATCTGGAAAACAGTATGGAGGTTCCTAAGAATTTAAAAATAGAACTACCCAATGACCCAGGAATTGCACTATTAGATATTTATCCTAAGGATACAAAAATATTGATTTAAAGGGGCACATGCACCCAATGTTTATAGCAGCATTATCAACAATAACCAAATTATGCAAAGAGTCCAAATGTCTATTGACTGATGAATGGATAAAGAAGATGTGGGAGATATATATGTATATATATGTGTGTGTATGTGTGTGTCTGTGTATGTATATATATATATATGCATATGTATATACATATACATATATATTCTATGGAATATTACTTAGCCATCAGAAAGAATCAAATTTTGCCATTTGCAATGGTGTCTATAGAACTAGAGTGCCCTATGTTAAGTGAAATAAAGTCAGTCAGAGAAAGACAAATACCATATAATTTCACTCATATTTAAGAATTTAAGAAATAAAACAGATGAAAATAGGAGAAGAGAAGGAAAAATAAAATAAGATAAAAAAAGAGAGGGAGGTAAACCATAAGAAACTCTTAATTACAGAGAACAAACTGAGGGTTGCTGGAGGAGAGGTAGGTGGTAAGACAGGCTAAACAGGTGAAGGACATTAAGGAAGGCACTTGTTATGATGAGCACTGGGTATATTATGAAAATGATGAATCATTAAGTTATACTCCTGAAATAAATACTACTGTACATGTCAACTTAACTTGAATTTAAACAAAATCTTGGAAGAAAAAAAATTGTCCTACTTTCTTTTTTTAAAGATTTTATTTATTTATTAGGGAGAGAAAGACTGAGAATGAAAGGCAAGAAGGTCAGAGGGAGAAGCAGACTTCCCGCTGAGCTGGGAGTCCGATATGGGACTCGATCCCGGGACTCCCGGATCATGACCTGAGCTGAAGGCAGTTGCCCAACCGAGTCACCCAGGTGGCCTGTTGTCGTACTTTCCTAAGCATACTGTTGTTTGCATTCTATATCTTTTTCCATTCTTTTATACCTAGTCTGCTTTTATCTATGTATCTAACGTGTATCTTTTGTAGATAGCATGACATTTCCCCCATTTTTTTTTAAATCCATTTTGGCAATTAAAAAAATGGCAAAATTCCTGAATAATGAGGCACATAGTTTAATTAGGTCTTCTAACTTGCCATTGGTATTTTATTTGTCTCCTCTTATTTTTATTTGTTCTACATTCCTACCTTCTTTGGATTGCTAATTTTTTTATATTTCATATTAATTACTCTATCAGATTTCTAGTAAATACTCATAAATTTTAGTGGTTATTCTAGAAATTATAATATACATCCTCAACGTACCCTAATTTAAGTGACTTAAATTAAGCAAGGACTATCAATTTGTATTTGTATGTGCACTTAATTTATTTTTGTAAATTTCTTGGAGTCTAAAATAAAGTTGGTGTTAAAGATCTATAGTAAAAAGTGTGAAATTAAATCCAATCCAAATCCATTTATATGTAATATATAATAAACATCAAAGAAAACAATGATAAATACAAAGTTCAGAGAAATAATACATGGTATTGTTATTTTAGTAACTGAGAAATGTGTTCAAAATTGATACAAAATATCGGATGCATATCCAGTTCTGTTGTGGCCAAAAATTGAATATTTGACAGAGAAACACTGTCCATAACCACCTTTGTGTAAGGTGCAAGGTTAACCATAACCTCCTTTGTGTAAGGAGACACAAAGATCAAAATCAATATTCTAATAATTATAGCCTATAATTAAATAAGTTTTTAAAATATTGCACAGCTGATGGATTTGAATAAATATTTGGTCATTTCGAATAAAACATCAACATTGATATATATTTCTTTTTTTTATTTTAAAAAGAGGAAAAAATCTCATGTTTTTTAATTAACACTACTTGGTTCTTTCTACATTCTTTAGTCTAAGGGTATAAACATGAAAATAGTTTACTTATTTTCATTCTTATATTATTTACAAATTTATTATTTACCTATACAAACATAATTACTCATTTACAAATTTATAAAACTTTACTTAAAATGATTTTATTTTTTTTCTAACATTATGAAAATATAAACATACCATTTTCACTTGCAACAACTCAGAATACATACAGTTGTACTAATCCTAATTAAAAATCTAAACCCAAATTCAACTTAAAAGATGTGGCTTAGTGGGGCGACTGGGTGGCTCAGCGAGTTAAAGCCTCTGCCTTCAGTTCAGGTCATGATCTCAGGGTCCTGGGATCAAGCAGAGCATTGGGCTCTCTGCTCAGCGGGGAGCCTGCTTCCCCCTCTCTCTCTCCTGCCTCTCTGCCTACTTGTGATCTCTGTCTCTCTCTGTCAAATAAATAAATAAGATCTTTAGAAAAAAACAAGATGTGGCTTACTAAAGAATAATGACAAACTAAAGAGGGAGCAAAACACAATATTTTATGTTCTCGAAATTAATACAGAGTTATGGATAGTAAGGAGAAAGATTTAATGAGAAAACACATGTGAAACCATCTTCTAAAGGGGTAAGAATTTAAAGTGCTATGTGGCAATGTCATTCCAAATAAAAGAAATGGGATATTCCTTTTACTATAGGTACGCTTTAGTTTAGTTTTTATATGTATCTTGTGGGGTGGTCAGGCACCCTCACTTTATTGATGAAGAAACTGAGAAATACATAATCATACAATTAATAGTCTGTAGAGCTACATCAATTTCAGGTGGTTGACTCTAAGTTCATTGCTTTTATACTGAGTCATGAAGTTTCAACAAAAATATAAATTCTCTTGATTTTGACTTTAACCTCACCTACTAAATTGAAGAACTCTTTTTTTTTTAGAATCTAAAATCTGCAACAATCTCATTAACTAACTCTGCAAGATAGAAAAGCTCCAGGATAGTTCTCCTGCTGATCAGAAACACTCCAACCAAAATAAAAAGCAGCAAAAACCAGAGGAAAGAAGGCAAAAAGGGGTAAGAATAGACAAAAGCAAAAGCAAAAGAGCAGTACCTGGGGAAGGTTTTGAAGATCAAGCTCAACGGTGATGCGGACTTGGGGTTGCACAGGGATTACATAACTGAGGCTGCCCAGACACTGTCCCTGCTGCCAAGTTAAAAATAAAAATAAAATAAAAAAAAAGATATGCTTGGCGGTTGAGAGGTAGCTCTGATTTTAATTGGTGCATTTGATGTATGTTGACACAGTGCTCAATAGAAGTATATGTCTACTGGGGTGGAATGGTGTAGGGGAAGAGGAAGGAGAATTAAGTAGTTAGATTTCTAAAGTCTGTTTTTTTTTTTCTTTACACAGAGTGGAGGGAGCCATTAAGGTCACTGATCAAGGCCTCTGTGTTGCCTGTAATTTAATTAAGATCAAATTACATATTTTAATTACCTGGCACCAAAGAAGCCAATGTGTGAATGCTTGTCTGGTATTCAACACACAATTCAAGGGTTTCTGTTCTTGGATTCAGCTTGTCTCCCATTAGAAGCAGACATTTGAAGTCTTCATGTTAATCAAATTTTCCCATTCTTACTTGATGATTTAAAAATATAAATGTGCAAGTCTGCAAAACACTTTTTAAACTATACAGAGTGGTTGGCAGTTAAAACTTCATTTTTATAAAATAAATTGCAGTTTTAATTGTAAATTGACTTTCTGGTATTATATTTAGGAAAGAAAAAGAGGTGGGGTTAACACATATTGACTTACCAAACACTTCGCAAGAAACTTGAGAGATAAATTCTTTCGTTTAAATGACACAACACACCATCAGTAGAGATGAAAAAACTCAGTATCAAAGTGAATAAGCAAATTAAGAATAATTGAGATGAGATTCACACTCCAAAGGCCTCTGTTTCAAAACCCATACTCTTAGCTCATAGCCACTCTGTTTCCCTCTCTTATCTCCCTCTATCCACAAAATGATAATTAGTGATCACGAATGAGACCTTCATCTTTCCTTGATAAGATAAATCCCATTAATGTCCATCAGTAACTAAATCAGATTATATTGGGGTGAGATATGAAAAGAAGGCAAAGAAATCTTAAAAAATAAAGCATTGTCAGGGGACCTGGGTGACACAGCCAGTTGAGCATCTGACTACACCTCAGTTCATGGTCCTAGGATCTGTTCCTAGTCAGACACTCTGCTCAGCAGGGACTCTGCTTGTCTCTCTCCCTCTGCCCCTCCCCCTGCTGGTGCTCTCTCTGTGTATCTCTCTCTCAAATAAATAAATAAAATCTTTAAAAAAATTTTTTAAGAAGCCTTATCATCCCAATAGCAATTGCACAACCAATGCATCAAAGGCATTTAATCAAGCCTTCTTTAAAAAGAGACAAGATAACTTTATTGGGGTCTAACGATTATTTAAAATAAAATGATCAGAAAATGTAGATCACAAAATCCTTAATTTCTTAGAGAGGCTTGGATCATAAACCCAGAGGCTTTTGCGTGGTTATTTCAAGTTTCATTCTCCATTTCAACACTAACGTAGAAGCTATTGTTCTACTCCGAGTTTACAGTTTTTGTTTGTTTTTGTTACATTTTCAAAAGATGAATTGTCAAACAGCCCCACAAATCAAGAGGGATTAGCAGTTGAGATTGTCAAAACCGGCTCAGCCTAAAGAAAAAGAAAACCAGACCCTCATATAAAACTACATGCAGTGGTGAAATCCTGATGGATCTGACAGATTAAAGGTTCACAAGTGAAAGATCACATGATAAACTTTTTTTTTTAAAAGATCTTATTTATTAATTTGACAGAGAGAGAGAGAAATCACAAGTAGGCAGAGAGGCAGGCAGAGAGAGAGGGGGAAGCAGGCTCCCTGCCAAGCAGAGAGCCCAATGTGGGGCTCAATCCCAGGACCCCCAGATCACGACCCAAGCGGAAGGCAGAGGCCCTAACCCACTGAGCCACCCAGGCATCCCCACACGATAAACTTAATAGAAGACAATGTAGTATAACATCTTTGTGATATAAGAGTGGGGAAGGACTTTCTAAGTAAAACCTATGAAAAATTGAACTATAGGGAATTCAATTACAGTTCAAAATAAAGGATTTCTTCAAACAAAGGACACCATAGACAGAGGCAAGACTCATGATAAGAGCTAATATGTATAGAGTGCTTACTGTGTGCCAAGAAACTTTTCTATCATTATGCCCATTTTGCTGATGAATCAGGCACAATAACAACAACTAAGAGATAAAGTAACTTGTCCAAGATCATATGGATAGTTAAATAGGGAGTCCATGTTCTTTACCACTATTGCATATAGTCTCCTCTTGGTCAGTAGGGGAAACATTTGCAATATCAAAAACCATTAAGGGCTGGCTATATAGAATATACAAAGAACTCCTGCAAATTATTGACAACAACAATGATAAGAAAGACTAATATTCCAAAGGATAAAAGTAATTTTATACTTATATTAATACAATTATTTATTTATATTAATATATATTAATTTATGGGGCGCCTGGGTACTTCAGTGGGTTAAAGCCTCTGCCTTCCGCTCAGGTCATGATCTCAGGGACCTGGGATCAAGACCCGCATTGGGCTCTCTGCTCAGCAGGGGGCCTGCTTCCCCTTTTCTCTCTGCCTGCCTCTCTGCCTACTTGTGATCTCTCTCTCTGTCAAATAAATAAATAAAATCTTTAAAATATACATATATTAATTTATTTTTATGTTTTAAAAATATTTTATTTATTCATTGGTCAGAGAGAGAGAGAGAGAAAGCAGAAGCAGGGAGAGCAGGCAGAAGGACAGGGAGAAGCAGGGTCCCCACTGAGCAGGGACTCCAGTGCAAGACTCTATCCCGGGATGCTGGGATCAGGACCTGAGCCAAAGGTAGACACTTAACTGACTGAGCCACCCAGGCATCCAAATATATATTAGTTTATATTAAAGTCATTTACAATACGGATGCCATCAAAACAGCAGTGAATTCTAAATTGCATTAGTAAACAGAAAAGTATAAATTAAAATAACAAGAAGATATTACTTTCTGAATCTGGCAAATTGTAGAAACCTGAATTTCTCATGTCGATGGGGTTATTGGAATATAAAAACACTCCTGCCTCCTGCATTGTTGGAGGCTGGTGGCTGCAGCCATTCTAGACAAATATGGAACAGCAGTATTAGTTCAATTTAAATATTTGTTTATACCTGGGCATATATCCCAAATAAATGCTCACGTAGGTTCTTTGGGGAATGTGTGCGTACATGTTAACCACTGCTTTATTTTGAGGGGAGGGAATGTTGGAAGTAATGCAATGTCTATTATCAGGAATGCATATCAGTAAATTGTGGTAGATGCATACTATAGAAGGTAATGAAACAAAGAACCACATAGTCCTCATAAAGTGGCATGGATAGATCTAAAGAAGGAAACGTTACAGAGAAACAAAATAAGGAAGAGATGCCATCTCTAATGTAATTCCATATGTGCAAATTAAAATCATACATAGCCTCAAACAACAATAGACACCTTATAAAAGGATATACCAACAAAATAACACATATAAAATACTTTTGAAAAGTAAATACTGAATGATACTAGGAAATAATGCAGTTAAAGGAAAATAAAATGTTCGATCAGTCAGGCGATGGGCCTTGCACACACCAGCGATGATAATTTTCCATAAAATGAAAAGTATAATTATTTCAAACAATTGCACCTGAGGTCCAAATAGAAAAGGAAAAAAAAAAAAGCAATGAGGTGGGGTTTTTTATTTATATTTAATATTAAATGAATAATTTTTTTTTATTTTTAAAAATTTCACTTATTTATTTGACAGAGAGAGACACAGCGAGAGAGGGAACACAAGCAGGGAGAGAGGGAGAGGGAGAAGCAGGCTTCCCTCTGAGCAGAGAGCCTGAAGCGGCGCTGGATCCCAGGACCCCGGATCATGACCTGAGCCAAGGGCTGATGCTTAATGACTAAGCAACCCAGGCGCCCCATGAATAATGTTTATTAATCACCTACTTTATTTTCAGTTACTGAACTGGGCAGTTTACATATATTTTATTCTATATTCCTTCTCTCAAAAATACTTGTAATGTAAATATGAACTGCCATTACAGAGAAGAGAAACTTAGATCTAAAATATGACATGGCCAGATAAGAATTGGCAAAACCCGGAGGGCAATCCCGTGTCCTTCATCTGGTTCAACAGATTTTACTTATTTCACTCTATTTATCTAACATTTTTCTAGGGACTTATATTCAGAGTTATAGTAATACAGAGAAAAAAAAAAAACAAGGTTTCATTGCTACAGGGCTTCCTAGAACTTTTAATTCCCCAGTATAGATAGTTGGTAGCATATTTTTAAGGAAAAACAGCACCGTGCACATACAACCCCCATTTAGCCAGTCTGTTTGAATGGAGGGAACCCCCCCAACACACACACGTGCGCGTGCTTCTTTTTTTCTTTCTCCTCACTCCTATGTAAACCGGCTTGAAATTAATTTTTTCTCTGCCCTTAGATGAAATATTGCTTGGGTATCATACCTTATGAACATTCTCAGGAAATACAAAGGCATCTGGTCAGTTATACTCACAATAGTCTCAGCTCAGTTATTAATTATCCAGTGTAATAATCCAATGTAATAATCAAAATGATCCAACTTCTTTTAAACTGAAGCTCTTTGGGGGCGCCTGAGAAGCTCAGTCGGTTAAGCCACAGACTCTTGGTTTCTGCTCAGGTCATAATCTCAGGGTCACGGGATCTAGCCTGGTGTTGGGTTTTGTGCTCAGTGTGGCATCTGCTTGTTCCTTCTCCCTCTGCTCCTTCTCTCTCTCTCTCTCTCTCTCTCTCAAACAAACAAACAAATAAATAAATAAGATCTTTTTTTTACAAAATAAATAAATTGAAGCTCTTTCCTGCCCCCATGGTTGCTGTGCTTTGGGCTGGCTACCTACCTATAGCAGTGTGGTTCTACTTGGGCTAGAGCTCAGTGACTGCCTTCTTCATTTTTTCCTCCTATGTTGCCTTTTTTTTGTTTTTTAATAAATTTATTTATTTAAGATTTTATTTATCCATTTGAAAGAGAGATAGCGAGAGAGTATGACAGGCAGGAGAGGGACAAGAAGTCTCCCTGCTCAGAGCAGGGAGCCTGACATGGGACTGGATCCCAGGACCCTGAGACCATGACCCACGCCAAAGGTAGACACTTAACCGACTGAGTCACCCCAGTGCCCCCTTTCTCCTGTTTTGTATTCCTACTCAACCTCTTTGGTTTAGGAGAGGGATATAGGCAGGACAACTGAAGGGAGCTGGAAATATTTGTAATAATCCAGGTCAAACACGACGTTAGTGGTTACTACTCTGGACAAGATATCCTAAGTGTCTCCTGAACTAGGTAGTATATTAGTCTTCTCCTTTCACCCTTTCTCTTATTTTTATGTTCTCAGCATAGAGCCAGTGTAATCTAATTCTAACAAGTTGGATCATGTTACTCACCTGCTCAAAATCTTCCAATGGTCAGTGTAAAAATCAAATCTTTGCATACCCCTACATAATTTGGATATAGCCACCTCTCTCATCTCACCTCCTACAGACCCAGACTCTACTCCTTCACTCTTGGTAAGCTCTACAACCACGAATGATCTTTCTTGAACACAACATTTCAGGTATAATCCAAACAGGACCTTGGGCAGGTTATCATTTAAGAGTTCAGTTACCTTCCAAACCACAGTCCACTCCTTATTACCACAGACAGCCTTCAGCCAGCCTCTCACTCTTAATTTCTTGCTCCATTTTCCCCATGCTCCAAAGTACAAATGTTAAGTTTTTGAATGAATCTATTTGAAACTCCTCTCTTCTTATGCTTAAAATGAATGGGACACAATACCAACTCATCCCTTACGGTGGGGTGGGAAATAATTCAAGTAGCACAATACAATATTCTAATTAATATTTTCTCTAATGATAAAAGTGCTGGGTAATTAAAGATTTCTTAAATATGCTTTAAGGATTTTAAAAATTGACATAGGAAATATAGACTTGCAAATGATAGCTTATACAATGATATTCCATCTGATTATTTATTCATTCAACAAATATTTATAAAGCATTCACTGTGATCCCAGTCCTATCCTGGGAGCTGATGATTTGCTGAGATAAAACATTCTGAAAAGCTCACATTTTAGTTGGATGTAGACAGAAAATAAGCAAGTCAACCAATAAATGAAAAAAGAAGACTTTTGTTTATTTATTTATTTTTAAAGATGTTATTTATTTATTTGGCAAAGAGATAGAGAGGGAGGGTAAGTAGAAATAGGCAAAGCAGCAGGCAGAGGGAGAGAGAGATTTCCCATCAAGCAGGGAGCCTGGTGCAGGGCTTGATTCCAGGACTCTGGAATCATGACCTGTGTCATGACCTGAGCCAATGGCAGACTCTCAACTGACTGAGCCACCCAGGCATCCCCCAAAAGAAGCCTTTTAGATGGTGACCAGAACTTTGAAGAAAATCGAGTGAGGTGGGTTGGTAAAGAATGCCAGGGCATGCTTGTAATTGAATGTTTTGGACCTTGTCCCTGACAATTAGCTATTTAAGTGGAAAACAGAATTAAGGATATTTTACATTTTTTTTAAATTAGGATATGCTCATATTATATTTAGTAGTGTTATATTTAAATTATTACTTTAAATATTAAATATGCATATATACATGTACATAAATATACATGTATGTACATACATATAGACATATACTGTACACATGTATTTAAATATATTAATTTATCTTTAAAATGCAAATAATATTAATAATATATGCATTTATATTTATATAGATTACTCAAATTTTATAAATAAAATATACCCAAAATGTATTTTCTACTATGCGTATATTTCCATGATTTAGTATTAAATGGACCTTTTTTCCTACTATTATCAATAGATGAGCTTTTTAATGAAACAACATTTCTACAGACTAATGATATGAAAGAATTCTTACAGGTATATGTTATATTATAATCATTCCTTTTTATTTCTCCAGTCTTATTCTAAAATAAATAAGTAAATTACTGGCTCCAAATTATCTGTCTCCTTATTTAAAGTATTACAGATTTAAACGCCTTTGGGGGCACAGATATGTACTTAATGATCCAGAGGAATCTAGTTTACAGTGTAAATCATTTTGTTTGAAATATAGTTTCTATATTTTAACAGTGGGTAAATGGATGATCTGATTCTAAGGTTCTTTTCATAAGTCATTTCCAATGCATTTTTACTAGTAAGATTTTTTTTCTCACCTTTTATCTTCTTTTTTGTACCCCTATCCTCCAACGTCTTCATCACTGGACTGGGGAATTTCCATGTTGGAAATTATTTTATCACTGTATTGAACTTCCCATGAATATATTTTCACTTCCGTTTTTCTTTTTTCCCTGTATAATAAGCACCATTTAAAGACGTCATAATTTTATATTCTAGTTCTCAAAATGATTTAAGAATTGGAATTTACTTTTTGTCCTTCAGTAAATTTTAGAAAGAAAAAAGAATGTAATGTACAAACATCATTCATCCACATAATAAATTATGAATTCACACATCCTTGAAAAATGTTTGGTTTTTCAGCAAAAACAAATGTGTGCATTCACACTCATCATAGAGAGTAACACATAAGTATATCTCTTATGAAAGGATCTTTATGTACTTTACAGAATTTATGAAGAAAGCTCCTTTTAAACACCAGTGAATGATACCATCTGGAGTTGAAAATACAACAGGTATTCAGTGTTGTGTCACAGAGAAAAGGATAACATGAATTACAACTCAGAAGTGTCATGTATCCCTTGTTAGTTAGAATGACTGTAGAAACTTTAACCAAATAATTCATATTCATTCTAAAATTATATGTGATGCAAGAAAAATTATTCATAATATCACCACTCAAAGATAACTATTTTTATTATATGTTAACTACATAAAATGTCTAGTACTGGGGCACCTGGGTGGCTCAGTGGGTTAAAGCCTCTGCCTTTGGCTCAGGTCATGATCTCGGGGTCCTGGGATCGAGCCCCACATCGGGCTCTCTACTCAGTGGGGAGCCTGCTTCCCCCTCTCTCTCTGCCTGACTCTCTGCCTACTTGTGATCTCTCTCTCTCTCTGTCAAATAAACAAATAAAATCTTTAAAAAAATATTTAGTATTATGCTTGATACATTATAATCATTAAAAGACAACTATTATTAATAATAATATTAATATTTCAAGTAAAATGTTTTTAAAATAATAATTCCTGCCCCTGTTTTATGAAAAATAAATCAGTCACTCTCATTTTTGTTGGTGACTGGCATTCCCTTTAATCTTTTAATGTAAAATTGATTGAGATTTGCTAATATTTTGTTAAGTTCTTCGCATACAGTGTTCATCAGGGATATCAGCCTGTAGTTTTCTCCTCTCCTCTCTCTTTCTCTCTCTCTCTCTCTCTTTCTTTTGGTAGTGTCTTTGGTTCAGGTTTCAGGGTAATGGTGATTTCATAGAATGAATTTGGAAATTTTCCTACCTCATATTTTTGTAATATTTTGAGGAGAATAGGTTCTAGTTCTTTAAAGGTTTGGTAGAATTCAGCTACAGATTCATCTGCTCCTGGACTTTTGATTGTTGGGAGATTTTTTTATTCCCATTTTAATTTAGTTGCCAGTAATTGGCCTGTTTGATTTTCTATTTCTTCCTGATTCAGTTTTGGAAGATTGTATGTTTCTAAGAATTTATCTGTTTCTTCTAGGTTGTCCAATTTGCTTGCAAATAATTTTTCATAGTATTCTCTTATAAACTTTTGTATTTCTGTGGTATTGGTTGTTACTTTTTCAGGCAAGGGAAACAAACAAACAAACAAAAAACTATCAGGACTACCAAAAAATAAAGTTTTTTCACTTAAGAAAATCATCAACAAAACTTAAAGGCTGGGAGAAGATATTTGCAAACGCTATCTGATAAAGAGTTAATATCCAAAATATAAAAATAATTCATGCAATTCAGTGCAAAAAATCAAACAATCCCATTACAAAAAAAAATGGGCAAAGGACCTGGATAGACACTTTTTACAAAGAAGACATATAGTTGATAGTTTTCATGTATCAAGAGATACATGAAAAGATGTTCAACATCACTAATCATCAGGGGAATACAAATCAAAATCAAAATGAGATATCACCTTACACCTCTTAGAATGACTAGAATAAAAAAAAAAAAAACACTGGAAATAACAAGTGCTGTCAAAGATGAGGAGGATGAGAATCCCTTAGGTACTGTTGGTGGGAATGTAAATTGGTCCAGCCACTGTGGAAAACAATATGGATGTTCCCCAAAAAATTAAAAATAAAAATACCATATAATACAGATCCCATTGCTGGGTATTTCCTCAAAGAAAATGAAAACACTAATTTGAAAAGCTTTATGCACCCTACGTTTATTGAAGCATTATTTACAAATGCCAAGGTTTAGAAGCAACCCAAGTGACTATCAATAGATGAAGGGATAAAGAAGTGGGATGTGTGTGTGTGTGTGTGTGTGTGTGTGTGTGTGTAATAAAATACTACCCAGCCAACAAAAGATGAAATTGTGCACTTGTGACAACATGGATGGACCTTGAGTGTGTAAGGCTAAGTTAAATAAGTCAGACACAGAAAAAGTGATACTCTATAATTTCACTTATATATAAAATCTAAACAACAAAACAAATGAATTAACCAGCCAACAGCAGAAACAAACCCATAAATACAGACAACAAACTGATGGTTACCAGAGGGAATGAGGAGAAGGGGAGTGGGAGATACAGATTTCCAGTTATGAAATGAATAAGTCATGGGAATAAAAGGTACAGCATAAAGAATATAGTTGATGGTATTTCCAGTGCTGTATGGTGACAGATGGTAGGTACACTTGTGGTGAGCATAACATAATGTATAGGCTCATTAAATCACTATGTTGTACACCTGAAACTAATGTAACATTGTATGTCAACTGCACTTTAATTAAAAAAAATAAATCAAAAATATGTATTTCAGTGATGTCTTTGCATGTACCTCTATGTGTCCTCTAACATCAACTCCATGAAAAAAATCTGTGTATTTTGCAATAATTGCAATGTTGCATTTCATACATTTTTATTATATTTGTAATACATTAGCAGATTTTTGTGACATGCATGGCATATCAACAATGAGAGACATTCTAATCATGGCTGGTGAGATAATTGACCAGGATAAATATTTGGAAGATTTGAAATCTAGACTTCTATATCACTTGTTCAGCAATATTATTTTCCTATATTTCTAGTAAGTAAATGTAATTAATTCTCCACGTTACTAATGGTAGAAAAGTCAATATCAAGCCATTTTAAGAGACCTATTAATACTAAGTTTAATTTAGAGTTATTTTTGTAAACAGTTTAATTTATAATTATTTTTGAAATCTTGACAATAATATTGCTGACAATAACAGTATAAAAAATTTTATTGGGGCAGCCTGGGGAGCTCAGTCTTTAAGCGTCTGCCCTTGGCTCGTCATGATCCCAGCATCCTGGGATTGAGTCCTGCATCAGGCTCACTGCTTGGCAGGGAACCTGCTTCTCCCTCTCCAGCTCCCCCATGCTTCTGTTCCCCCTCTCACTATCCTGTTATAAATAAATAAAAATCTTTCAAAAAAAAAACTTCTATTGACTTAAAATCAAGAAAAATAGTTTATTTTTAAATTCCCAAAATAATAATAACGGTAACAGCATACTGAGTAATTGTTATATGTAAAGCCATGTTCTAAATCCTTAAGATAATATATTTATCTGAGTTATTTTGTATTAAATGTTGAAGAAACAAAGAGTTTAAATTATTTGTTTGAGGTCACAGTGTTGGACCCAAGCAGAGAAGTTCTTGTTCCCATGTTTCTAACCATGACAATGCATGAGTGATCTTTATTTTCCTCATTATACCTTTGGTTTTATTGTTGACATTTTATGGCAATAAATGGCTATTATTATTAACAACAATAAAATGTTAATAATAGTTAAGAATAATTTTTAGCCTCAATTATTGCAAGCATTTATGTGAGCTCCAAGCAACGTTAAAACATTTGTCAAGTTCATTTGAGATTCTTCGTGTGAAAATGCCACACTCAAATTTCTCTGAGACAAAAAAGGAAAAATCTTTTCCATTACTATCCCAAGTGGGATTTATTTCTCTCTGCTTTTTAAAAGTTGACTCTGGGTCTAGATTACTTAGGATGATGGAATTGTACCCAACTCTTAGTGGGTAGCTTAGTGTACCCCAGTTTAGGGAGGGCAGATTTCTGTTGGCTGCTTTTTTCCCTAGAAAATTCCCCAGAATTTTTTTTAATATAAGTACACGAACACGTATGTATTATGTAACAGTGAACAATACTGGCTTGGTTAATAGCAGCTTGGTCAACACACCAATTTTATAGGATTGTTGCACGACTTAGTTAATATCCTCCTCTAACATCTCTTTCTGACTTAGAAAGCATTCATAGCACAGTCAAAGGCTCAATTTTAATTTTATGGAAAATTAATTAAACTTACCAATTATTAGTTATCGGTTAATTTTCAAAGAATAGCGATCAATATTTTCTTTAATACTTCCCAGACAACCAAATTTCAGACAACAATCTATGGTTTGGACCATTTGATGTAAATGTTCAGCATGTTTGGCAAGCAAATAAAGGTTCAGCCCTTTATTAAGACAGATAATTATATCTATTTTAAGTGTGTGTTTTGGGGCATTTGGGAGTAGATAGATTGACAATCAAGGTAAAACTAAAAGTTTTATGTCAGTTCTACCCATCCTTTTATTTAAATATGCATCTATGAAACATCTGTCAGGTATTAAGAACTGTGCTTGGTATTATTGATTGGCGATATTGAGACAAAGTCTCTATTCTAAAAGAATTCATCATCTTGTAGGGAAAGACTCACTAATGGACAAATTATAACTATATATGATTCTTATGATATCAGGGTGTTTATTTTTTTTTAAAGATTTTATTTATTTATTTATTAGGAAAGAGAGAGAGTGAGAGAGAGCATGAGAAGGGAGAAGGTCAGAGTGAGAAGCGGACTCCCCATGGAGCTGGGAGCCCGATGTGGGACTCAATCCCGGGACTCCGGGATCATGACCGGAGCTGAAGGCAGTCGCTCAACCAACTGCGCCACCCAGGGGCCCTATCAGGGTGTTTAAATAATGTTGTGAGGAGGCACGGAGAGCAGAGCTGCTAACTATACCTAGAAACAGTGAAGAATAGTGTGAATATTAGGATAGGATACGGAACATGCCCAGCACTAACACTGGTAGGATACAGAGATAGAGAACAACTGAAAGTCTGTATGTCATATATATAAATATTTGAAAGTTATTATTCAAAGTAACAAGCTATTAGAATGTTTTTTGCCATGCACTCATAACAACATAACAGCAAATATGTGTAGAGCTATGGTATGTATATGACAGTCAGTCAAGTAAAACAGTGACTATTAATGCATTTGTTTTGGTGTCTTGGTGCAATTACTATTGCATTGGTCTAGGCCAATAGTGTTTTACCAAGTAATAAAATGTATACATGAGACATGGAGGGGTTTTATTTTGTAGTAGCTTTCTATATTGAATAATAAATTGCCACAAACTTTGCAGCATATAACAACACAAATGTATTATTTCATAATTTACTATGGGTCAGGAATCTGGTCACTGGTTAGTTGAATCCTCTGCTCCATCTCACTATGCTGAAATTGGGTTCTGGCCAGGATGGTGAATCCATCTGAGGCTCACAACACCCTTTCAATTTCACAATTGTTGGCAAAATTCAGTTCCTTGTGGTTGTAGGACCAAGGTTCCTGTTTTCTTGCTTGCTCTTAACCTGATTTCATTCTTAGCTCCTAACAACCTCTAGCCAATACTGTCTACCAATACAAAGTTATATGTCAGGAGAATGGGAATGTAACCAAATGCTTTAAAATAAAAGACTAAATGATACATTGGGACTTAGGGAACATGATATTGTATTTTTAATGTAAAATAAGAATGCTCATAAAACTCTCAAAGTTGATGAAGACAGTATCCAAGATACCCCAATAGAAAGTTTTCACTGAAAATAAGGTATCAAAATATAAGTTCATGGAAAGGAAGTTAATCTATCTATTTTACCCTTGTCTCAAGAACTATAGTCTCCCCATGACCAATTTGCTTTACTTTTTCCTCATGCTAAGCCTGTTAAAGTGAAATGGACACCAGCAATTATTTTTCATAGCTCTATTTTATTTTTAAGTAATTACCCAAATAATCATTCTAAAATAGATTGTTTATTTTCACATGAAAGTAAAATGAATCTGAATTTTCCCAGAAAACAAAATAAGCTCACAAAATTTATCTGAAACATCATCTAGTAAACATTGAACCATTGTTATACTGAATATTTTAAAATTAATTTAGTAATGGCTCTTAGGATTTATGGAGCAAAAACATTCGGTCTATCATTTTTTTCCCTTTCTCATTAGTAGTTTTACCACATCAAAGAGCTATATTGATTCCTCAGTTAAAAAGGGGGAAATATTCAAGTGAAAGCTGATGTGTCCACATAGGTACAGCATATTAATTGGTTGATTGATGATGGGTATTTACCAGTTGATGGGTTAAACCTTGATATTTGTAACCTTTAATTCAGCCTGAATAGGTACAACTCCTTTAAAGTAGGCCATGGTATTGTAGACACTAAAACTGTCAGATTTGATGAAAAGAAAATATGGCCTGTGCTGTTGGCCTATTAATGGCTCTGCCATATACTTGATGTCTTACACTTCTCTCCAGTATTTCATTTAATAATGCACACAGTGAGATAATAAATGCACATTCTTCTGGAGCTCAATGCAGGAGGCCCCTATAGAACATCTATTTATAAATACCTTTGGTCCTCCCAGGCAAAGGTTGAAGCCAATTTATAACAAAATTTCACCTACATCACTCAGATGTAAGCTGGAGGTCAGTAACAGAGAACACAGTGGCCATGACAACTGAAAGATCTAATAAACATCTACGTGAATGTTTGAAAAGATTATAGAGCAATCTTTTCTGACCTGGACTTTATGGTTGAAAATGTTGAGCTGGGATGATCAAACTCTCATTACAAAATTCACCAAGTAGGAAAGTCTAAGATTTAAAGTCATTAGGTCATCTTTGTTCTATTAATATTCCTTCTGACTTCATGATTGAAGAAGCTTATTTCATTAAAATTGAATAACAGTTATTTTGTTCCTTAATGCAATTTAAAAAAAAATGCCCACTTTTCAAATTTAAAGATCGACATATATAGCTATAGATTTTATCTTCATTACAACCTGGTATGCCATTTTTGTTGTTATAGTCACACTATTTTTCCTGAAGTCAACAACAAAAATGTCTCAGAAATGGAATATGTGAAAATGGAGTAAATGTATTTTTGTCTGAGTTTTTGAAGATACTGTTTGTGTCACAATCGTTATCATACTTCAGCTTATGAAGTGCACATTTGTAACTAAGCCATTTAAGGAGGTTATTGCTTATAACCCACAATTCATTCAGCCTGACTACTAGAATAATAATGACACAAAAACTAATTAGAAGTTGTGAAAGAACAAAAAGGCTTTCAGTAACTTTTTGTTTTGTTTTGTTTTTTTGTGTCTTCTAGCACCATGTGACAAATGAATGTCAAAGAAGTGAAAACACACGTATACAATATGGTGGAGACAGATCTCTGTGAAACTGAGAGGGGAGTGTTTTCAAGCTCATTGGCAATTCTGTATGTTTGCCTCTAACACTGTCTAATCAGAAGTCAGATTCCATGTTTCAAAAAATTACACAGGGTATCTTATTTCTGATTTAATTTTAATTTTATATTCTACTTTCCCTTAAATATTTAAGCAACATTCATTGAAAATAACATTACCAAATATTGGCAAAATAAATGGACCCAAAATGTCAAGGATCTAGGCTTGAGCACCTCACATTTTGATCCTTTTGGGAATTTGCTCTGGGTGGTAAATGCTCAGTCAGTCCAGCCTTGTGTTCATTATCACATGTAATAAAAGTATATTGTTAACTCTCATAGCTGTGCAACAAATTGATGTGTAAAACTTCCTCAAATTTTGATGCTTTTTTACATATCACCTTCTCGCAAGAGATTTTTATGACACCAGCATTATTTGGTTTCCCCTTTTTGACACATCTTGTTGTTTACTTAGTGTTCTAATGCAATTTTTTCCTTTTTTTTTCTCTGTCTACCTAGCCTCATAAAAGTCCTAATGGAATCTGAGAACTAAGTCTCCAAGTGAAGCCCAAAATCCTGTGAAAGCTGACTTTTGGCAGTTAGTAGAGTCAGATGAGAGACCAAAACAGATGATCTGGACAGGAATATTGAGTCTGCAGCCAGTTGCCAAAAAAAGATTTGGCGGGACTATTTAGAATTTTGGTAGTGGGGTGATTTCAAGACAGTGGTCCAGTAGAGTAATGGATAGTTTCCAAGATCCAGTGTCAGTGTAACAACAGCCAGGCCACTCCAGTGGCATGACTTGAGGGGTTACTGCAGCCCTCCAGGTAAGGTGATCACTCTTTCCAGTTTTCCCAGGACTGAGAGATTTCCCTGGACATGGGATTCTCAGGGTAAAACTGGGAGAGTCCCAGACAAACCAGGATGAGTTGGTCATCCTAAATCTAACACCTCTAGCTTTTTTCTCAATTTCTGATATTGGCTCTTCAATCTTTGAAGGGATTCTGTGACCTATCTAAGTTCTATCCTAAAAAACCTTTCCCATTCAAATTAGCCTGAGTATTTTCTGATTTCATCATTATAGAACCCTGACTGGTATAGAAATTGGCACAGGATGTGAGTTTCAGGTAAGAGACCTTCAGGGAAATCAGATAATCTGGTATTAGTTATCTGCGTAAGTGAAAATTCATTTCATATTCAGAGCAGGGATATTAGGTGAAAGAGTAAGTTAAGTTCTCATTGGTGGCAGTCTGAAATGAAGTGCTCATTGAGGGTTAGCTTTAAGGAAAGAAAATATGGTCACTGCTATAAGAAAAGAAGGAAGAACATGAAATGTGGAGAACTTAATATGGAGTTACTGGGGAGAGCACTGCACAGTTAGAGAGAGAGCGAGAATGCTGCAATCCTTGAATGCTGGAATAATACCTAAAACCTGGGAATTTTCCAGAACTCATGATAAAGAAACTGATTTTAGCAGCTGCACAACTAAAATGCCATGTTCAAGCCTAAGTGTTGTTGCATTATAAAATGAATAAAATTCTCTCGTAATTTCTTCTGTGAAAGTGAAGACATTAATCAGAAAAAAATGGGATCCTGAAGCAGAGCGATGGGGCACAATCCCTGGATTTGCGATACCGCAATGCCCAATCACCCCTAAACTCTAAACTCCCTTTGTCCCCCAGAGGACCTCTGCCTTCCTTGAAGATACTTATGCTTTCTTCAGCTGATGGAATTATTCTGGAGTACAAAAGGGATTTTCTTCCTGCGCCCTCCTCCCCTTCTTAGCTTTGGTCTCCATTTCTATAACTAGAATCAGCTCCCAGTTTATTTAGGAAACAAAGCTTTACATAACAAAAATTAGTGAATTTTATTTACAGCGTCGTGATGAGTACCTGAAATAGATCATGGGAGTACTTGATGAAGGAGGAAAAAAAACAGTAATTTTTAGATTCAGCTGACTTTAGCCACATGGGTGTACTTCCCAAAAATTCTAGATCCCATGTGTTGAATTAGCAGCTAAAACCCAGAATGCACAGTGCCCATGACAGCACTGAGATGACAAACACTTTAGTAGATTTCAGAGGAAAGAATCCAAAGTCTATGGAGATTGAATAAATGAGTGAAATTTTCTTGTTCAGGTCTCCACTCAAGCAGACTCTGACTCACAAAGGACCTAGTAGGTACCCTTACTTGAAGACCTTTTAAAACACCTTGGGGATGGGGGAGTGCAAGCATTTCTAAAAAAATATTTTAGTAACTAGTGGGAGAAGGGGCAGTTGAGATGATCTCCCTGGTGGAATGGGAATGAGAAGGTAGCAAGCAGAGTTGCAGAGGCCACAGTCAGTGTAACTTTCAGAAGACACTGAGTGTGGGGTTCCTGAGAGCAGCATTCTGTCTGCCATAGTAATCTGAATAACGTAGTTGACAGTGCTTAACTGATCACAGGGGCTGAAGAGCAAAAACAGAGGGGCATCTCACTCACATCCTACTTGATTTTTATTTTTATTTCTTTTAAGATTATTTATTTATTTATTTGACAGAGAGAGATCACAAGCAGGCAGAGAGGCAGGCAGCGAGAGAGGGGTAAGCAGGCTCCCTGCCGAGCAGAGAGCCTGATGTGGGGCTCGATCCCAGGACCCTAAAATCATGACCTGAGCCAAAGGCAGAAGCTTTAACCCACTGAGCCACCCGGGTGTCCCCTACTTGATTTTTATAACCAACCATGATAGGGACTTGTGACATCTCACCCTAATTTCTATTCTTAAATTATTTCATGGATTCATAGACTCTTAAATAAAGAAGAAGCCTAATAACCTTGAAGATGTTACTGCTACAACTGCAAATACTGCTAGTTCTTTAAATCTTCCGCCATAAGGAAGAAGACATAGAAGTAACTACAAAAATTGTGGATTCTTTTTTTCTGCCTATGGCTCTGAGCTTCTAATTGCTACATATATAGAGAGTCACTATGATCCAGAGACACAACTTAAAAGGGATAGTAATATATGGCATTTTAATATTTGTCATAATCATAATAGAACCTGTAAGATCCAAATAGTTACATGCTTACTTTCCCAGTTCTTGAATGCATCTCTGAAATATGTCCTTAGCAACTGACAGATGTCTACTTTAGTGTCCTGTGGACTACAAGGCTGTTTGATAGGAAAGATCATATAGAAATGTCTGGAAATTTTTTTACATGTCAACATAAATTAGAATAATTGCGTTCCTATTTGGAATCATGGTCATTACCACTACTATCAAAGATGTGAGATCTGGTCACATCCCTTCTAATCCTCCAGCTCAACAGGTTCAGGAGTAGATAAGTTTGGGAGACTAATGGAGGACTATCAATGAACATAATCAGATAAAGACTTCAGTTGGAGCTGATGCTGCTGCAAATGACTAAAACTTCAACCTGGCATGCACTTATTAATCTGAAGTGTGCTCTTTTCTCTGCATCTACTTTGCTGTCATTTTGAAGGAGCACATACTTTTATTGTTTTGCCTCAGGATTCTCTCAGTCATGAGGCTCTGAGACACAATTTAGTTGGGGGAGAATCCGACCACTTCACAATCCATAAAACTGCCTCCAGGTCCACATCATTGAAAGTATCATGTTAATTAGACTTGGAGAACAAAAAGAAGCGGATGTTTTAGTCACCCTCAAGATGGTGGGAGATAAAATCCATGAAAATAGAGGAGCTTCCTGTTCTTGAAGTTTCTAGAGATCAGGTGATCTGGGATGTATCAAGACATTATCAGGAGGTAAAGAAATCATTGCTGCCTCTTCTAACTCTTATTGTTATGTCATGGCTACTTGACATTGGAGCCACTATGTACCATATTTGGGTAGGTGCATTTGTTACATTTACCAGGCGACCAAAAGGCTATCAACTGTGGGTGTGTCCAAAGACCATAAAAGTATCTGCAGCTGGTTTTGGCCAAAGCACAAGCAACCCTTCTCCTTGACCCTTACAAACCAGACTGTTCTATACAGATCAACGTACAAATGGCTAACAGACACATGAAAAAATGTTCATCCTCATTAGCCATCAGGGAAATTCAAACCAAAACCACATTGAGATACCATCTTACACCAGTTAGAATGGCCAAAATCAACAAGACAGTGAACAACAAATGTTGGAGAGGATGTGGAGAAAGGGGGACCCTCTTACACTGTTGGTGGGAATGCAAGTTGGTGCAGCCACTTTGGAAAACAGTGTGGAGATTCCTCAAGAAATTAAAAATAGAGCTACCCTATGACCCAAAAATTGCACTACTGGGTATTTACCCCAAAGATACAGATGTGGTGGAAAAAAGGGTCATATGTACCCTGAAGTTCATGGCAGCAATGTCCACAATCGCCAAACTGTGAACGAGCCAAGATGCTCTTCAACAGATGAATGGATAAAGAAGACATGGTCCATATATACAATGGAATATTATGCAGCTACCAGAAAGGAAATACCTAACTTTTGTATCAACATGGACAGAACTGGAGGAGATTATGCTGAGTGAAATAAGTCAAGCAGAGAAAGTCAATTATCATATGGTTTCACTTACTTGTGGAGCATAAGGAATAACATGGAAGACATTAGGAAAAGGAAAGGAAAAGTGAATTGGGGGAAATCGGAGGGAGAGATGAAGCATAAGACACTGTGGACTCTCAGAAAGCCACTGAGGGTTTTGGAGGGGTGGGGGTGGGGGGATGAGTGAAACTGGCGGTGGGTATTAAGGAGGGCACATATTGTAGGAAGCACTAGATGTGGTGCATAAACAATGACTCTTGGGCCACTGAAAAAATAAATAAATAAAATAAAATAAAATAATAAAATTAAATAAATAAAATTAAAAAGCAGGTCAAATTGCTGAGTGAATGTAGTACAAAGGTTTTAAGATTATGGGGCAAAGCTATGCTTTCTCAGGCACACACTTTCCTTTGGAAACAAAATTCTGGCTCTACTTGAGGCTGTGTATATTACTATATAGCCCAAACTGTCTGCCATGAACTGGCTGCTTTCCTTCCCACCTTCCCAATCTGGTTATTCTGATGCCCAGAAACAAAGGAATTAATGCGTGCAACTGAAACAAGAAGATGTCAACGACACTAACTGATCACATCTATCTATAACCTCACATGATAGCAAAAGGAACTGCTAATTGTGAAGAAAAAGATAATTCCACCATTTGCAGAATGACTGTAGTTGTTTCACGTACTGTGGTTTTTGTTGTTTGGTTTGGTTTGATTTGGTTTTGCTGTTGTTTTGTCTTCTGCTTTTCTCTGTTCCTCCAAATCCAAGGAACCAATAGGCTATTTTGGAGGCATACTTTTTTCAATCCCTTTACAGCTCTCTGAATTCTTCACAATGAGGCAAACAGAATTGTAAGAAATTATTTTGAAAAACTACAAAAGCCCTTGCCTCCGGAACAGAGAGTGGTGTGGGTAATGAAATGCAACAGCTTGGGGGTTTTGTGCCTTTCATAGAAGTATATAACCTACTCCCCAAACTGTCATGCATAATTTGATACAAATGGGTTATCTGCCCTTTTGATTTAAACACAGAGCAGAACTGGCAGGAAAAAAATAATAAGTCTCCTGTAAGTTATTGAGAAGGTGGTCGGCTCTCTGGGAGTCAGGATAAGGGTAATTAGTGGGAAGTCCACAGTCTAATTTGCCTGAAGAGAAACAAATGAAAGAAATTATATATATATAGTGTGTGTGTGTGTGTATCTCCATACGTGTGTTTACATTTTCAGCACGACTATTACTTTAATCTGCCAAGATTCCATTTTCTTTTTCTGACTTAGGTGCCATTGCCAATATTGTAATTCTTATTTAATAGGCAGCAGTGGGTGGTAGCCTTTTTTTCTTTTCTTTTTCTTTTTCTTTTTTTTTTACCTGCTGAATTTCTCTTATTCCTTGCCAGGCACAGCTTTCACCCCTTATATCCAGTGAACTTTGCAGAACAAGTCAGCTGTAAGGTGATTTTGCATGCCTTTTATTTTTCAGCTCCCACTAATTTGCTCAACAAATAACAGAAAGCCCAGTTATTTGCTGTGAGCATGAAAGCCATTTCCTCCACGTGGAAACACAGGATTCCTCACTTAGATCTCAAATCTTGAGGATGCTGGGGGTTTTTTTCAACATTTTTATCTTTTTCTTTGACAACTATGGTTACAACGTATTTTCATATTTCATCTTTTCTTTCACATTTCCTTTTTATCATCATGTTAAGTAAAAAGTGAGGCATTTTGTATTTATTCTTTCATTCTAAATATGTTGACAAATTTGTTTCTGTCTCTTAAAACTGAGCTTGTGGCAGAAAAACATGCATGTCTGTGTAAATTTTACACAGTAAAAGCAATGGATTGCATTTGAATAAAATTGAGAAATCCATTTGATGGGTAAGTATACTGACTTGTCAAAGGTTGTTTGAAAGATAGGTAGAGAAACTAGTAGAGTAGACCCTTGACATCTCTGTAAACTCCTGAATCCATAGATACCAACCCTATACTCTATTTTTAGATGAAATTATATGCTAAAATATAACTTCAAATGCACACATCCCTCTCAAAGACAGCAACTCTAGGAAAACAGAAACATATGAGATGAAGATGTCTTCCCTCTGGTAGCCTCATTGGATCTTCCCTGTGCTCGATCCCCTCCCCTGAGGACTGATACTCTGCAGGCCACCACCCCTTCCCTCCCTCATCATTGCTGCCAAGATCTGCTATATTCACTCCAAACCAGCAAACCAGCTGTATCTTGGCCGATGGTCCGAACCCTCTCCATTCATTAGGTTGGCACTTTATATAATGCTGTTCTCCCAGCTTTAGTGGGGAAGAATATGGTAAATACTGCCCGCCCCACTTATTCCTGTCTGTTTCAGTATAGTGAAATGTAAAGTAGATGTTCTTTCTCTTATCTAAACCTCCTTTTTGCTAACACACACCATTCACATTATACCTTCTGCTCATATTTACTGGGAAAGTGAATCCTTCCCACCTTTGCCTGGCAGCTCAGGATTAAAATTTGTATTTCAGGAAAATGGCAAATTACAGGCTGTTACAGACCTTGGAGGTGTCACATTAAAGAAAAGAGAAATGGTAACTTCTCTCCATCCTGTCTGGAATAAGTTTTTTACTACTTTATGATACAGATTGTTAGTAACTTCTGAGGAGCCAGTGGCTAAGAAAGGAAGTTATTTTTTTTTCCAAGAGGAAGAAACTCATTTGTGACCTTTTTCTTTTTTTCTACCATACCATGTTCGGCATATGGCAGATGCTTAATATTTAATAATTAAGAGAAAGCAAATCAACATCAGGTTGAGGAAAGAATTTATTAGGTTTTAAAAATAACATCTTGGTTCTCATATATTCCAGAAAAATGGAGAAGGGGAACTTGTCTAAGGAAAGAGAATATTCAAAGCATAAGTAACTGTCAATTTTATATTTATATATAATAAATTTGCACATCTTCATTATATGCTTACGTTAGCTTACTAGCTTTATTTTCAATTTTGAAAAAACTTTTTAGAAAGAGAAGTTAAAAGAGGTAGCTCTTGTCCTTTTACAAGTGGAAACTAACAATTTCTGTCATTTCTCCACAAGGCAAGACACTGAGGGATAGAATTTAAAATCACTGTTACCACTTTGTGGGTACTTCATCTACATACAGGGCTAAGGAAAATGGAAGTAGTTAATTAGAGAATGCAAAACTGATAGTTCTGTACATGCTGACCAAAAGATCATTGTTTAATTCCAATGGGGCCAGAGTTAAGGAAATGAGGGGAGCCTGATTATTTAGAAGTTTCTTTAGATTGGGGTACTGGGTGGCTCAGTTGGTTAAGCATCTGCCTTTGGGTCCCAGGGTCCTGGGATCAAGCCCTGCATCAGGCTCCCTGCTCAGTGGGGAGCCTGCTTCTCCCTCTCCCTCTGCTTGTTGCTCTCCCTGCTTCTACTCTCTCTCTCTCTGACAAATAAATACATAAAATCTTTTAAAAAATTTTTTGTTTAGGTTTCTTGGTTTTGGAGGAACAGAGATTGACTTTAGTTATCTATTGTATTTTATTATTTTAATACTTAATTTCTAGTAAGTATTTTATAAAAAGTGTGAGTGAGTGAATTTCTGTGGGATATCTGATATTTTGTGATCTAAATATGACCTGAAAATTCTGGACTGCAGTGACCCACCTGCCAGGGTATCTTTATTCCCCTTCCCTAATATAGACACAGATGCTGAAATTTATATACACATGCATTCCAAAGAAAAAAGAAAATCTATTTTCCAAAGCGAATAGAATTATGATCAATATTTTTAAGCAAGGAGAGAAAAATCATTCATAAAAATTAGTCAATTCAATTTCATGGCTTATATACATCAAAACACAGCTGTTTTACCAGATGTTTTACTTATTTTGCTGGCTATATTATTGCACTGTGATTGAGTCTTTTTTCTCGAATGCTAATATAATTACTCTTTATAAAAATAAGCTCATCTGATGTCAACTATAAATGTGTATGTTAATTTTTAGTAGTGGTAATAATTTAAGGTTTACTATGAAATAATTTTTGGATAAAAACGTGAAAATTACTGACAGTTTTTTAAAAATACCATCAGAAAGACTGCAATATGAATTGGTTATTTATTGAAATATTTAACAATTATACAGTTCTGAATCTCAAAGAGAACAATAGTAAATATAAACAATCATCTCACAAATTTTAAAGGACACAGAGTCCAGACATCTGGAATATTGATGCCTTTGCCTTTGTGCTTCTCAAGCCTAAGGACCCTTCCTTAATTCTTCTCACTTCCCTTTTCTCCATTTAGCCAAAAACAAGGGGCCTCCCAGTATGATTTACTCCAGGCCTTAAACCTACCTCAGATTTAGCCCTGAACAGTGCCTTTGAAGGCTAAAGGAGGTCCAGATGAAAGAGGGGCTGTCTGGAAAAGTCCACAGAGAAATGCATTACAGAGATTAACATGCCACAACCTCTTAATCAAAAACCCTGAACAAAAATCAATGGACAACAGAGGCTGCCTCCGGAAGTTGTTGAAGTAAAACTGTGGAGAGAAAGGACATCTGGACAGGAAGGAGGGGTTGAAATAATCCTTACAGCTCTGTGCTGACTAAACGAAAATTAGAAAATGCAAAGTCCTGGGTACAGTAAAAAGAATACTAAGTGGTGTCTTAAATTAATGTGGGAATTATTTTCTTATGGATATACACATTGTGCAGCATTTTAACAGGGAAACTTTTTCTTGTTCACTCATCATGTTCTAAGCACTATTACTTGCTATAGAGGTATCTTATTCCACTTTTATATTAGTCTATTGGGATCAGTGATACTGCTCTATATGTGGATGAGAAAATTATTGTTAGATGGAACAGGATTTGGTGAGTCTTGAGTGTGAATGGATAGAGCTCTGAAGAGCTATGGCTGAAAAGTATGAGACCCAAAGTTCAAAGTGAAGTTTGGTTCCAAAGCCCAGGCTTTTTTCATTAAACCACATTGTTTCCTAAATCTGTTCACTTTAAACTGGGAATAAAAATCATAGGAACATTCTTGAAAGTTTTGAACACGTAAAATTTATTCTTTTGTAAGTGCAACATTAAAATCATGGACTCAGATATTTACTATGCATCAGAATTACCTGGCCAAAAAAAAAAGAAAAAAAAAAAAAAACCACGCAGATTCATTGGTCCACTTTCAAACAATCCTATTCAGTAGATCTGAGGCAGTCTTTGGGTACATTGAACACGCTTTTAGAAACACTAGTGTTTTAATTATGGTTCTTCATTGCCAACAACTGAAACTGACTTTGGCTGAAATAGTCAGAAAGTAGAATACTTCTGTCTGGCAAGCAGAAAAATGGCCTTCCACAGATATCCAAACTTTAATCCCAGGGGTCAGGGAATTAGTTACCTTACTTGGCCAAAGGGACTTTGCAGATGGAAATTAAGTGTCATTTCTCCATAAGAAAGGACACTGATGGATAGAATTTAAAATCACTGTTACCACTTTGTGGGTATTTTATCTACATATAGAGCCAAGGAAAATGGCAGTAGTTACAGGATGAAAATCAATAGTTATGGGATGATTATGATAGACATGGGGTGATTGTTCTGATTTTACAGATACAGATTTTACAAATATATTTTACAGATATACCCAATATAATCACCAGAGACCCTGTCAGTAAAAGAAGAAAGCAGCTGAATCAGAATCAGAAGGCGATGTGCTGAAGGAAGCAGAGAGGAAAGGATGGTGCAGGGATGGAAGCACAGGTCAGAGAGATGCAACTGCTGACATCGGTGGTGGAGGAAGGGGCCTTAAGCCAAGGAATGCAGACAAGCTTCTAGAAGATTGAAAAAGAAGGGAAACATACTCTCCCCTAAACCTATGAAGAGGTTGCAGCCCAGTGACTCCTTGATTGCAGCCCAGTGACTCCCATTTTACATGATATCTAGAATTGCAAAAATAATAAATATGTATTGTTTATGCCACTACATTCAAAGTAATTTTTTTACAGCAACAATAGGAAAGTAATATAGAGGCACACTAAAGGATTCATCTTTATATGTATCTCTGCAAGACAGACACCTTGGAGATATCATGCATTCACTTCCAGATCACTACATAAAGCAAATATTGCAGTAAAGTGAGTCAAATAAATTTTTGGCTTACTCATGCATATGAAAGTTATGTTTGCATTACACTGTAGTCTATTAAGTGTGCGATAACATTATGTCTAAAAAAGCAATGTACATGCCTTAATTTAAAAAATACTTTATTATCTTGGGGTGCCTGGGTGGCTCAGTGGGTTAAGGCCTCTGCCTTTGGCTCAGGTCAAGGTCTCAGGGTCCTGGGATTGAGCCCCGCATTGGGCTCTCTGCTCGGCAGGGAGCCTGCTTCCCCCTCTCTCTCTGCCTGCCCCTCTGCCTACTTGTGGTCCCTCTCTGTCAAATAAATAACAAAAATCTTTTAAAAAAATACTTTATTGTCTTTTATTGTCAAAAAAATGCTAGCCATCATCTGACCTTTCAGTGAGTAGTAATCTTGCTGGTGGAGGGTCTTGCCTCAATGTTGATGGTTGCTGACTCACCAGCACAGTGGTCATGGAGGCGGTGGCTGGGGCAGTTTCTTAAAATAGGACAGAGACAAAGTTTGCCACATTGCTTGATTGCTTGAATTTTCCTTTCACAGATGATTTCTCTGTAGCATACCATGCTGTTTGATAGCAGTTTACCCATAGTAGGACTTCTTTCAAAGTTGGGGTTAATCCTTTCAGACCCTGCAAATGCATTATCAATTAAGTTTATGTAATATTCTAACTCCTTGGTTGTTATTTCAACAGTCTTCACCAATTCTTCTCTAGGAGTAGGTTCCATCTCAAGAATCCACTTTCTTCACTTATCCACAAGAAGCAACTCCTCATCCATTAAAGTTTCATCATGAGATATTGGCAATTCATGTCCATCTTCAGACTCCACTCCTAATCGTAGTTCTCTTACTATTTCCACCACTTCTATAGGTACTTCCTCCACTGAAGTCTTAAACCCCTCAATGTCATCCATGAGGGGTGGAATCAACTTCTTTCAAACTTCTGTTAATGTTGATATTTTGACCTCTTCCCATGAATCATGAATGTTCTTAATGGAATCTAGAATGGTGAATCCTTTCCAGAAAGTTTCAATTCACACTGTTCAGATCCAGCAGAACAATGGTAGCTATAGCTACCATTGTATTTCTTAAATAAGGAAACTTGAACGTTGAAATTACATTTACCCAGGGGCTACAGAATGGACATTGGTTAGCAGGCATGAAAACAACACTAACCTCATTATACATTTCATCAGAGCTCTCAGCTGATCAGCTGCATTGACAGTGAGGAGTAATATTTTGAAAGAAATCTATTTTTTCTGAGCAGTCATTCTCAACTGTGTGCTTAAATAATCAGTAAACTGTGCTGTAAACAGAGGTTTTGTCATCCAGGCTTTGCAGTTTTATTTGTAGAATAGTGCACAGGCAGAGTATATTTAGCAGAATTCTTGGGGGTCCTAGGATTTTGGGAATGGCCAATGAGCATTGGCTTCACCTTAAAGTCACCAGCAGCATTAGTTCCTAATTAGAGAGTCAGCCTGTCCTTTGAAGCATTAAAGTCAGCCATCAACTTCTCTCTAGCTATGATAATCCTAGCTAGCATCTTTTTCTACTAGAAGACTATTTCATCTACATTGGAAATCTGTTGTTTAGTGTAACCACTTTCATTAAATATCTTAGCTCGATATTCTAGAGAACTTGCTGCAGCTTCTACATCAGCATGTTCTACTTCACTTTGCACTTCTATATTATGGAAACAGCTTCTTTCTTTAAACGTCATAAACCAACCCCTGCCAGCTTCAAAATTTTCTTCTGCAGCTTCCTCACCTCCCTCAGCCTTCATAGAAATAAATACAGTTGGGGAATTTCTCTGAACTAGATTTTGGCTTAAGGGAATATTATGGCTGGTTTAATTTATCCAGACCACTAAAATTTTCGCCATATCAGCAATTAAGACTGTTTTGCTTTATTATCATTCACATGTTCACTGGAGCAGCACTTTTAATTTCCTTCAATAACTTTTCCTTTGCAATCATAACTTGGCCAACTGGCACAAGAGACCTAGCTTTGGTCTATCTAGGCTTTCAATCTGGTTTCCTCACTGAGCTTAATCATTCCTAGCTTTTGATTTAAAGTGAGAATCATATAACTCTTCCTCTCACTTGCATACTTAAAGGCCATTGTTGGGCTATTAACTGGTTTAATTTCAATGTTTCTTAGGGAATAGGGAAGCCTGAGAAGAGACAGGGGAATGGTGGGTCTGTGGAGCAGTCAGAACACATACAACATTTATCAATTAAATTTGCTGCCTTATATTAAGGGTACAGCTGATGGTGTCCCAAAACAACTACAATAGTAACATCAATAATCACTGCTCACAGGTCACCATAAAAAAATAATAACAAAAAAAGTTAGAAACATTGTGAGAATTACTGAAATGTGATGCAGATACAAAGTGAGCAAATTCTTTTGGAAAAATGGTGCCTCTAGATTGGCTGTACATAGAGTTGCCACAAACCTTAAATTTGTAAAAAAAAAAAAAATGTACTATATGCAGAGTATAATAGAGTGAACTGCAATAAAACAAGGTATTCCTGTAGATAAAGTTATACTTCTGGGTGTGACACACACTATCTGTTCTCTGGGCAGATCCCTTTATATCCCATTATCAATTTAGTGTGCCCTTGTCCTAACTGCTCATTACTTTTTTCTAATGGCTTTGATACTTGGCAACTTTTCCAGAGGATTTCCCTTGAGCTACTGGAGCAGAAGTTTATGTTGAGAGTTTAAGTCTCCCAAGTCTCTTTTACACCCCAAGAAATATACTCTAACATTCAGTAGTGACCTCTTTAGGAGTGTTTTCTTCTCCATACAAATATGCATAGCTGTCTTAATCCTGATAACTACCTGATTACATTTTCATTCTTATTAGATGTTCAGATAATGTATTCCAAAGGAATGAATCAACGAATGAAAAAATAAATAAAAATACCCCCAAGATGACTAGTCTTGTTTAGTTTTGACTGATGTAATCAAATTATCCCAATAAATATATATTATTCCAAACATTGTACTCTAAAAAAATAAGGAAATATATTTAAGTGGTTTGTTTTCTTTTTACTATTAATGGGGTGTGATAAGTAGAGATGTATTTTGAATCTCTCTCTGGCATACACATGAATAACATCCACTGAAGTTTCTTCTTAGTCAAGAGTTACCCTAAGAGAAATTTCATCTTTGATGAAATGACAATAATTGTCTGGCTCAACAGTTAACTTGTAAATCATGCACAAAAGACTCATAAACTGCTCAGTGTACGTAACTTTAAATATGACAAGTGAGGAAACTATGTCCACTTGAACAGAAAATGCCAGAAAGCCAATAGACTGACATTCAAATTACTCAAACTTTCAAGATATAACCATGCTTTCCTTGGCTTGCTAGACATGATTCAGCTTAAAGACAAAAGAAAGCTATACTGATTTGAATTTGCCTACTTCCACAGCACCATCTCTAATTTTACCATTTTGGTTGAAATAATAATATTTCTCTCAAAATGATTTTTTAAATACATAAAAATACAAGACATTTTACAAGCTACTTATTTTTCTTCTTATTTTCACTTAAAAAAAAAAAAGTCACCTGGGTGGCTCAGTTGGTTAAGCATCCAACTCTTGATTTCAGCTCAGGTCTTGATCTCAGGGTTGTGAGTTCAAACCCTGCTTTGGGTTCCACATTAGGTGTGAAAACTACATAGAAAAATAAGGCAAAAATGGATAATTAATTATGATAAAAACTGTATTTTATTTAAATCACTTATGAACTAGGCACTTTTTAAAAAATATTATTCATTTATTTTAGAGATAGAGTGAGCAACTGAGAGAGAGAGAGAGAGAGCATGAGCAGAGGGAGAGGGAGAAACAGACTCCTCACTGAGTCATGATCTCAGGGTCCTGGGATCAAGCCCCGCATCGAGCTCTCTGCTTAGCAAGGAGCCTGCTTCCCCCTCTCTCTCTGCTTGCCACTCTGCCTACTTGTGATCTCTCCTCTCTGTCAAATAAATAAATAAAATCTTAAAATAAAAAAAACTTCTTCCTAAAAAGAACCAAAATCAAAAGCCACAAAGAAATAAACAACAGGGGCACCTGGGTGGCTCAGTGGTTAAGGCCTCTGCCTTTGGCTCGGGTCATGATCTCGGGGTCCTGGGATAGAGCCCCACATCTGGCTCTCTGCTTAGCAGGGAACCTGATTCCCCCTCTCTCTCTGCCTGCCCCTCTGCCTACTTGTGATCTCTCTCTCTCTCTCTCTGTCAAATAAATAAATAAAATCTTTAAAAAAAATAAAAAAAAGAAATAACAGATTTGACTACATCAAAATATACAATTTTATTATGATAAATTGAACTACTAAAACATTAAGATATAATTACAGTTGGAAAAAATAATTTATACCATATTTAATTAACAAAGAATTAATACACAGAAAAATAATATGCCGAATATATAGCATTCAAATATACAACTTAGAAAATTACATATATTCTAATAAAAATGAATATGGTTTAATTAGTCAATTCACAGTCAAATACAAATGACAAAAAATTAAAATATGTCTGTTCATAATCAGGAAAATGTATTAAAAATCACAGTGAAATATCTCATTAGATAAAAAATTCAAATGGCTGAAAATGAAAATGATGTGAGAAAATAAGAACTGTCCTCTGCTGTTGATAGAGTGTATATTAGAAGGCGCTAATAAGCCAGTTTGGTAATATAGTCACCCAAAATTTCGATGACTTGTCCTTAAATTCAGAAACTTCCTTTCTACAATATTGTCATTGATAAATATTTTCATATTTGCATAATGATATAAATATGAAATTTATTGTGATATTGTCCCATAACTTTGAAATATTGAAACAACCTAAGTGCCCATCAAGAGGGGAATTGTATCTTATACATTTTAGGATCTTCATTATACAGAATATAATGCAACCATTAAAAGTAATGAAGTCTTTGTGAAATGACATTGAAACATTTCCAGAATATATCGTTCAGCAAAAAATCAAGTCTCAGCCATTCTCTTACACCATACACGAAGATAAACTCGATATGGATAAAAGACCTCAACGTGAGACAGGAATCTATCAAAACCCTAGAGAAGAACATAGGCAGTAACCTCTATGACATTAGCCACAGCAACTTCTTTCAGGACATGTCTCCAAAGGCAAAGGAAACAAAAGCGAAAAGGAACTTTTGGGACTTCATCAAGATAAAAAGCTTCTGCACAGCGAAGGAAACAGTCTACAAAACAAACAGGCAACCCACAGAATGAGAGAAGATATTTG